>CM057004.1:81150995-81750995 GCA_029891345.1 Dryococelus australis
TGAGAAATATTCTGACCTGAAGTGTTCTAAGAAACATGCAGAAAAATTGTCGCCTCACAAAATATACATTTCACAATACTGGAACATGAACAGTGTGAATCATGTGAAGTGTTTACTCTGCATAATTCTGAGCACAGTACAGAAAATATGGATCCTGGATGTGATACATGTAGCTCCTGGGATCGTCATTGTAAACGAGCTACAGAAGCACGGTAGTTGTACAGGAATCATGCATCGGAAACGGTAGAATCTGGAACTATATGTGTGCCAGCTGATTTGGAGAAAGTTATAATGCTACCCCGTATTGACTGTTTCAAAACCGCTCTGTTTACTAACAGGATTGTTGCTTATAACGAGACGCACATGTAGGAACAAAGCAGAGAAACATATCTCCATTTGCTGCCTTGTGGCATGAAGGTACAAGAGGGAGGGGGAAGGAAGAATTAATAAGTACTTTTATGCTGTTCATGTCATTCCATAGGGATGCAGAAAAGTTCATATCTTGGTTGGACGACTGTGCCGCCCAAAATAAGAACTGGGCTTTTTTTTATCCTTCCTTGTATACATAGTTAATTCTTCAAAAGTGAGTGCTACATCTGTTGAAATTTACTATTTTGAACCCGAACATATATCTATGTCATGTGACAGCTTTCATAAACAAGTTGAGCTACCAATGTAACACCAGGGAAAGACAAACGATTTGAATGATTTTGTCACTTCTGTGCAGTCAGCAAATAAAGTCAAAGTGGTTATAAAAGTAATGGACATTTCAGACTTTTATAATTTTCCAGATTTCTCTTCTGTTACGAAACGAAACGTAAAACGTTTCAATTCAGAGAAAGTACTTCTTTATAACATAGTGCCAATTCGTGCTGTACGTGGTAGTTTTCACCTAGACTACAAAAAAATCTTAAGATTCAAGTGAGTACCTCCATACCAACATGATGTTTACAAGAAACAAGCGTTTCCAAAGCCTGAACAGTTCTCGTCACCACATGGAATTTCCAAGGGGGGAAAAAAAGAAGGCATCGCCAAACATTTGACTCAACTAATGCCGGAAAAACTACGAGTATTCTGGGAAAATATTCGTCAGTGTTAAATGCCAAAAGCATGTTTCTTCTGGCAGTCTACAGTAATGGTAATGGTGAAACATTGTATATGTTCTGCATCAGACGAGTACTTTAAATATATTGTATAAATTCAATATAGGTCTCTTACTAAGGAGGGAACAATGTAAATGTGTTTTTATTTACAATATTTGACATAGAAAAACCACCATTAACTACATAATACAAAGCAAAAAGGAAGCAACTACCACTTACGTCTTTAAACACAATGGCTGGAGCCATCAAATACTGTATAAAAAGGCAGTAAGTGCATTAATCTAATAAAACGAACGAAATTGTTATTTATTTGTTCAAAATTGGCATAGGGAACATTTTTTCATTATATGTACATATTTTCAAACTTGTCCTGAATCAATAAATGAACGTGATTGAGACTAACATTAACCTCAATTTTCTCAACTTGCCCCCATGCCCATTTGAAATGCCAAAGCTCGCCCTCCATTACCCTACCACCGGTATGTCCGGGTTAATGGAAATACTACCAATCGATGCTTCATAGGGTATGGTTATCAAAATGAACCCCGGGTGTCGTGTTGTTTCCGAGAAAAAGGGGTGACACAAGTGCTGTGAATCATACTGTATATATAGTGGCACGCATTAGCTACTCGATAATGATGACGAAATAAGGTGCAGGCGACACTCTAGACAAACATGGCTATCCTAACTACTTTCAGGTAAAAAGTAACGCTAGGTAAGTCTGAACTACGATAGAACGATAGATAAGATCTAAAGGCTATAGTGATAACACATATTTAACAAATCATCCATCCGCTGTTCAGTGTTTTCATAAGCAAGTAAGATTTTGAACCACGGAAATTCGTGATTACTCCATTTTTGTCCCCATTTCATCCGGCGTTCGTGGTGTAAAAATGTGGTATAATACAATAACGTTTAATCTCTTTCTAAATGGTCGTCATTAAAAGTTTACTATACAGTCTCATAATCCTTTAGTTAATTTTTTTTCTTTAAAAGTTATATAATTAACGTTGAAGATGCTGTAAAAAGAAACTCTGTGGCAGATTTATTAAAGCGTACTCATAATATAATTACATAACAATACTCTCTACCAAAGGCAAAACACAGCTCTCACTGCGATAACAGGCGAAGGATGTCTATATTATTTTGTATGTGGGTCTGTTTACTCATAAACCCTCTCTTACAGTCAAAACATTTTGTGTTAAGACATTGTGTACTCCTAACGAAAAGTAAATATGTGACATACCTCAAATCCACGTAGAGCAAATAATTCTTTATATTATTTATTTGAAATTTCACTTACAAAACTAACCGATTCTGTGAACCATTATCGAAAAATAATATATCTACGGGGAATTTTACTGCATGACGGTTAGGCCTGCATAAGAAATATCATTAGTATTTATAAATAAACCGTGTTTATCCAACTCAGTATATTGACAAATACCGCATGATAAAAAATTTCTGACGCAAATTATTGCATACGTAGAAAGGTTTTATGAATCAGCTTCCGTACTGCAAGGCAGAAATAATATTTTAATGTTACGCAATACTGCTTCCAGCCAACGAACATATATTGTAATACCATATCCCCACTAAATAAAAGAGAATCTATGAAGTGGAAGAAGAGAAACGGATTTAATTGTTAGCCGAGAAACCACCAGTTCGAAGAATACACCTTATCGAACAATGCACCTTATCTAACAAAGCCCAGAAGTGAATACGGGTGGACCATTGTCCCCGAGCTGAAATTATATCTTCACCTCAGCTTTTGTTCACCCCCGAGGCAATATGGGGGTCGAATCTGAGCATAGCTGAAGCTGCAGGAACAGCCATTTGTCTCGCGCCGAGGTTCAGGAACTCTCGGGCATTCCAAAATCTTGTGCCTCTCGGATGGCGAACTTACATTGGCCGATAAGTATTAGGTGCATATTTTATGTCTGGCAAGAAGCCATCACTCCACAAACATCTTTCTCGGCCAAGAGTCGCGTGCTCATTGGCTGAAGATTTTTGCCGGTACCTAGCCACCGTTCGACTTGGTGTAACATCATCTCACATTAGGGGCCGCAGTAGCTGAGCGGTTAGACTGCTTCTCCTCCCACCAAGGCGGACCGGGTTCAATCCCAGGCCGGGTCACTCCCGGACTTTCACAAGTGGGAACCGTGCCAGACGATGCCGCTGGTCGGCGGGTTTTCTCGGGGATATCCCGTTTCTCCCAGCCTTGCATTCCAGTGATACTCCATTCTCACCCCATTTCCTCCGCATCGGCTCTGAAGACCTCGTTGTTAAGAGACGCACAAATCTCGCAACTCAAAATTTGACATTACAACTCTAAATATCTACCGTAGGCTGAGACTCCTGCTAGGCGTTCGCATGTCGATAGTTTAAATCTCACAAACGAAACGTAATTGTAATTGTGTAAATTCTAGCCTGCCATATAAAGATAACGCGAAGTGGTAGGGCAGCTAGGAATGGGCACGCCAATATAAACTACATTATTAAAGGTGGAGATAAGTGCAAAATATTAGAGCGACTTGAAGAGTGGGATTTGCAGCGGGACTTTTAACATCAGGATGCATCGCGGATGGGGAAAGCCCACATCTAAAGAGTTGAATAAAATGCGTGATTAATAGCCACAGAAACTTAAATTTGGTGTCGCTAAAGATACAACGTGTATTGAAAACATGGGTTGAAACTTGTTCAGTTTTCATTAACAGCTAGTTGAAAAGGTATCGCCATAATGCCTTAATTTGACGTGGCTGCATAGGAGAACGTATATTGTTACACAGTACTCCTAGTACGTAGGCAATACACTAGACACTTGTGAGCAATACGTTGTGTGTAATCTGGTTGCATCTACTATAGACCTTAATAAATATGATGCACTATAATTACTATCAAAATCATATGTGCCGTTTGTTTACGTCTGATTGTACAACAAACCCCCGATTTTGCAAAAATAAATAAATATGTAATGCTGTGCCTAACTACACGTATTATTGTCAATTTTTGTTGAGATATCGACGAGCCGTCTACTGTAATGACATAAACGTAAACTAGGCGTTTACTATTTTTACTGCAACGAAATTAGTTCCTAAACTTTGAATGGAATTCCAGACAAGTTGTAAAACGTGGATTTTATTAAGGAAAGAAAGAAGTAGTGTGACATTGGAAACAATTGTAAGACGTGTAGTTTCCCATTCGCCAAAGGTTCCTTCAGTCAGATATTTGAAGTGACGTGTTTTGTAACCTCGGTTCTTAGCCGAATTTCTTGGTCGCAGCATTATTGTACAAACCGAAAGTGTCTACGTTGCTTTGTTTCCACGGATTATCATGCTATATCGACAAGCCAAGCGCGGGAGCAGTAAGGGATATATTTGCCGCACACACCAAGTGCTCCATAGTCCCTACGCACAAGGCTCTGAACTGACATGCATTGTTCTCGGTATTTATGGCATGTACCTATGAGACCTTAAGCGGTAACGCTATCTTTTTATTGGTGGAAATTGTTTATCGAAATTCAATGCAGGACCCTATCGTAGTTCCACTCCTACCCGGGCAGTGTGTTTTAAGATACGGCAATCCGGAAAAGGCAGATTTTAACGAAGTTAAGTATTTACCACATGCGTGATATCTTGATATCATGGTGCCATTCGGTTCTCGTTTGGCTTAAGTTTTCTTCTCGAAGGTAAGTATATTGGGGACATGCGGTATAAAAGATTCGGTGTTTGGAACATGTAACGCAGCTAAAGTATAGGTTGTTCACCGCAAACAGAGCACTTTTGACGGCCCTGCCATAGATTTACTTCTCTGTAAATTTTGTATCCTTCCATCGTATATCAAATCATCTTTGCTACAGACCCTCTCACATTATTCATGCGCCATTCAAGCGTCATTATGGAATCTCTGGAGTTGTTGAGAATATAAATGTGTTAACAATAGTGGCGACTATTACTCCCCGTGCGTAAAACAGTCAGAAAATGGTTAAAATACATTCACTGGCCAGAAGACTAAACGTTAAACTTTGAATACAACGTCGAGTTATGGGGCTAATTTTCGTATTTCACTGGCAACTTGACTGGAAACAATGCGAGTCAAAGTGTCCGTTAAAGCACACGATGTTACCGGCCAGTGCTTTTTTTTTTTCCTTCGGTTGATTTCAAAAGTGCTCACTTTATCGTGAACCACCTACATCAAACATGCATGGTGCTCTTACATTGGAGTGGAGGGGGGGGGGCGGCTTGAATTGCGTTCTCCCTCGAAACTATTAAACACGCGTCCATATGCTGATATTCGAAAAGAACACAAACTTCAGACGAAAACTGTTGAGAGATTTCAAGACATCGCGCTCATTAGAAACACAAACTCAGAGCACTACAAGATAGCTGATAAAACGGCTGTTTCAAAGCACTATATTTCAACATTTGCGCATTGGATACATACAAACCTACTCAAGGTACCTGCAACTGCCAGAGAATTTCCACCACTAATATGATAGGGTCACCGCCGAAAGCCCCGTAGGTACATGCAGCACGGCGAGAGCACCGGACGCTAGTTCTAAGCCCCTGTGCGTAGTGGCGATGGCACACTTGATGCACGTGATAGCGTCGCCCTTACCGCTCCCGGGGCCACACTAGTGTAGTGGCTAAGACTACTCGCCTCCCACCTAGGCGAACCGGGTTCGATTCCCGTGGAGGGGAAAGGGGGGGGGGGGAATTGCGCTCCCGGAATTCCGCGTGTGGAAATCGTGTCGAACGATGCTGCCGGTCAGCGGGTTTTCTCGGGGATCTCCCGTTTCCCCGCCCTTTCATTCCGGCGCTGTTCCATGTTCACCTCACGTCACCCTCGTTTGGCTCTCAAGACCTCGCTGTTTAGAGCCGCGCAAATGTCTGCACGCGTTCACCCTTACCGTTACCTAGCTTCTCGGCCTCAGAACGCACGGGAAAACAGCTCGAGGATGTTAGTTAGTCTTGGAGGGCGCCACTGTAAACGCGTGTTGACTCACGGGTCTCAGGTGGAGGTGAAGTCGCCCTTCGGCGCGGTTGGTCGTAACTTTGCGGTCGGATGGGTCGCCTCTAACGGTTGAAGTAATGTTCGGCGGTGGGTGTGGGGGTTAGAGACCGCATGACGTGACCTGAATTAATGCCTTCCGAAACGTCAAGTGGCTGGCTGCAGTTCGTGTGGCTCCGGTCGATTTGCGGCGTTCCCTCGCCGGTAAGGAGTATACTATATGGAAGAGTTACAACTTCAGCACTGTAACGAGAGAACGTTATCTTATTAGTTGATTTGCCGAAGTAGGTTATACGTTACTGTCAGCAACAACTTCTTGTTTTCAGAAGGGGGCGAATCTCAAACATTCTGCAACCATATTTATGTTCATTTTAATTTTTGCACTCCCTGTTCCACTCTCCTTGTTGTAAACGTATATTTTTATTTAATTAACTTTACTTAATATTTTTCTTTTTGTTTATATACGTATCTATAAATGAAATGAATTCGGAAAAGAATGAGGAATGTTATACATACTGGTTATAAGCCTGAGTAGTTACCGACCATAGTCTATTAACAAGGGAGCCACACCTCTCCTGAAACTGAAAAGCGGAGGGGAGATCGCCGCCTTTGCACCCCCTCTACTCGGCGCCTATGCTGCCAACGTGAGAACAAAGCGCAAACTACAAATATTAATTTCGTTATTTTGGCAGACGAGACGCATGACGTCGCCAGCTTGTATTTTATTTTTAATTTCAGACCGCCCTACGTTTTCTAGGCAGTATTATTGAGTGTCTCGTTGTTTTTATGCAGTTATCCCATACCACAAATGCATCTGGGGGAATATAAATAACAATCACGGAGGTGAAATAATTATTTATAAACTATTTAATGCCTATATTCATGAAAATACACGTTCACGAACTATCAGATATTAAATCCACACAAACAAAAAAGAGAATGCTGTAAACATTCTACATTATCTATAGGGAAAACTAAAAAACAATTTACTGAATATCTATGCAATATGCTGGTATTACATATTTTATTTAAATATGAAGTGTTTCTAACGGCGAATTTTTAAGACTTGAATTCCGATATCCAAGGCAAGAATTATTTTTATCTATTCGAGTTGCTGGTGCCTGCTCCCCGGGACTAGTCAGTCGCGTACAACTTATATAAGCTTATTCCTATACACGTGGTGTTTAAAAAACTTACTATAGATAGCTCTGCATACAGCCGTTTTTGTAGTTGCTTTTGTAAATTTCTAGAAAGCGCTACATTTAACTTTTGAAATTTAGCTAAAGCAATAATTATAACACTAATTTAATGTGATTGTTATAATTAACAACATTTAAAAAGTAGTAAAATTAATTTTTTAGAACTACGCTTTCCTTGTAGCTCTAATTTTTTTCAAATAATGCTTACAAAGCGTGAATAATTACTTTAAAAAAATATTGCAAATGTGCTATTTTGCTCGGTCAAATCTCTGTTCGTGTTTATTATGACAGCACGGCAAAGGGCGAAATGGAAATATTTTAAATAAAAGTTCGTGTTCAATTACATTATTGGTTTTCGTGAAATACAAGGGAGAAGAAGAAAATTAACTGATATGCGTTAGGGAGTGTTTAATTTTTTCACTTGCTAACGTAACTTTTCAATATTCATCATAATTAAGCAGAGACCTGAAAATTTCGCGAGTTCAAACACCTGCAGGCTAGACTCTACAGTGAAACGTACAGCCATGCCGATATCAGCTGTGCATTGGTTGTCTGCTGTCACGGCGGAAGGCGACGATTGGGCAAACGTTCTCCAGGAAGTGTCAAACACCGTGTCGACCAATGGCTAAAGATATTTAAACACACGTGGTTTTGAATTATAGCTTGTCCCGAAATGAATCCGCAAATTTTCCAGCTCTCTGTTATTAAGTGTGAACCAAACAATATTTTTCAAGCACTTATACGAAATCCTTCTGAATTTTATTATAAAGTGAATCATTTCGTCGCTATGACGCAGGAACCCCAGTAATTCATTTGTAAATTCAGAGATAGCAGCACAGTAGCTGGTTGTATATGGGAACTGCGCTTGTGAGTTCCCAGTCTTTCAGGAGTACCATCGTTAACCGGAGCAATGAATCGAGCCAGGGTGAGGGTGGGTGGGGAGGAAGGGGGGAGGGCATCAAACGGCTTCGTGTTACGTCTCGCGTCTCCTTCTTGGTCCGAGTTTTACCGTCTCACCGTCACGCAAGCCGTATAAACCCGACCCCGCATTTCCGCTTGTGAAGACGATGTTCGCAAAACACTTCCATTTCCTGCTGACCCGGAGATCGAATGCACGCAAACGGGCGGGCGTGCGCGGAAGTTTACGAGGAAAATCGATCGTCTTAAAGAGAGACGCAAACATTCGTTGAACCAACGTCACAGTGATGTCATTCCAGTTCTGAAAAGTAAAAGAAGTCATCCCCAAATAGCCAACTATAAAAACAGCGTCCTCAAAAGCGAAAATTTTTTAATTGACTAAGCGATTTTTTTATTATCGCTTTTCAAGTAGTTGCCGGATATAAGAATAACACCTTGATGCTTCCCCACCTGCTCTGTAAAAAAAAAAAAAATTGTTTGTATTTGTACAAAGAATTCTTCGTAAACTAGTTTCCAAAGATATTTTTGTAACAATACAAATAAATCAGAGTAAATTAAACAAAACCTTAGTGTGGAAGGTGTAAAACTAATGTCGGATTTTAACATGAAATTGTTGTAGGCGTCAAGTCTGTCGTAGGTACTGAACTACGCAAACACATCTGTATTTGTTTCAATGCTCTGTTGTAAATAAACAAATTTTCAACTGTAGGGTTACAAGAAATTCTTTGGCAACTAGTTTCCAAAAAAAATATTTGTAACAAGTACAGAAATTCTTTACTGAATGGTATCAAGGGCTTGAGGTAAGGCCTGCTTGACATGCCTCGCCTATAATGGACAATCGACCCCATTGTTTATTGTTATTTGGACAAAAATAAATGCAGATGGTTAGTGTAACAGTGAGAAACGCACATAGGAATGGCCCCGTGAAAAGGTAACCGTCACATTACGAGTTTCCGCCAAGTTACATGTACGTGAAACTGCCACGCTGAGCGCATCCAACTTTACTACAGAATTAGTAGAGGAGATCTAAAAATTGTTGTTCTAGTTAGAATACCATACAACTTTACTACAGAATTAGTAGAGGAGATCTAAAAATTGTTGTTCTAGTTAGAATACCATTCACGAGACTTCATCCCTGTACTATAACGCACGTACTCGAAAAATGCCAAAATCCCGAACTTGAAAAGACAATTGATTTCTAAATTTCGGTTTTCTTTATCCACGAATCATTCACCGGTATCGCCTGATGCATGACATTTTTATCTCTTGAGCGCAAATTTCTTTCCAAAATTCGAAACTTGAATGATGACAATTGGAGAGGTATATTTTGACGAGAAGATTAATTCTTGTCACTGTGGCTTAGAATACTTTCAAATGTTAAGAACGTCTCACTAAAAATATCACCATATAAAAGGAAGCTCTAAAAAATAGCAAAATAGCTTAGCTGAGTCTTCAACCGGCATTCGATGCCTGGACGTGTTCCGCTGTGCGGTATTAACAATTCAATTGCGATAAATACCAACATGACGGGAATGTACGAACAAAAGCGTAGCGATGGCTTATTTAATGGAATGAATAACAAATTGAATGCTGAAATCAACTAGGCTATAAGCTGTTCACGGTAAAATGAGCACTTTTGAAAGCCATGCTTAAGAGCTACTTGAAGGCTCGTTGTGTATGCTTCCTCCTTATGTAGGATTATCATTGCTATGGTCCTCATCACTTTACTCATGCGCCGGTCAAGTAAAACTGTGAAATTATTAGGAAATTAAATATTATACGAATCTGCTCATTTTTGCACTTTGATGGGGGGGGGGGGGGAACTGAAAGCAAAGGAAATAATTTAAGTTATCACAAATGGTTACCTAACACTTTTTATTCGACGTCAAGATATGGAACTACTTTTCATCCATCGTTACCTACTTTACTGCGAGAATGTCACTCAGTGCGCCCATCAAATTATGTGCATTCAGGGGCAGTGACTTTTTTCTGAGGTTCATTTCAAAAGTGCTCACTTTACCGTGAACAGCCTTTACCTATATTTTTACCAATCTCCATATAAATTTATGTTTATAGGCTTGCAATGAAACTCAACTAATATATATGTAGCGTTCAGGAGACAGAGTTCCGGTTTTGATAGCATGATTGGATAAACAAAGTTTTTTGCATTTATTTCAACTTTTCTTTACCGATTTAATTTCAACTCGATATTTTCGACATTTGCGTGGAAGCGCACTTACCAAAGCCGTCAGAACATAATTTGAGAAACTCATCCCTGTACTTAAAAGGTACGAATCAATTCCATCTAGGTAGATAGGTACAAGTCAATTTCAATTGCGCGCTACGTTTTACATTTTCACTATGCAAATTTTTGTTAAGATCTGTATATAATTTAACTTGACTACTTTTACGTTTCATTGATACCTTTTGGTGACAACATCAGAATAATTATATTACTGAAACAATTCTTGTTTCACATACTTCATCATGTCATAAGCGTTTTGAGTTTACCTTTCGAAAATCAAGGTTGAAGAAAACACTGCTTTTGAGAATTTTGTTTTGATCAGCTCTACTTTTGCACACACACACACACACACACACACTCATATATACATATATATATGGTGCACGCCACAGATTACTGAATACTGAAACTGGTAATAGTATGTTCATAAATATTGTAATACACACGAACAACGACATACTGACACGACATGCATCAATGTTCGCTCATGGAAAAAAAAAAAAATGTTTCTCTCTTTGGAAACAAAATTGACGAAGTGTTTCGTGTTGGTTTAGTTCCCCTTTCAACACACCTAGTCGAACAACACCGGGGGGGGGGGGAGTTTGTAGTCATTTCAAGCCACGCGTCACGACGAATAAAATCGTTGAGCCTATCCTTTCTTCCCGTTCGTCACATTCGCTTCGTGTCACAGTATTGCCCCGTTATCCGTCTTCCAGGCGACGTGTTTGCTCAAGGATTGATCGCCGCCTAGGAAAGGATTCGCCTGTTTTCTGTGGCCCTATCAGTCACGCTGCTATCCTTACCAGCAAGTATTTAGGTGTTCTGCTAATGGCCAGAGTAAGGTTACTTCTACCATATGCTATTCACGATCAAATGTGCACTTTTAAAAGGCCCTGCTTAAGATATACTTGTGCGCATGTTGTGTATTATTCCACCTTGTGTAAGATTAACATTGTCATGGGCCTTTATTTAAATGTTTACCTACCTCTTTAAACTCAACTCTAAGACATGTAACTATTCTTCCCCTTCGTCGTTATCAATTTCACTGGGCGCATACGAGACATTGTGCCCGCTGAAATATATGCAGGTAAATGCAGTGACATTTTCCATATGTCGATTTCGAAAGTGCTCCCTTCCCTCTGAACAGCCTTTAAAAGCCTGCATGCCAGTGTGTTACGAAACATATGCAGTTATGAGCAGTGATTTTATTTCATAAGTTTGTTCCAGAGGTGCTTACTTTACCAGAAAGCCTACAGTGAAAACAGAGAAACGAAACTTCTTAACCACGAAGTAATCACTAAGGGCTCTCTTCCTGTCAAAAACTATCTGCTGGCTAGCACTGACTTTCGTTTTGCCACTTCAAGTTAACGTCTAGCTGTGACGTCGGCTTCCAGCTGCTGGTTGCCGAGGATTAATCGGCCACTGGCTGTTCCAACGGGAGGTCGAGGAGAAAGAAAGTAGCTTCATATCTGGGAGGCATGGAGTAAATACGATAGTGACGAGTATTTACGCGATAGTAAGTATGGTGCAGCGATTCGAAATACTCCCTGATGGTGCGATTATTTTTTTTAAGTGTTCATATTATAAATACTAACTCCGAGTAACATTTTACGACATGTCTTTCAAGAGCGGCATTTTCGTTTGGATAATCGTTTCACGTTTTTGAAGTTACCGTTACGTCATCTTGTAACGAACTGCGGCCACAGAACATGCGGTGGTGCAGTTGGACCTTGAATGCTAATTTGTGAATAAAAAAAAAGTGTTGTTTACAAGTTGACGAGTATTTAAAAAATGAAAGGAATCGTTAACTTAAATTGAATATAAAACTCAAATATGTCCTACGAATTTTTACATCGCAATATAATATTTCGTTGACGAGTGAAATTTTTTTAATGCAAGTTTTATGCGCACTCAGTTGTAATGATAGTTGCATGGAAACTATTTCTTACTAGGTGCTACCAACATACATGTTTTCTCACTGTTTCCCTTCGTATTTATTATAAATGAATTATTAAAATTTATAAATAAAATTCATGGTACATCAGATTAAGGAAAAATAAGATACTTTCATGTTGACAGAGGTATAAAACGCTTGCGATACATAGCATATTAACGAAATAACTAAACACGTCATGCATGGAGTGATTTTTCAAAGGTTTGTTTCAAAAAGTGTGAATAAACCACGAATAGACTACAGCAGGGTAACTTTCTGCCTGCACAAACTTCATACTTTTTCCTCTAGTTGGAGCATGGATACATCAAAACTTCTTTCGTGGCACGTGTTGGTCTTATTTCTTTCCCCTGATAGTCAATGTCTTCCTCCTCGCGCTTATCTCAAACCATTGTCTCCGCTTTCCTGGCGACGTCCGTCAACAAAAATTGTTTCGTCGCGTCTCAGGGGATAATAACTTGGAACAATGTGTGGTATTAGGACACCAGAAAGGAAGACGATATTTGGCATATACAAAGAAAAAAACACAAGGTATACATAACCCGAGAGCAATAGTTTCGCTTGAAATGGCCACTGACACTAACACCACCTTATCTTGCTATTAGGAGGCATTGTAGGTAGAAGTGGCCTCTTAGAAAACTGGCTATAGAAGAGAAACTTCAGACCATTACAGCAAGTTCAAATCTCCTGAGCGCTGCCATCTCTCCCACTGACCTGGCGCTTCGTCCTCGGCAAGTTGCAACATCTTCTGCTCGACTGTAGCACACACCCGTAGCGAACCTTTCTGTGCGGTACCACCGCAGAATATAATCCATTCACGGTTACTTCAGCCATTTATGAATCCCTGTTAAAGTTCTACTTCCAGGATATTCCTCCGCCTCGTGTAAACTAAGCTGAACTAAGTCTGTAAAATCACACCAGAAGACAACGCAACGTATTCGTGCGCACTAAGTGTAACAATATTATGTACAAGAACTATTTCGTACCAGGCGCTACCAACATACGTATTTTTTCTCACAGTTCTTATTCAAATTATTTATAAATGAAGAATTATAATTTATAGATAAAATATTAATAACATTTCAATTTAACAGGAAAAAACACTTGTGATACAGGGCGTATTTAGGAAATAACTAAACACGTCATACATGGGGGGATTTTTCAAAGGTTTGATTCAAAACCGCCAAAGTAACCGTGAATGGGCTATATGAAGGATGTTGTAGGAGAACGAGAGTCTATGGACCGTAGAGGATGTCGCATGGCCTTCATTACAGCGCATGCGCGTTTCCAACCATCATTTCGTAGTATCCCACCCTTAGAGGACCACTTACTAATAAAGGATAGTTAAATAAATATATGCGTTTTTTTACATTTAAACTAAAACTAACAAACTTTTAATATAAAATGAGTGGTTCTGCAGTTTAAAATAGCCTATCGTATTGTATAGTTTTGGAAAGGGCTTATTAACGTTCCCCGGTGTTATGCCTGAAGACCTATCAGGGACGACTTACAAACTAACTTATGACCTAACTTAAACTAACACTTATGCCTTACCTGGGATTCGAACCCAGACCTCCCGCACCCCAGACTGAGCCACGGGAGGCCAAACTAGTCTAGGATTGTATGTAAGTAAGAGGGTCGTTTTTACACGCGGTTGAGCATTATCTACAGCTGCCCAAAAGCACTCATGTAAGAAGGTCTGGCAGTATTGGAATCTAAATTAACGCCAATTAAGCCTATAAAAATGTTGGTAGATGCTGATGCATACCATGATTATAGCATACTCGTGCATGTGGTCGCTATTAGTACGACGGGCTTAGTTTACTCATATATACATACATTAAATAAATCTGAGTAGCATATTTATACCTAAAAAAACAGTCGAGGTATGGTATAGTTTGCAGATTCTGGCATCGTTTATTAGTCGGTCTTCAAGAGAGGGCAGTGGAAAATGTAGTAATTGAGTGAGAGACTTTTGCATGTTTCCGCAATATGCTATGTACTGTACATACAATTTTTGGAAAACAAAATAATAAATATTTTATCATTAAAAAATTTAATACGTATAATAAATACAGATTTACGATTTGACATACGATAGTTCTATAAAATCACTATGGCTACCAGAAACAAACATATGCTTGAAGAATTAGTGGGCGTAACTGCCGAGCACCTTCGAGTACGTTCGACAAACCCGAGTCGACGGCTTCCGAGCACCCCTTGAGTCGAGCCGAAGATTGCCGATCTCGCCCGAGTCACCGCAATCATACTACTTACAATAATGTAATTCGACTGTGTATAACGGTACAGGGAGATGTGAAGAAACAATGGGTAGCTTAAATTAATTAAACCACGATGGAACCACGAGCAACTAAAAAGATGTAAAGCAACCTTGTGTCAGGCTGGGAAACCAACTCCAGTAACTTGGAAAAAATTTCTTACAAATTCGTTTCTCCTGTGGTTTTTGTTTGAGGCTTCTGTTTCGCAACCGCCTAGAAGTCATTTCGATTCCCGACGTTCCGGATGGTACTGCAGTCTGCTCTTCCAACGTGAAGTGAAGAGTGGAGAAATTTGGACGGCTCTTGATGACAACGAGGCACTGAGAGCCGATGAAGGTGAGCCGAGGTGGAAGTGCAGCAGCGCCGGAATGCAGGGACGGAGGAAACGGGAGATCCCCGAGGAAACCCGCAAACCAGTGGCATCGTCCGGCACGATTCCCACGTGCGAAAATCCGGGAGCGACCCCGCTGAGAATCGAACCCGGTTTGCATTGGTGGGATGCGAGAGCTCAAGTCGTTGAAACCAACGCGCCATTTTTCCAGTGGAAAGTATCAAAAGTAACTGTGTGTCCCATTCTTAGTTCTTCCAGCTTGCCTGAAGTTCTAATATAGTTCTATTTTCGTAGGTACTTCTCTGCTAGATGTAAGAAACGTAAAAGAGGCTGAAAAAAAAAATCCAAGGCGATAACTACTCCCCGTATTTTCTTACGAACAATAAAATGTGTTTTTAGGCGTTACAAATTTTGGGAAGAAACGTTTACTTTACAAATAACATAACAAAACTCAACTTAGCAGTGTTTTATACAGAAGAACTATCTCTTACTAGCTATTACCAAGACATATTTTCTCAGAGTTTTTTTTTTACATTAAAACTATGAAGTGAATATTATAATTAGCTGAGAAAACCTGCCAAGAACATGCATCGAACGTGTGCAATGGTGAAAACCCACGAACTTTATTTACTTGTATAATAGTATCAGCTATCAGGGATGGTTTGTGTTACTATGCACACGATGTAAAAATTAATTGTAATTCTTACTGAAAAATTGTTTGTAAGTTTGCAAATGTTTCAAATAGCACAAACGTTTCTTTTGTAAAATTACTCGTTTTTTAAAACAACAAGAACCATGCTTGTAACAGACGTCAAGCAAAGTAGCGCGGGCACCCAATAGAGTAAAAAGGTATATAGCAGTTTGTGCAAAAAACTATGGGCGATGTAAAGTGCAGTTGTGTGCAAAAATAAATGTATTGCAAGTTTGAATTACGTAAAGCACTTAAAACCACACAAATTATCATTATAAAACTCCTAAACCTAAACTCCTAAACGGGTGACGCCATTTTGTGTCCGCGTGTGTTATTATAGTGTACAATTTTAAGTTAAAATTTATTAAACCGGTGTTCTTACCAGTGTTTAAGTGTACTTTTTATTTTACGTACTGTATTTATAACAATAACATGGTGTCCAACGTTCAATGGAAAGACAAAAGATAAAATCAAATAATTTTAACTATGACGAATTGTTAAATTACAATATAAAAAAAATTATTTGACAAAGTACAGACACTAAACTTACTTTTACTATTAAATTAGGCATGTATACATTATTGATCGGTACCATTTTCAGTCACTTAATGTCACTAACCCAGCGCCCGGAGCAGGCTGCCCATCTGCACCCCCCGACACCCCTCCCCCCAACAAACCGTTTTCCGCCATCCCAGCATTCGCCTGAAGCAACTTCAGGAAAAAACACGGATAGCCGAACCCTGAATGGCCGGATCGGGAATCTAAGCGGGATCTTCGCGAATACGAGTTCAGCTTGTTGTACGTTTTTTTACGGTAAAGTGAGCACTTTTGAAATAAACCTATGTATATATTAACGAGCACACTGAGAGGCATTCGTCCTTCAAATTGTAACGATTGAGAGAGAGTAGTTCCATGAGATAAAGTTAAATTACAATGTTTAGGTAAACATTTGTGGATACTGAAGTGAATTATTTTGCGTTGTTTTTAATGCATGTAAGTGCAAGAATGAGCAATTTTTTTTATTATTTACTTTTGTAATAAATTTACAGTTTCACTTGACCGACGACGCGTGAGTAAAGTGATAAGGCCCATGCCAATTTTAATTTTTGCATATGGTAGAAGAATGCACAATGTGAATACAAATAGATCTTAACCAGCGCTTTTGAAAGTGCTCAGTTTACCGTGAACAGCGCGTACAAGAACGCCACCTTGTTAGATGTCACGGTTTACGTAAAATTCTTTGATATTAGGCTGTTGTTTGGATTTAATTATTATGTAAACGATTAAAAATGTAATTCTCTCTAAGTATGAATCAGCTATTTCAGGTAGTGGAATACTAGTTTTACTGAAACTTTAATTAAATAGCTGGGTAATCAGTGAAACCCACTGAGACTTTACTGCCAGACCAGCGCGATTCCAGTGGAGGATTGCCAATACGTCTACAGTTGGAGCAGTTATGACAATTTCTATTTTAGAGTCACTTTTATCGTTTGTTGTATTAATGATTATTAGAATTAGGGATGCCTGATTTTCTCAAAAGAAAGTTAGGTTGATTGAATTTCAAAACATTACCGCGCAATTACATATTTTGTGTGATTGGATGAATTTCACTGGCACGCGTCTAAGGAGTTCTGTCAGTGAATCACAGACGTTTAGTATCGGAGTAAAACAATTTTAATTCGCCTTGCCAAGTGAAAAAAAAAAAAAAAATCTTTTAGGCTGTTCACGGTAAAGTGAGCATTTTTTTTACACCCTAGTTCCTTTTTCCTTTCAGCCGTTTTTTTAAAATCCTTTAACAAAGTTTTTAAAATAAATATTGCCACTTAAGTAATAAACACAGTGTGCGAATTCCATCGCACTCGGGAGTTAACGTCTAAGCTGAAACTAAGTATATTTATTGACTATTATTCCGAAAGAGAGTGCTTTCAAAAGAGCTCACTTTACCGTGAATAGCATATAACAAAAACACGCAGCCAGTGACAAAAGTAATCTTGCGAGTACACGCGTAGCATGCTGAAGTTACAGTCCGCACGTATCATTATGCGAAGAGCTGATATTCCAAGTAGGTAATTATCAGAACTTGTGGTTATGAAACTCTTCGTAAGCACGCTTTCCAAGCGTTACTGTTTGCTAAAAATAACTATAGTCTATTCGCAGTTTCTTCACATTTTTAAAATCAAACCTTTGAAAAATCACCCCGTGTATGCAGTGTTTAGTTATTTCATAAATATGTCATGTATCACAAACATCTGTTAACATGAAAGTATCTTCTATTTCGTTAAATATAAGTTTTATCTTAATTTATTTGTAAATTATAATAATTCATTTACAATAAATACGAGGAAAAACAGTGACTAAAGATGTGTGTTGGTAGCGCCTAGTAAGAAATAGTTCTCATGTAAAATAGCATTACAACTGAGTGCGCACGAATTTGGTGCAGTGTCCTTCGGTGTAGTTTTCTATACTTGGCTGAGCTTTGTTTGTATGAGGCGTAGGAATATCCTGGAAGTAGAACTTAAGCAGGGCTACAGAAAGTGTAAAGTAACCGTAAATGGATTACATCAAAAATTTCTTCACATAACATTATGAAAAAATAATAAACAACCCAAGTAAACAAACAGAGATAAGGTTTGATTAAATTTCCATTCGAAAATGTGTAAACAAATTTTGAAATATTTATACGGGTTATTAAAATTATATTATTTATTACGAAATCCAAAACGTTAGGTTTTTTTTCCTTCATACCGCAGCATCGCAGTACTTGGCAGTTTTTCCTAACTTAAACACGAATGCTAAATCGTTCTGTAAAAAAAAGGCTGAATGCTTTGTGCGCGGAACGTGTCGCGACAAAGGCTAAGGTAATACGAGATAGCTTACTTTACGACGAGTCGTGCTATAAACCACCACACAGCAATTACTCACAACAAAAACCTCATGAGTTTTTTATTACGGAGTAGCAGCATTAGAATCCAGGCGTGCCCTTTACGTTCGCAAATAAAGGACGCAGAAGTAGTTAGAAGCAACGAAAGATAAATCATACCACACAACTTCCATAAAAGCATCGCGAGTTCTTTCTCCAGGTACGAATAAAACTTTTTTCAAGAGATTATTTAGAGGGTTATAACGGTTACTTACTCCCTTACAGCGCCAGCTTAAAAGTATAATGATATATTTTCGGATTAGGTTGTCAACATAATATCTGCTCAGAAGAAAACGTGGTATCATAAGATTTCACTACTTTCAAAACCACACAGCTGAATTTTTTTTTTTTTTTCGCGGTGTCACTGATACACGCGAATAATTACAATTTACGACATCATTAGTTTAACAATATGAACATTATGTAAAAATTATGTCATAGCCACAACCGAAGCCACGACAATTAGAAATTAATAACAATATAGGCTGTTCACGGTAAAATAAGCACTATTGAAAGCCCTGCTTATGATCTACTTGTATGCACTTTGTATATTCTTCAACCTTATGTAAAGTTAACATTTCCATGGGCCTCGTCACTTTATCCATGCGTCAGTTAAGTGTAACTCATTTTTAGACTTTGATGCATTAGAAACAACAGAAAGAGAATTAAACAATTTAAGTTATCACAAATGGTTACCTAACACTTTTTATTCGGAACTACTTTCCATCCAACATTACCAAATTTACTGCGACCGCATGTTACTCACTGCATCCTTTAAGATATGTGCAGGCAGGGGCAGTGAATTTTTTGTAAGGTTGGTTTCAAAAGTGCTCACTTTATCGTGAACAGCCTTTACCGAAGGTTGGACTTGGGCTAGTTTCGCCACTGTGTTGCCAAGGCGGTCGCCGCCCTAGCACTTGAGATGCGTCGCAGCGTGTTTACAAAATGCGTTTTTTTTTTTTTTACGTAACTATTGAACATGGTCCGAGTACACTGCAAAAAAAATAATGGGAAAATTACCTGACAAGTGTAAGGTAATATTCGCAAACTCGCGTGAGAAGCATAGTTTTCCTTACGGGTGAGGTAAAATTACCGCACTCTGGAGTAAAATTCACGTGCACGATAATCAGAAATACCTTAATACATGGATGGGAAAATTACCTCACGACGCGTGCACCTCTTCAGCATTCTCAACAGCTATGTGGGGGGACGGGTGGAAGAAACAATCATGTAACACACTAATGTTCACTGATGCTGTTACGCTATCGTCGTGGTGTAGTGGACGGCGTATCAGCTAGCAAGTTTCGAGGATTTTATTGTTGCGGTTTTGGTTGCTATTCGTTAGTGGATATATGTAATAAAAAAATGAACACTTGCTAATATTCCGGGACATTAAAAAATATAACTATCTGACCTGTGCTACTGCGTTCGCATGATTGTTTTTTTTTTTCAGTTATTAAAATAAAGCCCCACCATAGTTTCGTTAAAGTTTTATGTTTAAAATACTAATATTTCTCCTTTCAGGTTTAATGGAGTTATTAAATTACACCTTGCCATCACTTCGCACATGTTTTATGTTAGCATGATATTTAGGATTTTAATTGACTTAGCTACTTTTTTATTGGGTTCTCTGTAGCCACTGAGCTACTGCGACCCCCTTATTGGGTGTTCTAGCCACTGAGCTACTGCGTCTCCACTTGATATATATATATATATATATATATATATATATATATATATATATATATATATATATATATATATATATATCCACTGGGTCACTTCGTCCCCTCTTGGAATAACTCTAGCCACTGGGCCACTACGACTTTTTGAAAGGAAAGGTTTACAGCCCGTAGACAAAAATAAAAGGAGAAATGACGAAACATTTTTTTAACAATGCTTTTTTTATGCAGTAATCATATAAGAAAATCTTAATCCAGTACCTATTTACATATATGATAGTCATTTTTTTCCGAAACCGTTTGAGATGTCTCGTTGAAACAAGGACTAAGTTGGTCCTGGGGTTATTATCTTTACACTGTGTAAATTTGATGTCAATACGTTAAGTGCTTTTTGAGTTAAATCCGTTTGGACGGACAGACAGACACGAAAAAAATTTACATTAGATATGGCTTAATTATCAATTATACTATATGCAAAAATAATTAAAAGTGAAAAATTCTAAAATCACTGACAGACACTTCTATTTTATTTAGTAGTATAGATTTCATTATACAATATAGTTAAATTTCCCTTACATGTATGGGATTATTCCCCCACTTTTGTCAGGTACTTTTCCCGTACGATTAGGGAATAGTACATTACTTGATATGTAAATTTACTCTACATTTAAGAGGTAATTTTACCTTATATGTAAGGAAATTTTCCCTCAATTTTTTTACAGTGTAGGTTTACCTACGAACAGAAACCACATTCCGGACGATTACGGAAAGTTACTCTCAAGACATATCTCACGTCGGTAGAATTATTTTCGTGCTCTCCAACATTGCTGAAAACGGATTTTCCAAACTGCTGTACGTATCTTAAAATAGACCGATAGTATAGATGCGGAGAAAAAAACGATAGAGGCAAGCACTGGACTTTGCTACAGAGTCGCGTCCAATAAAATCATAGGGCCGCTGTTTGAAGAGACGTTCAGACGAGTAGCCGACGGAGAGACTGCACGCCTGTTGGGCGCCTTGCGCGTAGAGGCGATACTGCTTTACACATTGTTATGAGGTGATCAGGCCTTAGCTGAACGTCCTGCCTTATCACACCTTCAAAAAATTATACCAGGGTATATGCTGTTCACGGTAAAATGAGCAATTTTGAAAGCCCTGCTTAAGACCTACCTGTATACATGGTGCGTGTTCTTCCGCCTTATGTAAAATTAACTTGACCATGGGCCTCATCACTTTATTCATGCGTCGGTCAAGTGAAACTGTGAAATTGTTATAAAAGTAAATATTGTATAAATCTGCTAATTTTTACACTTCGCTGCATTAAAAAATACAGAGAGCGAGAGAAATGATTTAAGTTATCACAAATGGTTACCTAACACTTTTCGTTCGATGATAATATATGGAACTACTTTCCTCTCCACCATGACCAACTTAACTGGACACATGTCACTCATTGCGCCCGTTAAAATACATGCAGGTTTAGGGGTGACTTTTTTCTAAGGTTGATTTCAAAAGTGCTCACGTTAATGCGAACAGCCTTTACGAGCGTGAGTGCAAGAACACCTTGCGAAAGACGGTTGCAGAAACGACCTCCAACGGCCAGTAAACGGGGCCGAAAATATTTAAAAACGCGCCCGATATAGGCCAGGAAAACACTAGGAGCGGCACCTTTTGTCATTGGGGCAGTGGACCAAGAATACATGGAGATGGGCGTGTCCGGCAGTCGTTAACTGCCTCCTAGACTCAGCCTCCGGCAACATGAACAAGGTGGGGACTTTCTAATTAGATTGTAATTGTAGTGGCGTGCGGTAATGAAAATTATAATAATTAATTAGCATCTTGGTATTCCATTTAAGCTCCTCCGATCAATAGTCTCAGAAATAGTTATTGTTTAATCCTCATGTTCAATAAGCCCCATCATATATTGCTGTACTCTACCTAATCATTATTCATTATTTAGCTACGCCTCAGTAAGTGACCTCCTTAAGGGCCTACCAGCTGACAGGTTCGAAATATAAATAGGAAATCCTCACCTCAGTGAGCTAATTTTAAAGACAGGCGTTTCGAACAAAATGCATCTTTCACGAATTTTTTTTTAGGAGAAAATCCCTACGTCGGAGATGTCTCCATGCATAACATGTATAGTCTGTGGGCAAGGCATTTTAAAATTCATGTTTTCCAAAAAAGTACATACTCCCTATGTACATATATTGAAAATACACGCTCGTAGGAATCTGCTCCTAAAAATTTGTGAAGAATGTATTTTTTGAAACGCCTATCATTAAAATTAACGCACTGAGACGAAATCTCCTTAACATAGAATTTCCTATTTAAATTTCGCAGTCCCCAGCCTGCATGCGCTTAAACAACAGCGACAAAACCCAATATCTGGAGAATTTCGCAGTCCCCAGCCTGCAGGCCCTTAAACAACAGCGACAAAACCCAATATCTGGAGAATTTCGCAGTCCCCAGCCTGCAGGCCCTTAAACAACAGCGACAAAACCCAATATCTGGAGAATTTTTTTTTTTTTTCATTGATTAAGTAAACAAGCTAAAATTAAAATACTGATGATACTTTTAAGATGCCACACGAGAAATGTAACAAATATGATTCTGACGCTACCAAAAATGTTCGGCATGTTGTTATTTGATAAACACCTACTTTGATTAACTCTAGGTGCGTTCAACCGCCAGAGCGCTGCTGTAGCGCTTAACGTACCGCTTAATGTCGTTCTGTCGCACCGCTACAAGACACTGCTGCAGCGATTGTAGCTGAAAAAATTACTTGCAGGCAGGCGGCAGACACGATATGAAGTGCCAACATGGATTCAGATATAACTAAATATTTTGATACTAATGAAATTTCTTATATAGTCTATTCGTGTTTTTTTTTCTTCGCATTTTTAAAATCCAACCCTTAATAACTCGCCCCAAGTATGACATTTTCGGTTATTTCCTAAATATACCTATCAAGTATCACAAGCGTTCGATACTTGTATTGTCATAAAAATGTTAAACTCGCGTTTACGTCGCAAACGCTAGTGATTAGTTATATGATAAAACCATGACGTGCATCCATTTTCTAGAACGACTGGTTTGATGAACGTGAACAAATTTCGACTTACTGCAGCGCGTGTTTCACTTGTGGTATTGCTGTCTTCGTATTGTCGTGATTGTGCACTCCTCGTTTTTATGTCGCTCGTTGTCTAACTAGATAGTTGTCTCGTGTTCCGTATATGTGCTTTTTATACTATCAATTTATTGCATCTATGTTTCTCGTCCATATATTACTCTTAGTTTTTATGTCGCTCGTTGTCTAACTAGATAGTTGTCTCGTGTTCCGTATATGTGCTTATTTATACTATCATTTTATTGCATCTATGTTTCTCGTCCATATATTACTCTTAGTTTTTATGTCGCTCGTTGTCTAACTAGATAGTTGTCTCGTGTTCCGTATATGTGCTTATTTATACCATCATTTTATTGCATCTATGTTTCTCGTCCATATATTACTCTTAGTTTTTATGTCGCTCGTTGTCTAACTAGATAGTTGTCTCGTGTTCCGTATATGTGCTTATTTATACTATCATTTTATTGCATCTATGTTTCTCGTCCATATATTACTCTTAGTTTTTTTTTGTTACTTTATTCGTAGTCATTGTAGGAAATTGAGATACTATCAAAATTTGAATTCAAGATTCTATGTTACGACCACCGTTTTTTTTTCTCGCGGAATGTTCTCGAAACCAACCTTTTTGATGGAGTCTTCTACTCGCAACATCGCTTCTGTGACAAGCTTGCTCCCTCGCATTTTCTTTCGTCCACCCCCCCCCCCCCTTCCTCCCCTCTCCCCTTGCTTTTGGTTCTTCCTAGTTCCACCGAACCTTTAAGAGTCGCTTGCCAATCAGGTTAGGAATCAATCAGCACGCGAGAAAGGCTTGAAATGTGTGGGGTCGGAGAGAGGAAGGTTTTAGAGAGAAAGTTTGAGGGGTTGATAGAGGAAGAGAGACGGGTAAGAAGTAAAACTAAATCCAATTTCTCCCAGTACAAAGAGTTTTTCCTTCTTTTTCTTCTTTTCTTTTCTTCCCCCCCCCCCCCCCCCCCTTTTTACACGCCACGCCTCGAGGTGCGCAACGAAACGGTTTATTACGACGCTTTTGATTTCTCGCGCTAGCGGGCAGGCGCGCGCGCGCGCGAACACGCACACACACGCGCACACCTTCGAAGGCGTTTGAATGCACCGGTATTTTCCGAGGACGGGACAACCTTCCCTCTTTTGGCGCCTTGCGACACTGTCTTTGTCCGCTCGATCTTCTCCTTACACTGGCCTCGCGCTTCACAAGGACTGCTGGGACGAGGGAGACAGCTTCTCTCGATCAATTGAAAGGATTCGTCGCGAGTTAATTAGCGACTGGAGTGCGGCCGCAACGGAATTCGCTCAGACGTTCGCGTCAAAGACACGCCCGAACACAATTGAAATATAAATTCCACGACAATGGAAATGACTCGTCCTTGACATAATGTGAAGTCCATCGAATACAAACGCTGGCATTTTCCCAGCTTGCTGGCCAATAAAAGAATGAATTTACTGGAACGAGTTTAGAGCGATATGAAATCAGTGCTGACAATTATGTATTTGGAACCGGACTAGTTAATAACTCTTGCTCAAGACTAAAGGCTGTTCACGTTAAAGTGAGCGCTTTAGAAATGAACCTTAGAAAAAAGTCACTGCCCCTGCATGCGTATGTGTTAACGGGCGAACTGAATGACATTCGCCCAGTAAAGTTGGTAACGGTGGATGGAAGGTAGTTCCACATCTTAACGTCGAATAAAAAGTATTAGGTAACCATTTGTGATAACTTACAATTATTTCTTTCGCTTTCTGTTTTTTTTTTAATGCATCTAAGTGTAAAAACAGCAGATCTGTAAAGTATTATTTTCTTAATAAGTTCCCAGTGTTATTTGACCGACGCATGCATAAAGTGATGGGGCCCATGGCAATGCAAATTTTACATGAGGCGGAAGAATACACAACGTGCATACAAGTAGATACTAAGCAGGGCTTTCAAACAAAAGTGCTCATTTTACCGTGAACAGCCTATACCAGTTCGTGTGCCTGTAACACGATAGTACACATGTTGAAATACACGTGCAGTTTACATACTGAACGTAAATCGAGGAAATATAAATGAATGATTAAAGATGACACAGCCAAATTACAGTCAGACAGATGCTACAAACGTCAGCTACCCAAATTCTACTGAAGCAGGATAAATGCAAATCTAATACACGACATAATGTTGGATTTTCTTTCACGGCAGAACTAAATGGCTATTAGTCTGGCCAAGAATGAATCAAGTTTAAACCAAAATATGCAAATAATTCATTTAATTAAAAACCTCCACCGTTATCTATTTTTTTATGAAAATACATTTTTTCGGAACTACTCTTGATAGACTGTTTGGTCTCTGTAATCCATTAGGTTTCCGTACTTGGAGTTGAAAGAAATAATAAAAAAATTCCCTTTCAGTAGACAGACACCATTATTATAATTTAGTTGAGCGACATCCTGGCATTCACTTCGTCCTCGCCAGGATCCAAGAGTAGTTTGTTTAGCTGACCCGAGATCAGTAGTCGATTCTAGCTTCAAATCACTTCCAAATACGGATACAATATTGTTACCAGTCCTCAGGTCCACACCCAAGCGCCACGTCCTAGATGCTCGCCAGATCCGATATGTCCGCTAGTCCTCTGGTTCACACCTGCGATCCATGTCCTAAATGGTTTCCAGGCACAATATGCTGGGACAGAAACAAGTTGGTGGACAAATAAAATATGGCCGCCAGTACAATGGTCCACACCTACGCCCATGTCTTAGATGGATTCCAGAAAAAAAATGTTTGGACAGACAAAAGGTGGATGATGGAGAATCAAAAGTGCGTGTGTGTGTGTGTTTGAATGTGTAAGAAATACATACGTATTTACCAAGTACATATCCTGTTTTCATTAATACAGCTTATATTTAAAATTCTGGCTTGGGCAAGTACACATATCACAATTCGAGCCGAGCACAGATAAATAGAATTGTTCTGCTTGCCGCCAGCTTAAAAGTGACCTCTTTGAAAAACCAGCGCTACTTGTGGCAGAAATTTTCCCGGTACCAAACTCTCCCACATGAAAAATCGTTTGTTTTCTAACATGAGTATAGTAAACCTTTAACCAAGTCTATAATATAACACCAAAGGGACAACACACCCAATTCGTGCGCGCTCAGTAAAATTATATTTTGCATGAGAACTATTTCTTACTAGACAATTTGTCTCTATGTCTCTTTTTAATATTCATTATAAATTATGTTGGTAGAAGTATAAAACGCTTGAGATATATTAAAATTCTTATGATATAACCAAACAGAAACCTGGGGTGATTTTTCAAAGGTTTGATTAAAAACTGTGTGAAGATATATTTACTAGCTATAACTCATTTTCCCCATCCCCTGGCAAATAAAACTAGTGAATACATTTGACTAGCTTAGAAAGGGAAAGCGCAATGTCTATTGTAATTTGTATGTCGCTCCGCACAATGACGCCACGATCAGACGAAAGTGATCATGGAGATGTCTTGTGTCATACCAGGAAACTTGCTCCAGTAATATGACCCAAATCTTCACGGTTTCGTTTTTTATGCATTTGCTGTTCACGGCGAACTGAGCACTTTTGGAAGTCCTGCTTAAGATCCACTTATATGTGCATTGTGTATCCTTCCACCATATATAAAATTAACATTGCCATGGGCCTAATCATTTTAATCACCCGTAGGTCAAGTAATACTGTAAAGTTATTAGAAAAGTAAATATTGTACAAATTTGCTAATTCTTGTACTTATATGCATTGAAACAAACAGAAAACAAAAAAGTAATCTTAGTATTCACAGACTCTTTTAATTTTTAATTGTGCGTTAAAACTCGTGGATCTTCTTTCCCCCGTCGGCTCTCAAGACCTCGATGTTAAGAGTTGTCCAAATCTCCTTCACTCACTCACTCGTTCTCTCTCTCTCTCTCTCCCCCCCCCCCCGTCGTTACCAACTTTACTTGGCACATGCCAGTCAGTGTGCCTGTTAAAATATATGCAGGTAAAAACAGACACATTTTTTCAAAGGTTTATTTCAGAAGGGCTCAGACTACTGAAGGTCTTCCATGCAAGGTCCCAAGTGAAGTCGTCAAGAACTCGCCAACCACGTTATTTGTACGCCGCATTATTTTCAAGTAGTGAAGTAAGCCTCCACAAATAACCATTTTTATAATTTGAAAACTTTGAGATACACCTTACCGACATGTCAGCTAAAATAAAATGACACACACTGGGGTTATTGACGGCCACAAGTTTCTCAGGTCCTATCTTCAACTTGTCTAGCTAGCGCTGTTGGCGGAGGAAGATTGCAGACGATATTATTCACTCGAGGAATAAATTAGTGGTGTCATGTCAGGCGATGTGAAAGCCGTTCTATAGGGAAGCCTCGCCCTCCCAGATGCCGAATAACGCGTACGTACAATTTGGATTTCACCTCATTATATAAAAGTAATGGGGGCGCCATTTTGATAAATCAGTTTTCGAATGCCCTCTTTCAGCTGTCGCATAAATCATTCATAGAGCACGCACAGGTAGGCGATCCCAGTCGTAATGAGTTCGGAAAAGAAGAATGGCTTTTGTGTAGTTTTCACCAAGATATCGATACAACATAAATCTTATCTCATTGTCCTGACTGCCTCTTGTATGATCAACAAACTCTAATTTCACTGCGATCAACTCTTCTTGGCACGCGAAAAGAACGCTTCATAAACGAGGATGCACGTGTTCTCTTTTCATTTATAGATTTTTCTCAGCAAGTTCGTGCAGAAGTCATTACGCGTCAATTTGTCGGTGTGTGTGATTTTTGGAACATATACAATTTGTGTCCACAGAGCCGGCAACCCTTCGAAAAATCTTGCGGATTTTTTTTTTATTACGGTATGTTAAATTCATATGGCTTAACTCGATTTTTCGTGTGCCTTAGTCACTCGTAGAACGTTTACTATCACAGGAAGTCCGTGTGACACTGGAGCTTCAAAAGCAAAACCCCAACTTCACATTAACCACCAAATATTTTGAGACATAACGAGCCATGGTATATTGGCTCGAGCGTATCGTTAACTGCGTCTTTAATGATAAGAGGGCGAGCTTTTAATGTTGTTTAATGTTGTACTTACTTCAGAAATCCCAACGCATTGCCTACACAGTAAAATAACTCTGTATTTGATAAAGGCTGTTCTCGATGAATTGGGCACTTTTGAAATCAACCTTTGAAAAAAGTCAATGCTCCTACCTGCATATGTTTTAACGGGTGCACTGAGTGACATGCGCCCAGTAAATGTGGTAATGATGGAGGATAAGTAGTTCCATATCTTAATGTCAAATAAAAACTGTTAGGTACTCCCGGTAATCATTTGTGATAACTTAAATTATTTCTTTCGCTCTCTGTTTTTTTTAATGCATCGAAGTGTAAAAATGAGCAGATTTGTAAAATAATTATTTTTATATTATTTCAGTTTCACTTGACCGACGCATGAATAAAGTGACGAGGCCCATGACAATGTTAATTTTACATAAGGCGGAAGAATACAGAACGGAATTCAAGTAGATTCTAAGCAGGGCTTTCAAAAGTGCTCATTTCATCATGAATTCTCTATAGAAACAATTTTTTTTTTTTAAACCAATCGCCAAAAATTTATTTTAAACTCTACGTATAGCTGAAATTTTGTATATTTACAACACAATATTTTAGACAAAGATTCGAAATTGTTTATGTAGCTCGATGTTTGTAACATAGTTAAGGCTTCCACCCACCTGTGCTTGGACTACGTTGCAGGGTGTTCGAAATACACGTATTTTCCCACGAAACTATTAAACGTACGTCCAACGTGCTGTCCTACGAAAAGAGCACACGCTTCAGACGAAGGCTCTTAGTACTTTCGAAATAACACGCACGTTAGAAACACCATTTCAGAGTGCTCCAGAATGGATTAAAAACGGCTTTTTTTTAAAGCGCTGTAGCTCAAGATACACGCATCAGATACATACAAAACTACTCAAGGACCCTGCATTGAACCATCCTATGGACTTTCCACCTATAAAATAATAGGGTTACCGCTGAAAGCCCCGTAGGTGCAGGCAGTGCGACTATAACTCTGCACGCCAGTTCAGTTTATTACTAAACTACCTTATTCTAAGTGTTATGTGAAGCGAAGGCCCGAAGGTAGGGCCGGACTTTATTGCGTCTCAAGGCTAACCCCCTATGCCTACAAGGAAGGAAAATCATGCAAGGAGAAGTCCATCGCGGCAAAGAGGGATTGGGCAGCCATGGCCTGCACTTTGGGGCCATGGCTGCTTCCCTAAGTGTACTTAGAGCTTGCCAGTTCAGAGCCTTTGCGCTTAGTGGCGATACCGCCCTTGAGGCATGTAGCAGTATCCTCCTTATCGCTCCCGCGCTTCTCCACCTCAGACACGGAAAGAAGCTTCATTTAGATGGGAGCCTTGAGTCTACAACATTGTCTTGTACGAATTCAACATTAGTTTTACACATTCCACTCAACGATTTTGTGAAATTTACTCTTATTTATTTGCAGTTTTTACAAAAATATATTTTACAACTAGTTTCCGAAAAATTCCTTGTACCAATAACAAAATTATGACAGTGTATACTCTTCGTTCCCAGGTAACCGTGCAGTAAGCCTTCAGTCTGTTTGCACGCACAAACAGTAGGCTACTTCCGAACTGATGGTAGCACATTGTTGCGGAGGCGCCCTGGACAGCGGCGCCGAGGGCCAAAGCGAGCAGACAAGGTGCAGTGTTCGGCCGCCGGTTTTACATCACTGGGACGCTACTCCCTCAGCGCCGGGGGTGGATCAGCCCCTTGTGAGGGACCTTGGCCATCCAGACGGTCATCAGTTAGATTGTGGAGGGAAAGAGAAGCTAACCCACTTCTCCCTCCCCCATCAAAAATATTTTAATGCTGCGGAGCAAACATTCTGTATAGGATTCCCAGGGTCTGGGAGCTGTTTCCAAAGCTGAGTTTTTTTTACCCTCCTTTCCCTATTTGTACGGGGTAAAGGAGGGTGGTGAAGTTTAATGAATTGAATTAGCGCGGAATTCTAAAGTTCAGGACTTTTGTTGTGCGGTCCCGAGCCCCTGTGACAGGGTTAGCGACAGTGTGGTATGGAAAAGCAGAAGTTATTTGCCAAATTAAGTTAATTTATCGATTAAAAGTTGTTTCCCAAGACTGGAGTGGCGAGGGTGCTGTGTGCAGTGTTTGGGGATACGAGGTGTAAACTAGGGGTAAGTAGGAAGAAAGGAGGCAAATATAAATATTTTTTTATGGCGAGCACCCAAATCCCGCTACGCCAACGTGAGCACCTTCACAGTTCTGTGTACCTTCCGGCATGCATGTTAGTAGCTAAGTCGGTTGGAGAATGGGATGCGTCTCAGGGCAAGCCCTTTACTCCTTAGGTCGGTTTTAATTATTATAATGGGTGTATGCATCTCAGCTAAGCAGGGTTATAGTGCCACGGCCGCAACTGTAGCGATGTGCATACCCCGAAAGAAGAAGGGTCTAGATGGAAGAGCATAGCGAACCAGGCAAAGCGGAGAGAGCCGTGGAAAGTCTATGCGGCAGCGGGTGCGTGATTATATAAGAGGGTGTTGCGAGGACACGCCCTCCACGAGTTAAGCTGTCGTGGGATGAACATAGCGCTCGTGGCTGCTAGCTCGCTGGGAATTGCCCGCGACTTGCGGACCAGCGAAAGCGTGGTGCATCTGTGAGTGCGATGGGACCATGGCAGCTTGGGTGCAGCGACGGCGACTATCCGCAACTCGTCGCATCCCCAGGTGGTGGATAGGGGATCCCCAGGCTCTGGGGTGGCTGGAAATAATCCAATACCAGCCCGCGAACCAAGTAGCCGGTGTGAGAGCGCCGTCGTCGTGGACGTCGGGAACCTGGGCAGCTCAGTACGAGATGGCGAAGCGCATCTGCTGGAGGTGGCCCAACGATCAAGGAGGGGATGGGGATCTCGAGGTGCTGAAAAATGCGAAGTGTAGCGATCCTCACTGCTGGATTCTGCGGGCTGCTGACTGCGGGTGCGTCATGAATGGATTGGAATGCACCGGACCTTGGATGCATCCCGATGTCAGCCTTCACTCCTGAACCAGCGAATTCGCCACCACCACTGTGGTAGGCCCCGGATGTCTCGCGTTTCCCAGACCGACGGGCTATTTTGAAGGAAGGGGAGGGAGTGACTCCCCGAAAGAACTCTCCCCACCTTCACCCATGGATTGGAGATCCTGGCATCGGCGTGGGGGCTGTTCTGTCCCCCGCAATACACACCAGCTGCGATCTCATTTCATTTCAACCCGATTCAAACCAATAGACGTCTTTCTTCCTAAACTAACAAACACTGTACTTTATCCAGCCCTAATCCAGTTAAAAGGAATTATTTTATCCTCCGCGACTCTTGCATAGATTTTCCACGGATCTCTCCGCTTTGCCTGGTTTACTATGCTCTACCATCTAGACCCTTCTTCTTTCGGGATGTGCACATGGCTACAATTGCGGCCATGGCACTATAACCCTGCTTAACCGCGATGCATGTGCCCATTATAAAAATTAAAACCGACCTAAGGCGTAAAGGGCTTGTCCTGAGACGCATCCCATTCTCCAACCGTTTTAGCTACTAACATGCATGCCGGAGGCCACACAGAACTATGAAGGTGCTCACTCTGGTGTAGTGGGATTTGGGGGCTCACCACAAACAAACAAAAACAAATAAATACACGCCCTCCCCTCCACTCCCCTCCACACTCCGGGGTCTCCAGGACATCGCGACAACGAGGCGCGGTTGAGGTCAACTCAATTCGGCGGCGCCCAGGTGTAGTCCGAACGCTACCTTCTGAACTTACCCAGTGGTGACTGAAATTCCTTCGTAAAAACTAGGCGGGGCTGTCAGACGTAAGAGTATACCGCGACGAGTGTTGTCAGGTAGACGTTAAAGTAATAATTTGTCTTCAGCACTAACTGTTGGCCAGGGCTTAACTGAATAGCTAACATAACGTGTAAAGGTTTTTCACGGTAAAGTGAGCACTTTTGGTATCAACATTAGAAAAATATCACTGCCCCTGCCTGCATATATTTTAACGGGTGCACTGAGAGACATGTGCCCAGTATAGTTGGTACAGGCTGTTCACGATAAAGAGAGCACTTTTGAAATGAACCTTAGAAAAAAACCACTGCCCATGCCTGTATATACTCCAACGGGCGCACTGAGTAAAGTTCGCCCGGTAAAGTTGGTAACGATAAATGGTATGTAGTTCCATATCTTAACATCGAATAAAAAGTGTAAGGTAACCATTTGTGATAATTCAAATGACTTATTTCGCTTTGTGGTTTTTTTTAAGCATCAATGTGTAAAAATTATAAGATTTATAAAATGTTTACTTTCCTAATAATTTCACAGTTTCACTGATCGACGCATGAATAAAGTGATGAGACTCATGGCAATGTTAATTTTACATAAGGCGGAAGAATACACAACGTGCATACAAGTAGATCTTAAGCACGGCTTTCGAAATTGTTCATTTTAACGTGAACAGCCTATAACGATGGAAGGAAAGAAGTTCCATATCCTAACGTCGAATAAAAAGTGTTAGATAAACATTTATAATGATTTACATTATTTCTATCGCTTTCTGTGTTTTTTTCTAATGCATCGAAGTGTAAAGTGTAAAATGAACAGATTTGTGAAATATTCCTCTTCTAATAATTTTAGTTTCACTTGAACGACGCATGAATAAAGTGATGATCTCCATGGCAGCGTTATTTATTTTTTCATAAAGTGGAAGAATACACTACGTAAATTCAAGTGGATCTTAAGCAGAGCTCTCAAAATTGCTCATTTTACCGTGAACAACCTATACGAGGAAATATCTTGTTTGTAGCAAAGCGTTGTAATATTTGTGAAGCAATAAATCGGTGGGTCAATTGTAGTGTAAATTGGAGCTTGTTTTTGGTGTTTTATAAACCGCCCTTCTGGTAGGAAGTAAGTTGTGAGTTAGCTGTACGGTCCCACATAAGGTAGCCGTAACAACATGCTTCTGGTATGCATATATGTTATTAATTTTCTAGTTTCCCGTACTGCTGCAAGACATTAAAATACTGGTTCCTCTCAGAAAGGGGCTACGGATACAGCAAACAGCCTCGGTATAATGAGGAAAGTTTTCCCAACATGTATCCACATTAACTGCTTATACACGATTTGCGGAAAGCTACAACTCATTATTATATTGATCTTGTATTCTCGAACCAAAAACAGACATTTTAGAGGTCAGTTTTCACGTGTTAGTTATTTCATAATATCTGCTTGAACGCTAAGTAACGTAACAGCATACTCGAAAAGATGTACAGCCACACTTAAACGTTTTTAAGTAGACACACTTTAATAACATTACTTAAGCATGGGTTAAAGAAACTATTCTTGTATAGTACTTATGACAACGAGTTCCAATCATAATATCGATCAAAATTATATTTATGAAAAAGATTTCAATCAGAGGAAAAGTATTGCTCCTTCAAACTTTTAATTTCTTCGAGTCGTTTCTGGCCTGACCTCACACTCAAGAGCACTTAAAATACAAGCCGATCGTTTAACCACCAATTACGTAACTCACAATTTTTTCTCGTTTTTTTTTTTTACTCTCTATACTTACCCTTAGATACCTTAGTCTCTCATCTCATTAGTGAGTCCGATTAGGTTCTCTTATCTTGAAATGGTTCACCTTAACATTTCGTTCTGTTATTTGCATATCAGTCCGTGGATCGGATTTCATTGTTTTCTCAGCCAATAAAACATCAGAGTTGAAACTGCAAGTTCGCAGCCATCGTTTCGAGACGCTCAGAACGAAGAAGGGTATAATATTGCCTCGTCAGATTCTCATGAGCGTGCAATTACTAGCAGGATTAGTATGGGAGAGAGGCAATCAGCGACGTTCAGAGAAAGTACCGAACCTTCGTTTTAACAGAAACTTCTTGATATTAGATGTAAAACGCCCATTAATTTGCAGGCGGTATTCCCCTAGCTATAGTATATTCTTAGTCTTATTCGTTTGTAGCAATGGTCCTATTGGAGATTTCAGAAAGAGAAAGAGAGAGAGAGAGAGAGAGAGAGAGAGAGAGAGAGAGAGAGAGAGAGAGAGAGAGAGCACACATTAAAGAACAAATTACCTTTCGTTTTCCTTTTCTGTCTGTTAAATCTTCCAGCCAGTAGAACTGTCTGATATTCTTTCCATTATTTTCTCCCAGACGCACCACTTTGTCAGTGCTGCCCAACGACATGGTACCACAGAATCAGTGGCGTGTGGTGAACTGTTGCAAGGTAAGCTGGTGTCAGCTCTGTGCTGTACACTGTTGCTTGCTAGTTTACACTTCCGCCACTAAAACATAGTTCAGTATTTGACGCTAGAGGGCGTGTGTTATGGGTCCCTTGCTGCTCGCTTGTGAGAGGTCGGGATACGCCCAGTCTCTCTAGGCTGCACGGTGGTTACTGGCTCCTGTGCTGCGTGCACCGAGAATGTACAGAAGTGAGCAAGCACCACCTTACCTTGCAACACTTCACCACACGCCATTGTAAGGAACAGACAAGTAAAAAGAAGGAAATTTTGCGTGGCTGTTCTTTTGACGTTGGCTTACTCGTTCTGCGGTCGGCTGGGTGAGTGTCTGGAAACGGGCATTTTAACTGCGAAAGATGCTCTAACGGTTGGGCTAACCAGGTGCTGATCGGCGAGCAGCGTTGCACCATGTTTCTAGTCAGTGAAGCGATTTTACTGGTGTGTGTGACTGGAGTACTTATTCTGCGGTAGCGATAGAAGGTACCGGGGCAAGTGGTCATATAGGTTCACGGCAAAGTGAGCACTTTTGAGGCCCTAGTTACTTGTTACTTTCAGTCACTTTTAATCCTTTAACCATCTTTTAAAATAAATATTGCCACGCAAGTAATAACATAGAGTGCATATTCCACCGCACCTGGAAGTTAATGTCTAAGGTTAAAATAAAATATATTTACTGACAATTATTCAAGAGGGGGCTTTCAAAAGTGCTCACTTTACTGTGAATAGCTATCGAGAACAACGTCGATCGTATTTCCCACCTACAAAATATACTGGTATGACCTCGCCATGGTAAGAGGCGAGTGGTCTGATCACACAACGGAAGTCCTGATAGAGCAAGTATATAGTCCTGGTGTTACGAATTTTCACTACCAGTTCCTTTGCCAGTTCTTGCTGGTTCATGGAATTCTGGTCATCGTTTCAATGGTCTTTATATTATACACAAGTCTGTTGGTTCCACGGTGCCGCGATTAGACTAGTGAGTGAAGATATTTGGGCGGCTTTTGGGGTCTTGAGAGTTGATGAGGGTGATTGACGTATGGATCAGTGCGGGAATGAAAAAGTGGGGGGAAAAGGGGAGATTCCCGAGCAAACCCGCCGACCAGTGGCATCGTATGGCACGATTCCCACATGCGAAAATCCGGGAGTGACCCGCCCGGTTCGTCGTGGTAGTAGGCGAGCACGCTAACCGCTCAGCCACCACGGCCCCTTATGTTTAGACTACTCGCATCCCACCTAGGTGAACCGGGTTCGATTCCCGGGGGATCTCTCCCAGATATTAGCATGTGTAAATCGTGCCGGAAGATGCCGCTGGTCGGCGGGTTTTCTCGGGGATCTCCCGTTTCCCCCGCCCCTTGTGTTTCAGCGCTTCTCCATACGTCGCTTCGCCCTCGTCGGCTCTCAAAACCTCGATGTTAAAGAGTCGCCCAAATCTATTCACTTACTCACTGTTGGTTTCAGGACTACACTTAACTATTCCCGGAAAATCTGAGAGGGTGTAATTCGTCGAGTTGTTCCAAGTAGAGAGTGTGAAGAGCTGTCCGCCATGCGTTTTTTCCAGAACTGTCCGTGAAGGCGCCGTCAGCTGGCACGGATTTTGATTTGTTTGGGGGGGGGGGGAGGCGGCGGCCCTTGAACCGGCTTCTGTCACACCCCGCGTGAAATAGTAAAACAGCCCCGTAGTATCGATTGGTATGGCTGAACGCTCAGTGGTCGCGGGGGGGGGGGGGGAGAAGGAATTGTGGGTGGTTGTAGGAGGGGAAAGGTGAGACAGAGAAGAATAATGGATAAGGAAGGGAGCTTGAGAGGGCAGGGAATATGACAGCCCCGTGCGCCACAGGGAGGAGAAAGGGCCAGAAGTCTGGCAACACAGGCATAGTCGACGACCAAATTCGGTCCCGACAAAATGAGTGGAGGAACGAAAACCCAATTTTTTTTACGTGTACAGGCATGGAAAATAAGACTTCTAGATCCTGGGGATGATGGCTTTTAGAAGACGGTCTGGTGTCACCTGTTCATGGTAAAGTAAATGATTTTTTTAAATCAACCGATGAAAATAATTCACTGTCCGTGAAAAGGGTACGGTACATAAACAAACACCTTAACACAACGACAAAATTATAATGTCTTTTCGTAACGAACACAGATAAACTAAGAAACGGCAATCCTATAGATAATAATATTTGTTAACTGTGTGAGCAAATATTTTGCCAGCGTTGTGCTTTACCGCCAGGCTGTTTCGTACGCCATGAATTTGCACATTTTATTGTGGCGTAAGATGCGACACTATAGGCTGTTCACGGTGAAAAGAGCACTTTTGAAAGCCCTGCCTAGGATCTACTTGTATGTACGTTGTGTATTCTTTCGCCTTATGCAAAATTAACATTGCCTGGGCCTTACCACTTTAGTCATGCATTAATCAAGTGAAACTGCTAATTTTTACACTTTGAGGCGTAAAAAAAAAAAAAACAGAAAGCTAAATAAATAATTCCAGTCGTCACAAATGGTTACCAAACGCTTTAAATTCGAGTTTAAAACATGTAACTACTTCCCCCCCCCCCCATCGTTACCAATTTTATTAGGCGCATGTCACCCAGAGCACCGGATTTAAATATTTGCATGTAGGAGCAGTAACTTTTTTTCTAAGGTTGATTTCTAAAGTGCTGACTTTATAGTGAACAGCCTTTATAAGCATGTATTATTCTGGCAAACTATTTGATCATAAAGTAGACTGTATCTGTTTATTAAGGAGTGCCCTTTCTTGAATTTTTTATATCGGCTTCCGGAAACACGTAAACTTCAATTAACGTTTTCAGCGTTAATTTACGAAACACAATCTCTATCTTAAACCCTGCGTGCCACGATAACATTTTCCGTACAAACTCGGGCGGAAGCTTCCACGAGGCTTGCTACCCGAGCCTGCACGCAAGCAAGCATTTATGGAGGGTTCTATGGAATAAGCTAGAGACCCGAGTATTCCGCGGATTGAGTTTTGAGTTGGCAGCAAGCTAGGCTGGACAGTGCCCTATACACTCGAGACGTTATCGTTTGCTTATTGGTTGCTGTGTTCGAGCGAGGCCTCTGTACAGGGTTGTTAAACACTCACTCACACTACTGCTTCCTGCCTATTACTGGCTCACAGTTAAGGGGCGTGTCTAAAGAACTGCCGTCCAATCACAACACTGGGAGGAAAGAACAAGTGTTTGGAATCTACCTCTCCTCCGAATGAATTCGCGAAATACTCGTGGCTCTAGGAATAACCTATCCAACGATACTTGTTGCCACACAAGTAAAAATGAGCGCATTTTTTAAAAATGATTTTACTTCTGCAACTGTAGTTCAGGAACAATATTTTTACTCACGACTTCAGCATAATGCGTTTATGCACAGAGCCTAATCGTTCTGTTGTTATGACTGGAACTTTTGTGTAAAATAAATACGAATGTTCACCATAATTTCCTTACAATCCTGTTTTAGAATCAATAAAAAAATGTTGTGGTTTTTTATTTACTCTTTATTCGTGTTTAAAAGTATTGCGCTTTTTTTTTCAATGCAAAATATCCAATACGGCTCTACCACCATCTCTCTGATTGACTAAAATTACAACCTTGTGGGAATAGGAACATGTAGACAACCTTGTTGTTATAACTTGAACTCTTGCGTTAAATAAACACTACAGTTACTATGATTTTCATACAATGCTTTTTTTTAAAATCAGTAAACATTTTTGTGAGTTTCGTGTAGCCTACTATTTATTCGTGTTTAATAGTATTACGTTCTTTCTCAGAACAAAATAAACAAAATGACTCTACCGTCATTCTCTTGGTTGGCTGAAATTTCAATCTTGTAGGAAACCTTCCATCGGAAATTCCATACGACCAATCACGAAAACGTCAATTAAAACGACCAGCAGGTGGCCAGATCGTCCATCGAACTGTCTATACAAGCGTCCGCGCAGACTTGTGTGGAATCGTATAAGGAATCTTCCGTAGCGGCATACAGGCTTGACTGCAAATTCGCTCCACTACAAACTGGCATGCCAAGATCTCAGTTGGTGTGGCAGAGAAGCAAAGTAAAATAGACCCACGTCTCGAGATTGCGTTGCGAGTGTGATGTTCACGTTTTCGGCCAATCAAGTTTGTGGTTTTCAGCTTGACACACACATTAGAGTGCTAGCTGGCATGTTGGTAGCACATGCAGGTTCCTGACCAATCGCGTTCTCACTCGACTGACACATGGGTAGCCATGAGACCAGTGGTAACGTAAGTAGGCACGTGGCTGAAGTGAGGCGTGAAGTAAATATGAAGCAGTGCGTAATTAAACAAGAATCGCCTATAAGAGGAATAATATGGCGAAATTAATAATTTGTAATTACAAAATAAATTAAATTGCATTCTACTATTTAAAGAAAGCTCTTGTTTTATGATAATTGTTGTTGCAGCCATTATATAAGCCTTTACTGTATAATCCATTCACAGTTACTTAACACTTTTATGCTAAAGTATTCTTTCAGGATATTTCTCCGCCTCGTACGAACTAAGCTTAACCAAGTCTGACAAATTACATCAGAGGACAACGCACCGCTTTCTGCGCACTCATTTGTAGTATCATCTTTCATGAGAACTATTTATTACCAGGCTCTACCAACACAGACCTTTTCTCACTGTTTTTATTCGTGTTTATCATAAAATTAATATGATAAGGTATAAATAAAATATAGTTGAAACTTAAATTTAACGAAAAATAAGATACGTCTGTGTTTACAGAGGCATGAAACGCCACGACACAACCATACAGAAAATACGCTGTAATGATTTTATTCAGTTGAATATTCTGATCACGTAAGTTTCAGTTTGACAGTACTGACTGACAAAAAGTTGTAGGTATATACTACCTCACAGCACTTGTTACCTATTACGAATATTTTAAAATCACCATTAGAGCTTTAGAACTAAGGGTAAATAGACTGGCCAGTAGTCATCCACTGATGATTGTGAAATAATTTACACTGATTAGTAGTCACAATGAGAGGTATTTTTTTGGCGTAATCTCAAAGTGTACGATACGTAAACACTAGATAATCTCTTAGAAGACAGCTGTCATGTAACTCTTTATAATGGTAACCATTTTGACAAGAAAGACTGGAAAAATTTTGTATTGTATAATTCGAGCTTATTAATTATACTCATTTTCACGCTGTTACTTCAATCTGTAAGAAAAGTTTTTATGTTAATTAGTATTAAAAAATTGGCATAGTATACCTATCATGATATAAAGAGATGCGTGAGTGCCGAGATTTGGGCTGCTCTAAATCGCGGTGTCATGAGAGCCGATGATATAAAGAGGCCTATTTCAAGCTACATTATGACACGGTTTTTACGTAAACTGCCTCCGATCGTAAAATTGCTTAAAAATAATGTGTTTTATTTGTTACCTATAATAAGTTTTGCATATCACGTCCAAACTCTCAAAATAAAAATCATGTGAAATACGCTCTGACAGCGATTCAAGAGAAAAATATAAGTGAAATATTCTCAGCTGCAATTATAATCACAAGCTTTCTTTCTTTGTGAGAACTGGACATACAACTAAATTTTAGAGGCAGTGTATTATTTTATATTTACAGAATTACGAATTTTTAACATGAAAACGTTTAACTCTGAACCAACATATACAATGCTACTTGCTGCAACAGAATTACATAGAACTTTCTCTGCATTTCACGAGAGAATTGTGCAAAAAGAAGCAAAATTTATTCAAAAATCAGTTTGAAATTACCGTGTGATTGCGAATGCAAAATATCACATTTTACAGCCTATGTAAATTCTAATTACATATTTATACATGGAAGTGATATCATGCCAAACCGCCAGCAGAGCAAAGCTGGTCGTGTATCCAGTACAGTACCGTTTGTTTTTAAGTTTTAGTCATCCAAAATATGAAAATTATATTTAAAAAAAGCGTATTTCATGATTATTGAACGATGTAATTTTACCAATAGAAAATTACCATACGTATGTGCAGAATTTTGTCATCTCTGTATGTTGCGTTGTCATCTTTTCAGTAGAGTTCCTTTTCAAAACGTGAACAGAAACAAATCAACGTAATTTTACATGCAAATTTTCGCAACTGTAATTAAAAATAAGTTAACATATGTTTACAATATTTTTGTCTTTATTTCACCAACTAGTAAACATGCATTTTTCTGCGCTAACGTTATTAAATCATGTTCCAAAATATACAACAACTTTTTTAAACCGAAAATTGGGTCAGTTAAATTCAATTTACAATACAGGCCCACTATAAGTAAAGTAATTTAATTTCATCCAGAAAATGATGAAAGGGTTTTAACGTTTACAAAAGCTTTGCCCATTAAGATCCATATTTGTGAACGATTTCTGAACATAATTTCATTAATTTTTGAAGAATTTGATTTTAATAGTTATTGTAAAATCATTTCTGTCTATCAACAGTATACATGTTCTTGATCTGTTACAGGTAAAATAGTAATGTAAGAGTATTAAAGAACCTTTACTGTTTTTTTTAATATCTAGAATGTACTGCTCTAAACAATAAATCAAATATACATTCAAATCACTGATAAATATTAACGATGACTTGTCTTATACAGATGTATTAGTACTTTACACATTCTGGTACTGCGGTCCATTTTATCGTGAGATTTATTAAGGTGTGTTCATACAACTCTCATTCTGCACATCATTATCACCGATGCGATACCACCAAATAAAGGTCTAGTTTGAAAAGTTTTAATATAGCAGGCCTTTTCCTTTTGTGTATGTGTGTGTGTGTATATATATAATATAATAAAGTTATTTTATTTTATGCACAGCTCTAAACAGTTAAACATGGAACTTAATTGCAGGACTTCTGATATATAGAAATTTACAAGAAAGTTCCAATTGTGTAATAACTTGGAAAGCTTTTGATGACTTCAACTATGGTGTATTGATCGAACAATAATAGATCACTCACGTGACATTGTCTTGAAAGTATTCTCTTATATTTCAGCCATTACAAGAACAGAATTTTTTTACATCGCAGACCTACTAATACTGCACTGCAAACGACGCAAGAGAAAAAAAAACCTTTAGCTCCCATAGAATACAGTTCAAGTAAAATATGATGCATAGAGTGAGCGGGACAAAAATTTTGAAAACAAAACAGCTTAATGACTTCAGATGGTAATTTCCCGGATGATATCACGTTGCACCGATATTCACAGGAGTCATCGTCTCATCATTCAAAAGTAATTTAACAGTAATAACATGACAGTAATGCAATTCTAATGAATTCTTTGTTAACTCGTAAACTCCTAATAGGATATGAAAACTACCATTGATTAGTCGTTACAGGAAACTAATAACGTAATGTGACCACGGCGATTTGCGTTCAGTAACTATTTGAAAAGGGTCCATTTAAAGAGTTTCTTTCTTTCACAATATGCTTGAAAAATGATCCCGCTTGTCCATGATATAAGAGGTGTCCCTTTGTACCCACCAAACAAAAATATTCGGTTTTTTTTGCCTTTGAGAGCGAATGTATTTTAATATTCGCAGCGTTGTGATTCAATGAACATTAGCAGAGACCTGCAAAATTCGCGTTATTATTTGAGGACAGGTTAAACTGAAAACACTTTTACCATTGTAATAGGTTTGTCATTGGACAATGCTTTATTTTATACGCTACGGGTAACTCTGCGCCAATAAATGAACACTTCACAATCGTGCGTCCCAGTCACGTACAGCTCTCTCAGAAAGGAAGCGACTTAACATCTTTGGCAGCAGCAAATCAAGAAACGACGCCTGCTTCAGTATATAAAGTACTGTGAATTCTAGCTTGAAGCCAAACAATAACGCGAATCTCGCAGGTCCCTGAGCATTAATTATTATTACTTCTACTGGTTGGTGCCGAAAGTGTCCGAGAGTGGTAAACGATCTGCCATAAAACTCGTCATCACACTTCGTGGTGAATGACTCGTTACTAGCGAATTCCAGTCGTTTAGGACACTTGTTCTGAAACTACAACTAAACCTCTATGGCGATATCTGCATTGCGCCGTAGAGAAAACATACATTTTGGATTTTTGTCTACTAATTGTGATATAATCAGTGCGGCATCATTTTAAACTATCAATAAATTTGTGCCGTTTCTCAATAACCACATCATACGTGGATAATATTTGAAGGCATTCGTAAAGTGTAAACGTGCTATAATGACAAATATCCAGTCATGTCATTGAATGACATGGTTACGGGACACAAATGTACAATTGAACACGGCGAGTGATACTGAGCTGCACAAGGCCCCGTAGTGCACGACTTGGAGCGACAATACCAGGGGAAGGAGGATACAGGCAGGCAAGTTTACAAAACTAAACAACCATAACAGCGAGCCGGAATTGACTCTCTAAAAATATGTAATAAAATGCAGGTAACGACGGGAAATATGGTTTAAGCCAGGGTCGTATCCAGAAATATCTTATTCAACCCCCGGGGGGGGGGTTAGGGGGGGGGGCTGATGAGTATTAGCACTGTCACTGGTAGTACATCGTTCACAAGTGACAGGAGGATAGAAACTATTTATGCAAATTTGCTCAGATTTTTAGGAACTATGTACTTGACTATTCCCCTCCCCCTTCCCGTTTAGTCAGAGAACAAACTTTTGATGTATAAGATGTAATCATATGTGTGGTTAATACAAATAAATAAATATAATGATTGCCATTTTAATGTAGGATGTTAAAAAAAAGTGTGTCACGTGGGTAATAACAAATATATAAATATAATAATTGACAATTTGATAATAGGGTTTTAAAAAATGTGTGTCATTTCAGGGGGGGGGGGGAGCTGCAGACCCCTCAGCTCCCCCTCCTCCCGTGGATACGCCACTGGTTACAGTGGATATCAGGACATTCCTGCGTAGATTCAACAAACTATAAGCGGGCCCGCCTCCAGTGCACAACGGGAGCCAGTCAGGAATAATTTCAACACACACGCGAGGACTAGACTACGAGGGAGGAGATATTTGCAGTCGGCGAGTGTCTAGGGGCGTGAACAGCGGCCATAGACGAGGAGCCAATGGTGATCTAGGCAGAGGGTGCGGAGTGCGAAGGGTGAGTTCCCCACTGTCACTCTACTTTACTATGTAACCTTACATTTCTTCCCTTCTTCCGTTACCCTTTTAAAACTTGATCTCCTGTATCAATGATTACATATGATAAAGTTGTTATAGACTGTTTCCGGTAAAATGAGCACTTTTGAAAGCCCTGCTTAACATCTATTTCCGCCTTATATAAAATTAACATCGCCATAGTTCTCGTCACTTTATTCATGCGTAGGTCAAAGTTATTAAGAAAGTAAGTACTTTACAAATATGCTTATTTTTACACTTCGATGCGTAAAAAAAAACAGAAAGCGAAAACAATAAATTTAAGTTATCACAAAATGGTTATCGAACACTTTTTATTCGACTTTGAGATATGGCACTACTTTCCATCTATCGTTACCAACTTTACGGGGCGTATGTCACTCAGTGCGCCCATTACAATATATGCAGGTACTTTTATTCTAAGGTTCTTTTCTAAAGTGCTCACTTTATCTTGAACATCCTTTAAATAAATACTTGAACGTGTCAACCTACCAAGCCGGCAGCCACGAACTTCAAATTGGGGAATCGATGTTAAACGAAATTCCTTCTCATTGCGCCAATTTTAAAGATAACTATTTCAAACGAAAAGTATTCTACATGAAATTTCTTAAAGAATAGTGCTATTTAAAACATTTTGCCAATTTTTTGTTTAATATGTTTTTTATAAAATGTAAATATTAAAATTTACACATACCAAAAAAAAAATTTAATACATTTTTTTTTTTTTTCAAAAACAATTTTATGTAGCAATATTCTCTGAGAAAATCGCGTTAACGTGTTGTTTGTTTGAAATAGTTACGTTTAAAATTGACGCAATGAGAAGGAATTTCGTTTGACATTGAGTCCCCAGTTCGCGACTGCCGACTTGGTGTTAACTTTCCAAAATACTACTAACCTATGCACCGCCTTCTCTGTTCTAATTCCAGTAGAAGTTAGAACATAACAATGGGAATTAACCTGATTGGTAGGGATAGGGAAATTTCGCGAGTTCAATAACCCGTAGGCCAGACTCCACAGTCCTGTGTTCACTCGAGTCTCAGATGTTTGTTCATTGGCTGCCGCTCCATAGAGTAGCCAGTGTTACTAGACACCTGGTAGTACGGCACTCGCTATTTGTTTTCTTGCAAGTCTGCTATTGGCTCGGTGTAATCCAGGGCGTGTCTAATGAACTGTAATCCAATTACAAAGGTTATTTCAGTGTACATGTATTGGGCGTCTATCTAGTCCTATCCTTACTGATTGGGAGCTGAAAAGCCAAGGTGTACAAACTCCGCCATGTCTTGCCTAGAAAGTCGCTCAGAAACCACGTAGCGAAAACAGCCTCCAATGAAGTCGATATAGATAATTCAACAACCGCGTTATTGCGAGTTCACAAGCATAACAGCATGGATAAAATGTTCTTCGATGAGGTATACGACAGGCCAGATAGTTGTCAGACGCGATTTCGAAAGAGTTATATATTACGTCCCCGAAAACAGAGTAAAGGATTCAGTCAGCTTTCTGGCTATAATGTAAAAGCAAATATTCATTGTTTTCGAAACTACCTAGGAGAAAGTAGCCTTATCAGTAACGAAGAATTTTCCATTCGTAAATAATTATTTGTGCAGCAGTCAGTTTACTCTGTCTCAAACCACTTTCTTTCCCTAACTGCAATTTTTGTGCACTGTCGTAAGTATGGCTTCTACGTTGACGTCAAACTTTTAAGAATAAAATATTTTCGCCTCTTACAGAGTTTTACGTATATGTTCCCCATCCCATTTTTTTTTACAGTGTTTCGAATGAACTATTGCATGTTTCCATTCAATTTATCTTCCTACGCATAGATTCCGAGATTTTATATATATATTGCTTTATCTGTTCCAATAACACCAGTATACAACTTCCTTTCTTATTCTCTCCGTCTATATTTCTATTGTCGGGGGAAAGGCAGACATTCGTGCCTTATGACATGTCCAATTCGTCTTTGTCCGACCCATTTCTCTCCCCCTCCTCGTCCTACTCGAAGTCTTGTGGCTTGTGTCCGTATTCGCCCAGCTAATCCCACTGCGTTTTCCTCAACCACCATATGTCGAAACACAACTTTATTTTCACGTAGTTATCTTGTATATCAATGGTAAAATTGTTTTTTGAGAGCCTAATTAATATGAAATATTATTCTCTTATCAACTATATCAGTGTGTGCGGATATGTGTGTTAGTCTGGGGTACTTCATAAAGGCAACTACTATAGCACAGATCATTCGTGCACGATAATGAATATTAACGAAGACTTCCGAACTTATAGTTAAAGTAAGCGGCACAGTTTCAGTATAACTTTTCCGTGTTAAATTGTAATATTCAAAATCATTAGTTTACTTCTTAACATTTTCTATTTGCTTATATCTGTTGTGGGTTGTTTATCAAGTTGTGAAATTAAGTCGAGCCTGCATTTTCTTACATTCAACCACAAAACCAAATCATACTGACACAACGAAAAAATTAAAAAAAAGTTTACTCGAATATCGTTAAGAAAAAGAATGCAAATATTAATGTAAAAATCTAATTTATATCGAACTCTGTTGTGAATGTCGAATTTACTTAATAAAATATTAGCTTCATTTAAATGTCAAACGATAAATAAATTTCATTTGCTATTGTATTGTTAAAAAGCAAACTAAATCGAGGACCAGGAAATATACATGCCAAAATTAAAGCATAAAATTAATTCGTTTTAGGTATAGCGTACCTACAAATATCATAAGTTAAATATATAATAATTAGCAAAATAAAAAATAATAATAATATAGGTGACATCAGACTAATACTAAACCCATTCAGCATCACACTCACGCAATCTATCATTCAGCTTTATGCACGTCAATCACTAACTGATCACCTAGGGTTCAATATCTTTCAGACTTATGAACTGATTCAAGAATTTCCGAGTTCTGAATTAAAAATCTGTAACTTACTGTAACGTGTAACACTTCGGTGCGGCTTTACATATACCTTTAAATATTTAGTTGCGAATTGCAGATAGTACAGCAGTTTGAAGGACTTGGAAAATTACTGTGAGTATTCCTTTACTGTATAAAATATTGTATTAGTCACAATATGGTTATAAAATATGTTTAAAAACGAAATAAATGAAAAATGAATGGAACTGGAAACGTATAACTAAACGTTCTAGCATTATCCACTGAACTTAAATTTAAGCGTGCAAGCTAACGTATAACGAAATGTGATGGTTTAAAAAGAATTTGTTCTATCGGCTGGTCCACAGAAGACTTGGTAAACCTTCAAGTGGTTACAGCTGACAAAATCTGTAGCTGTGTAATTACTTTTCTGTTAATAATCAGGCTGTTTGTGGTGTTCCTGCGTGCATTATGAAGGAAAGTAAGCTACAATTTTTTTTTCCAATACTCCTTGTTGTTATTGAGTAGCGTAAGAAATTTCAGCGCGATTCTTTCTCCTGAGTTTCCTAAAGTTATTCATTCTGGGGCACTCTTTCCTCCGGCATGCTTTTGTTGTCCGTTACTGAGGCTTCACATTCTGATACGCAAATAATTTTCTTTCCCTCCTCCTTCATTTCATCAGTATCATCTTCCCGAGCAATGCACTTTCCCTAATTAAAGACTTCTCTTTACTCTTCGCCTCTCAGTGTTCTCGTACTCTCCTCAAGCGGAACAATCATCGGAATTTCTTCGCTGTTCTCCTCGACACTCGCATTAATCTCACCAACTTCTCTGAACATTGCCAACTGTGAACAAACTTTCAACCCTGTCTGGGTGCGACTCGAGAAAAAAAAATGATCTTTTGGTTTCTTGGCGTTTTTACTGATGTAGACCATTTGTGGAGAATAAGACACTTTTAAAACCAACCCTTGAAAAAAACTGCCTCTAAACTCAGCTTATGCTAACTTATGTCACACCTTGATATGCACGCAGGCTCCCTGTTATGTTGGCAACGAATGAAGTAAAGTTAGTAGAAGTCTTGACGTTGTATTGCTGGTGTAATGTTTAAATTGATGGCAATTTAAGTTGGCGTTTCGGGGGCCACAGTGGTATAGTGGTCAGAAAACTCACATCCCATATAGGTGAACCAGATTCAATTCCCGGTGGGGTCACCCCCGAATTTTCGCATGTGAGTATCACGCCGGAAGATGCCGCTGGTCGGCGGGTTTTCCCCGGGATCTCCCGTTTCCCCCCACCCTAGCAATCCGGCGCTGCTCCATACTCACCTCGCTTCACCCTGATCGGCTTTCGAGACCCCGATGTTAACAGCCGCCCAAATATCTCCACTCCATGCTAAGTTGGCGGTTTTGTTTTATACACGTTAAAGTACAAATTGGCATTTTTGGTAACCCATTTAGGTACATTTCAGTTTCGCACTTTTCGCTTGGCTGACGCATGAATAAAGTCCTTAGGTCATTTGCAAAGTAAAGTTTACATATGGCGGAAAGATACAAAATTAGGGAAAAGTAGATCTTAAGCAGGGCTCTCAGCAGTGCTCTCTTTACTGCGAATAACCTATACTATTTATATATTTTTTTATTATAGTTTGTCATGTCTTTAGCCCTGAAAAAGGTTTTTAATATATTATTCCCACTTAACATTTTTAATGTAAGCCACGATTTCGTCTTTATTGTAAATTATCTCTCTGTATTTGCAGATCCGCTGTTACCATTATATATATATATATATATATATATATATATATATATATATATATATATATATATATATATATATACTGTAAACTGTTAGAAGTGTCTGCCCGGATGGCTAGAAGTGTCTCCTGGGATGGCTACAAGTGTCTGATAGGATGGCTAGAAGTGTCTGCAGGGACGACTGCTAGGATGTGTCTGCTAGGATGGTTAGACATGTCTGTTGGGATGGCTATGAGTGTCTGCTGGGATGGCTACAAGTGTCTGATAGGATGGCTAGAAGTGTCTGCAGGGACGACTAGAAGTGTCTGCTAGGATGGCTAGACATGTCTGCTGGGATGGCTATAAGTGTCTGCTGGGATGGCTACAAGTGTCTGATAGGATGGCTAGAAGTGTCTGATAGGATGGCTATAAGTGTCTGCTGGGACTGTTAGAAGTGTCTCTTGGGATGGCTACAAGTGTCTGATAGGATGGCTAGAAGTGTCTGCAGGGACAACTAGAAGTGTCTGCTAGGATGGCTAGACATGTCTGTTGGGATGGCTATGAGTGTCTGCTGGGATGGCTACAAGTATCTGATAGGATGGCTAGAAGTGTCTGCAGGGACGACTAGAAGTGTCTGCTAGGATGGCTAGACATGTCTGCTGGGATGGCTATAAGTGTCTGCTGGGACTGCTATAAGTGTCTGCTGGGATGGCTACAAGTGTCACACACACACATGATAATTTCTCTGCTGACATTCACCCCGTCCATAACCAAAATGTGAAGTTATTGTTCGAAAATGATGTGGGTCTGTGTCTGTAACTGCAAAAACGTAAATAGGTCAAAACATGTATTTACTGCTTTTAGTTAGATTATAGATCATAACTTCTGACAGTACACGTATAAACATATCCGTGCATGTATGTACATAGTCATGGGTCTCTTGAAAAGCAGTTGTAAGAATGTAAAAATTCTTCAAGTCTCTGTATTTCCAGACTTGTGTAAAGGCTTCAAACTTAGATCAGCGTATTATAAAGTATTACAAACAAACACAAAATGGTATATATCACCACTCTCTTTAAGTTCGTACCAATGTTTACTTACAATATTCATACCTGATCTTGGTAGACGTGTATTTAAAACAACTGACATATTTCCGTAAATAGTCTACAAGACTTATATTGTTAAAATAATTTTTTTTTAAATTTCCACCAATTAATGGTGTACTAAACTAAAATTATGTATTATTATTTATTGAGTGGTAATACAGACCTACGCAACTTCGTTTAAGATCACTTATAAAATTATGTTACAATTATTTAATAAAAATTGGTTACTGAATAAAAGCCACATACTACTGTGTTTTAAATAACTCTCTAATATGAATGGAAGAGATATTGAGCCACTTCTACAAGTACTAATTTAAATAATTTCAGAAGCATTACGTGCAAATATGCAATTAAAGTGTTCATTTAATAAACCCCCAATTTTATTCCTTGTATCGAGCGTAGTGGAAGAGAGAAAGCACTTTCCTCACATTTCGCAGTAAACTCGTATTCAACGACGGTGAACTGGAGTTCCCAATAGAATTTCTAGCGCTGTGCAGGAATGTTCTTTGGGGGTATCGCTAAATTGCATTTTATTGCTTCCTTTCTTCCGAACTTCCAATAGAAAGTTATTTAATTCTAACTCTTTCCGAGCAAATTTTTTTTTCTTTTATTTTTTTTAGCTCGTACTTCGCTGGTTAAAGGAACGCGACCGAGTCGTCCCAGCAAGGACCAAGGATTTTAATACATTCACGGTTACTTCACTCTTTTCTGAAGCCCTGCTAAAGTTCTACTTCCAGGATATTCCTCCGCCTCGCGCAAACAAAGTTTAACCGATTCTGACAAATTACACCAGAAAGACAACCCACCACATTCGTGCGTACCCACTGTAATAACATTTTGCACGAGAACTATTTCTTATTAGGCATTATAGGCTGTTCACAGTAAAATGAGCACTTTTGAAAGCCCTGCTTAGTATCTACTTGTATGCGCTTTGTGTAGTCTTCCGCCTTATGTAAAATTAACATTGCCATGGGTCTCATCACTTTATTTGTGTGTCGGTCAAGTGGAACTGTGAAATTATTAGGAAAGTAAATATTTTACAAATCTGCTCATTTCTACACTTTGACGCATTAAAAAAAAAAAAAACAGAAATTTAAAGAAGTAATTTAAGTAATCAAAAATGGTTACCTAACACTTTTTATTCGACGTTAAGACATGGAAGTACTTTCTATCTATCGTTACCAACTTTACTGTGCGCATGCCACTCAGTGAGCCCGTTAAAATATGTGCAGGTAAAGGCAGTGGAATTTTTTAAGGTTGATTTCGAAAGTGCTCACTTGATTGCGAACAGCCTTTACCAACATACCTATTTTCTTCCTGTTTTTATTCGCATTGATTATAAATAAATTATTATAATTTGTAGAGAGAATATAAGTAGAAGTTCAAATTAAGCAAAAATGGGGTTATTTTGTGTTAACAGGAGTATGAAACGCCTTTCATACGTGAGACATTTGGGAAACCACGAAGTACGCCATACATGGGGTTATTTCTCATAGGTTTGATTCAAAAAGTGAAAAGACACCGCCAACAGACTTGATCTGTACCTCCGGATTGCTACTCGCGGCACGGAGATCAGAAACCTCTCCCAAGTATAGGTTTATTGGGGGGGGGGGGGGGTGAAAGTGGAGGAAATCACTTTCGTTGTAAGCCCCTAAGCCTGCTTCAAGGAGACGTGCTGGAGTCTACTTCAAGCCGATAGCCTCACGTGAGAACTTAAATATTTTATTTGCTCAGTGGATGGACTTTTCATCGCGGTCCTCATACATTCGGCAAGTCGACCCAGGGAAAGCATTTTCTCGACGAACCAATTTTCTTCTTATTTTTCGTAAGTCCCTACGGAAAAGTCACACATCTCAAAACAGCCACAAGCCTACCCCGTCTTCGTTCTCCATATCAATCACTGCATTATGTAATTGGCAATGACTTTCATTATTATGCACCGATCAATTTTTCTCCAACCAAATGGGGCCGCGGTTATGCAGCGGTTAGACTTTTTTAAATTTATTTTATTAACCCTACTTAGCAGTACAGCCATCCAGGGTGTTCAATTCTATCATGACTACTACAATATAACAAACAGTATATTAGTTATATAGATTCATTTTTTTTTTTGGTGGGAGGGCGGCTGTTCGTCTGGGCACCCGTAATTTAACCTACAAATTCTATTTCTATTAAAAAGCATCATTCACACTTCCTAGGAAGGTGGTGAGCTATTCCCACCCGAGCGGTTAGACTACTAGCCTCCCACCTAGGCGAACCGGGCTCGATTCCCGGCGGGGTTGCTCCCGGATTTTCGCACGTGGGAACCGTGCCGGACGATGCCGCTGGTCGGCGGGTTTTCTCGGGGATCTCCCGTTCTCCCTGTCCTTGCATTCCGGCGCTGCTCCATACCCACCTCGCTTCACCCTCATCGGCTCTCAAGACCTCGATGTTAAGAGCCACAGAAATCTCTCCACTCACTCGAAGAGTGTTGTCAGTGATTAAAATGAAATTATGACACACGTTATAATTATCATTCCTTTGACGCTAGGATACGAAACTAGTAAATGAACCACCTGTGAAACTACTGCGAACACAGTGCTATAAATCATGACCAATATGAACTCAGGATCTCACTACCCGTTAATGAGAATCGCGATGAGTCTTGCCGAAACGCTACCTTATCACTAAAATGTTTTCGAGTCCAAATTATGGCATTGTATAAGGTTTTTAACAATTAACTTTGTAGTTTGTTGCTCTGTAGGATGCTCCTAGTTTTCCTAAAAGGTATTCAAATTCCAAGCGAATAATATTCATACGTAAATAAAATATTATTATTTATTATATTTTTAAATATCACCCCAATTGAACTACATTTCCTCACTGTAATTACTACGTTGAACAATATAGCAATATTAAACCCTCCTAATTTAAAAAGTTGAGTTGACTCTTTAACCATTTACATGTAGCGGGAAAACCTTCCTTCTTATGATTCGCTTTCCTGTATGCCTTTTAGTGACGTCAAATTATGTGCAATTACAGGCAGAGTTTATTTCAATGACATATTTTAATATAGCTCATTTTATCTTAAAACAGTAGCAAATTGTTTTATTTAAAAATTTAGACGTTTTCTAATTATATACAATATTCCTGCAGCAGGACAACAGAACGCAGTCGGGAATTTTTCACTGTCACAGTGGACAAATTTAACCTAGCACTTCTCTTGAGAGGTAGCGAAATTATTTTGGTTTTTTATTTTATTTTGTAAGAAATTAGTTTGCTGTGTAAGTTATTATTTCCATTTTTACATTAGTTGCAAAAAAAAAAAGTATTTTGTAAACTCAAAGTTGAATACCTCTTATTTTATAGCAAATGTGCCGTACTATGAGCATATAAAACCACGTATTTAACGGAAGCGGTAACCGAGAAATAGAACAACCGGATGTATGTAGCTACTGTTCATCCCGTTACCCACATTGGTTTACAAACACGCCCGAACGCGACGCACTCGTTTGAGAGTAAATGAATCTGGTTTCACAACCGGACTGCAAACAGACAATGACGCGTGTTTGCTGACCTATGCGTACTGTTTGCGCACTGTCTGCATTGGGAACATCTCAAATACTGGTCAAACGCCACTCGACGATGAGTGAAATACTCGTTTGCTGACTGTTACTTCCGAACAGTGGCTCATGCCAGTGGATGCACGCAAAGAAACGACTTTAAATGCGATGACTAGTTACATTGGTAATAGTGAGCACTTTCGAAAGCTCTCATATTTCGAATAATAATCGGGAAATCTACATATACATAGTATAAAACAAAGTCGCTCTGCCGCTCGTGTCTGTGTATTCGGATAAAGCTTCTAAACTACTTTATGAATTTTGATGCAGTTTTCACCATCATTTAGGGAATTTTTCGAGGAAGGTGAGACACGTGCGCTAATAACTACGCGTACAGTGTTTCTCCACCTCGGCCCGTTTCTTTACGCAAGAATACCTTCATCCGTCCGCCATGGAAAATTATTGATCGTGCGACGTATGTTGAAAACAAATTACAGGAAATTTGGACAAAATTGCTACAGAACTTATTCTGATACTTCGGAACACTTACATTTTTGATGAAGGATGCCCACGTTGTTCGAGTTTCGGTTCGTATAGGCTGTTCACGGTAAAGAGAGCACTTTTTAAGGCCCTTCTAAATTTTTCTTTTCATCCTATTTCCATCTTCCTGCTGCTTTTTAATATAAACATTGCAATGTAACCAATAAACACAGTGTATACATGTCACCACCCTCAAAATTTAATGCCTGAGGCTGCAATAAGATATATTTATTAGTGTTTAATGCTTGTAGGAAGGGCCATAAAAAGTGCTCACTTTACCGTGAACAATCTATAGCAGCATAATCACAGCACAAATAAATTTTTTGTCGGACATGCACCTAATCACTAATCACTACGATGTCCCCGTATAAACTGTCGCAGCGCTGGGTGCTGGCGGTAGTTGACGCAGGCGCCACCAGATGTCAGCAGTGTTCCTTCTTCGTAGTGTGGCGGAAGCCTCGTGCCTGACCCGCACTAGTATGGATGGCTGATTTCAAATATTCGGAGTTGACGCCTCAGATTAATGCTCTGAACTGTTATTTACTATTACCGATTTCAGGGCACCTCGCTAGGGAGAAATTGTGATTATGTTTCTTTCGACACTGGCTCGCTATTGGCGGATGATTGAACCTACCCCCTATAGTGAGGCAATGACCGAAATTTGTATATAAGCGTTACTAAAACCTGGTATTGAGGGCAGACGCTTGGTTTCGAGGTAAGTCTCCCCAGCTAACAGGTCAGCTATTTCAGTTACTATAGCATTGCAAAGCCTTAAGGATATTCTGGAACGTCACTTTGAAGCTCTTTTGAATTTTTCGGTCAGGATAAATTTTGATTAGTATGAGCAGGATAAGTCTTGATGCAGAACATAATGCGAATCGCTTCCATCTTTTCTAATAAAATCTATTAGTAAATATGCGAAGAGGAACCTTCTTTCTTGTTAAAAATAATTTAGATTCTCCCAAAAAAAATGATACTTTGTATGTCGTCAGTTCTCCGCCATTTTTCGGCTGATCAAATATCTGCATTCTTAGTCTTGTTTTGCACACCGTTTTGGAAACTGGCGGTTTGGGAGCATTAATTGGCCTCTGCCAAGGGCTTGTAGAACAAGAGCATTTTTATTCTCTATTAATTTTGAAATAATGGTAGCTTTACATTTGAAATACTGAATTGTGGCTCTCGCAGATCGACTGGACACGGAACCATAAGGTTATATTTGTTATATGCATTTGAGCTGCACACATGTTTTGGACAGTAATATTTAATTGATTTCACACATTATTTGAATGTTTATGTAATTATTTTCAAATGTTTATTATATTTTATGTTAACATTTCAGTTCCTTAATTTTTCGATGTATGTGAACTACCAGTCCACTACTCTATGATAAATTTCACACGTTGTTCTGAGTTCTACAAATGGTTATGTCACTATTTTCATTATTAATAAGTTTTATTTTATTTTCAGTAATTGTTTCGTAATTTTTAAAGCTAAATTATTTATTTGTTTTGGGATTTAAAGACATGATATTTTAGGCATTAATTTTATTTAGTGAGGGTAAAGCCGGAAGCGAGCTGTGATTGGATGTTGGTTGGCCGGAAGCCAGAAGAAGGGGCTTCTGGGAAAGACATTGAACATGTAAGGCGTCTAAATTTCCGTTGGAATTTTACTTTTGAAATTCCAACGCCATCATAAATTTATTTTGAAATTATGCTCCTAGAAGTTAAGTTTTTGGTAGTCGCCGCAGCAATATTGAAGAAGAGGCTGTAGGCTAAGTCGTAGATATATAATATTTTGAGTGTAAAATTGACGAGGCGAAAAGGACGCCGAGACTACGACGCCGGCGCCATGCAACGAAATAGCGCCAGAGGACATCAGATGACGCCAAGGCAATTTAACGTATGGAAAGCTTAAGTACATGAACTGTTTTACAAGTATTGAACTTTAAGGAAGCCGAATTAATTTTACTAAAGTTACTATTTTGATTTTTAACTATTTGACTGTGAGTTCCATGAGTATGTTAAACCAGTAGTCTCGAACTTTCGCATTTGAGATAGTATAACCGGAACAATATGGAATGAGGAGTTAAAGACTTATTTTGAACTTTCAATATAAATCCAGAGTAATTTTATTTGGTGAAGTATCAGATCTGAGATAATTAAGAGATGAACTGACTTTTAATATTTAATGAATTATCATTGAATGTGATCCAAGAAATTTAATAATTTGGGTAAGAGCTTACCAAATTTTCTGGAAATTTGAGTACATAGGAGGCGTCTTCTGGTGGAACCTGATTAATATTTCAAACTGTAATATCAAGTAAAAGATTTATTAATTGTTTTTTATATAACAGCTCTAAAGTTTCACAGCATTTTTTCAATCTTTTATTTTATTTTAAGTTTGCATTTTTATTTATCCCTATTCTTACTTGGATTGTGGTATGTCATTTATATTAATTATCATACAGTATAATTTCATTTTTGAGTAAAGAGATTTCTGTTACACACACATATGTAGTTTTGCACCTTGTTGCATTATTCACATGTTTGGGTCTAAGTTTATTTATTAATCTTTATAATTAATAATTTAACTATCAAGGTTACACATGTTTGATTTATATGAATTACTGTGAAGGTTAGAATGTGTTTTCTATTGCATGAGGTCTGCAGCATCGCCGGAGAGCTTCTGATTCCAGTGTGGTAAGACCAAGGTCACATCATCATGAATGATAAGGAGCCCAAAAATCTATTAAATCATTATAATTATTCTTTCTCCCAACTCACACCAAATAGATATACACCCACACTATTACAGACACTGTCTCAGAGTGGCACGAGCGTGGTGGCTTATTCGAACTAATGTACCAAAATGGAACAGTTTAGTCGTCACGGTTACTGTTTGGGTAGTTCAGGTATGGAAGAAAGTGTGCAATTAACACTAATGATACTGAATTTAAGACAACAGATTTGGTTAACTTGGACGAAATAGACATGGAATTACACAACAGTGAGGCAGCGTCTGAAAGGACTGAAACGGCTTCAGGTGACAAAACACCGGGCGTGACTACACCCACAATTCCTGCCACGCCTAGAACGATTCACTACGCCCCAGTGTGACGCGATTACGATGGGATCGATACAACATATGTTCTTACAACTAAGTCAAGAAGTGAAAGATATAAAACAGCAGAATCAGAATTTGAAACATGAAATGGGCGAGGTAAAACAGGAAATTGGCTAGGTAAAACAGCAGGCTCAGGATATAGAACAGAGAATGAGTCAAAAAATGGCTAATGTTCATAAATATTTAGAGGACAGTGTGGCACAGTTTAAAGAAGAGGCACACGAACAAAATCAAAATTTAATTGATAATTTTACCAGACAGTTCAATTAGCTGCAGACTTAAACTAGCACATGTCTGCAAGATACAGGAGAAAATAAACATAACCCCAGGTCGGAAGTGACCGAGATCCGCAAGCTAGTAGAGGCAACTAGGGAGGATGTCGCTTTGCAATGCATTGCACTGGAGGAAAGGATCGACAAGTTAGAACGTAGGCCTATCACAGTCGAAGCGAGAGAGCAGGAAGAAGTGATGAGGACTGTTGAAAATAAATTGCAAGAAGAACTGGAACAGTTCTGTCGCCACTTCAACGACAAAATCTCTATGTCGAGCCAGGCGCAGGAAAAACAGTTAAAAAGTTTTGTTCGACAAATTGGAGAGAGAAGTACACAGACAGGCACAGAATGTGAACGAAGCTAGAAACGCCACACTGAGTTCGCAAGCCTCATCGCAGTTGCAACAGGAACTTCCCGTCCCACCTACTGGAAATGTTTTTACACATGATACTGCATTGGCGACACGCCCAACGGCAGCTTTGTTGCACCACCCCGCCAAACAATGGTCTGAGGGGCTGCCCAAATTCTCTGGCAAATACCAAGAAAATCCGGTCACGTACATTAAGAAAATGAAAGAGTACTTAAAATTATTTGATCTGAATGACGCAGATGTTTTATGATGCATGAGCTTGAGCCTGGCTTCAACAGCGTAGTTTTGGTGGGAAGTGGCCAAGGAGAAAATTTCTACATTCGCAGAATTTCAGGAATCATTTTTAAACCATTTTCGGAGCCCTCAAGTAAAGTCCCACATCCGTTCGCAGCTTTCACAAGATCACTGGGACCCACTAAAAGAAAAATCCATAGAGGAACACTTCAGTGAAGTATACGAGAGAACTTGCCATCTGTCATCACCGATGAGCGACGAAGAATTTACAAACTTGTTAATTCCACAACTTCCTGTAAACTATCAAAGACAGCTCAGTGGCAACATCTATAGGAACATGTCTGAATTTAAATACCACCTGATCCGAGCAGACCAGCTCGAGAGGTAAACACGCCCAGGGATTATGACAGGCCAAGGCAGAACCCTGCATCGCCATTATATCAGCCTACGAGTCAGCGCGAGTAAAATAACATGCCGCGCCCTAACCACAACCAGAATAATCCGCCTCAACAAAACAACAGAAATTTTCGCGTGAACACGTATTACAGGCAAGATGATGGGCGAGTAAACAACTTCGCTTACAGGGGCGGAAGTTCTTTTAGACAAAGATGGAACCGGGGTAGTCACAATAACAATGGGAACAGATATGACCCGGGCTACACTCGCGGAGGCCGGCTGTATGACTGGAGGAACATTGAAACGCGAGACTAGCGCTCTAACACCGCGCAAGGAGGAGGCAGAACAAATGACCAGCGAGAAAGTAACATTCGTGGCGAGCACAGAGCAGGGAACGGTACAAATGCAAACCAGACAGGCAGGACGTTCCCACACGAACCAGGTGTTAATTTAATGAATGTAGTACCACAACCTACGGGGTACAGTGCACGACAAACACCCTTCGATCCCCGTGCACCTAATGCATTTCGCTCAGGCATGCCTCTACAATGGATGCCTTATGTTTGGCACGAACAGCCTAGAATGAATCAGGGACATAATGTGTCACATTCTACAATGCCTAACACTGTACAAGGAGTACACAATCGAAATCATGAGGGAGAAGCATATTTACAGCTGTAAATAGATTTTTCAGTGCAATGTGTCGGAGACTATCGCTACAAAAATGTTACCCAAACGGACACCAACTGATAGGCAAGTAGAAGGAAATCATGCACCCTTATCCCAGGAAAATTTGTTAGACTTGGTTACACGCAAGTTATTTTTATTATTCGAAGGCCCATTTCAAATTGTAGCTGTTGTTAAGGAAATTTGCGATAGTCTGTCCACTATGAAGGCGCAGGTATTTGGCAGATTTAACATTACGCAATTAAAGCCCTACAAGTCGTCTGATTTTTAAAATGTGTTTAATCAATGTTTGTTTAAGTCATGAGTGATGTACTAAATATTTTCTTCGATCATAAGAATATGCTCTATACGGTTAAGAAGGTTTTATTTGACGGAAATAAACCCGGAATAAGGTTTATTACTACGGCGTAAGTGCAACGTTTAGTGTACAAGTATTAGTGACGTTTATATGTATTAGTTGTAAGCATTTAAGTATATTTTTCCTCTGAAGGTTAATGCCAGACTATTATGTGGTATTATGTGGAATAATGGACCTGATGTTCCTATGACGCCGTTATTAAGTCCTGAAGACTGTACCTAGCTGACTCGAAGAATACGAGAACACGTCACACTAGATGATGGGCAAGATTTTGATTTACGCTACGGATATATTTTATTTAAATTAACGCAAAAGTAACACCGAACTATTAGAATTAATGTTGTCAATAAAGGGAGAAAGCGTGGCATGCACACCCTATCCTTGAACAAGAACAAGTAAACACGGTGTTATATTTTCACTCACCTGCAGACACTTACCTCAGAATGATTAATCCAGTAAAGATATTATTTTATTTAGAATAATAAAAAGGGATTTTTTTCTAGTAAATAGGGAACTATTATTTTTATATTTGTTGCGACTATTTATTCCACTTGTGTAACATACGGATTATCTTTTCATCTGATTTTTTAAACACAGAAAACACACGTATTTTCTTCTGTTTACACTGAGATTTCACTGTATATATGTATAATGTAATGTGTATTTGAACTCCTTCGTTTTGATATACCTATTGTATATGGAATTTTTATGTTGTTTCACGCCGATAATTTTTCCAAGTACATCTTAATGTTGAATGGACGATTAGGGATTTGAGAGTCATCCAAAGACTCTCCCATATTTTCTCGTAGATTGCTGGTTAGTCGTCAAACGAAAAGAAGAAGAGGGTATGATTACCCTATATTTTGAAACGACATGACTATTGAACAATGCGACGTCATATTTCATTTCCTAAGATTAGGAAAATGCACACAAACCTATTAACACGTGCATATTTTGCACGTTAAAATGTAATTTAAATGTTGGTTAGGTATAAGAGTACCGCCATACATTTATACCTAATGTAATGTTTGTTTATTTGATGTATCTGTATATGTAAATATTGTGTATTTAATGTGTTTTATTTCGCTGCTTATGATGTCGCGATAATGATTAATGATCACGAAATATATGAGATGGATAGATTTGGAAAGATAAACTATAAGGCAGTCACATCTCAGCTAATATTTTATCGTGACTGAAAATTACAAGTGAATTTTTGATTATAAACAATAGCCATGATGGGCTGTTTATCCGGTGTTATAACAAGAAAAACTACGTTTAACGAACATGACGAGCAAGTGAATATTGCGATAATGACATTTTAAAGTGCGAAATGAATTGCTGAACTGATACACACGCAGATGATTGGACGCGCACTATATGAACACTTACTGCAGTCATAACGACCGTTTCATTTACCACTTTTGTTGACGAACGTTGACACGTCTTTTCACGCACTTTGTAGCGATGGAAGTAGCAAGCCTCGGAGTTAAATAAAAGCTCTTTACGTGTGCTACGTTTCGGTGACGCTAAAAAAAACACCGCAATTAACTTTCCGGAGCGAAAACGGCGCATTTTAAAAATGACGATTACTGCGAACGACCGCACACAGACGACATTAACGAAGTACTGATTCTTCGTTTGAAGACGGCCCTGGACTTCGAAAGAGCAGGTGTTATTGTTGGGAAGAGACACGTGACACCGCCGGATCTCCAAGCAGCACGTCGCTCCTGTGCGTCAACCATAGAGTTAGCAGTATACAGATGGCATGTTGTGACGTAGATGAAGCCGCTGGAGATAGGTGGTTTTACTATGGACTCTAGCCGCCATATTGACAGTAACCCAAAACATTGTGTTTACATTAGAATGGCGTTGAGAGAAAGGTTACATTCGAAGCATTTCGTGTTGAACAAAGAAGCTGATGAAAAAATAAATATATATTACAATTCACGTGTGAAGTTTTACTAGTTTATTATTGGCTTGTGTTAGTTGGGCAATAAAATAATTTCCTCATAAAACTACTGATCGTGAGTGTGTGTACTGCGGACCAGTATTGGGTTATGTGCGACAGTAAGCACGTGTTTTAGATATAGTGCGTGCTCATATATCAGGATTTGCGGAAAACTATTTTTTGAATAAATGATTATTAAAGTATAACAAGCGTGCTACCGTTGTCGTGTAATGTATTGCAGGTTGCGTATCATTAATGAGTGCAACAAAACGGCGACCAGCAACCTAGCTGAATTTCTGGAAGGCAAAGTTCACATGTTCCTGAGCCACGAATAAATAATTAATTGCTGGCATTAATTTTTAAATTCCTAACACTGACAATGACTCGAGGGGTTTGTTTCCAATATGACGTCATCTCCTTTATACATATTTAATGTCACTATAGTAAATGGTTTCTGGTAAATAAATTCAAATCCCGTTTTAGTTATTCCCTCTCTTTGCATTACATTAGTTCTCTGTTATGATACAGTTTTACACTTATTTATCCCTTATTGTAGGGTACAATTTTGTTTCTTCCATATACAATGTTGGACAGGGTTAAGTTACCCTTGGCACGTAATTAAAACACAGAAATTAAAATTTTAACTAATTTGTCTGCATTGGACAATCAATTTCAGAAACTTTTCAGAATAAAAAAAAAGGGGGGAGGTACAGGAGATATTTATGGATAATTATATCCTTATATCTACAAAAACCATGTTAAATCTTTCTACAAAAGTGCAATTTAGTACCAAAGGCTTAAGCCCCGGCACAAATCACCGTAAGAATTAACAATAAAAAATTGAATCCACATTTCTATATGGCACCATCTACAACACAACATAATGGCGTAAGATGGCGGCCTGCTCGCGGTAGCGGCGTTAAGAGGATTGAATATTTTCAATTATTTTATGCCGAGTTCTACGCCGGCCAATCACGACACAACATTTCCAACCACGAGTGTCAGTGCAATGCAAGCTTATAGCAGTTATTAAATGAATTTTGCGGTACAGTTCAGATTTACGTTTATTTAAATAGTCAACGCAATTATTAACATGTGTACCACACTTTAAATATCCCGAAACACGATTCCCGCGAAACTTTTTTCATCACAAGTAGATTAAAAAATATAAATATCAGGTTAGCCAACACACTGTTTGAAAATATCCGCGATACATGTAGTCTGTCTTTTTTTTTTTGTGCTCGTTTCTCATTAGTCGCGTAACAGTTTTCTCACTGCGGTTATAGCCAGTTCATTTTCATACTTCCATGGTAACACCACTGTTATTTTGTTACGGGAACGCTACAGTGATTGTAGCCTAGGGTTTAGTCAGTCTGTAGCCACAATTTTAATTCAGCCCAACATGTTAAAAAATTTCACCTTCGGAGAGAAAACTACAATAGGATATTATTTCTATAAATACACTTTTAGGGATAATAAAGTAACCACCCTATGGTTAGGTTTAAAATGTATGAAAAGTTATTCGCCAGTTTTTTAGGTTACTTTGGATAGTTTAATTAAATTAGGATACATTGTTGAACTACAATGGGCGAAAGACGCATGCACCACAATGATATCAATAACAAGCGCACATGTACTAACCACTGCCAAAGTGCCCCCCCCCCCCCCCACACACACAAACATACACACACACACTTGTGACAAAATTTCTTTGTTGTTACCTACCAACTTGTGCAATCATTATTTTCAGTTTGAAATTCTCCTCTGAATACATTAAAAACTATTCAGTTTCAATAACTCAGAACCACGCTGCAGAAACTTGACAAACAAACACTCTAAGAAAAACATTATCGCTGAAGAAATGAGGTTCCTCTCCTCCCTTTCAAAAGAAGGGGGAAAGGGGACTGCGGTGGGTATAGTGGTTAGGATGCTGGCCTTCCACCAATGTGATCCATGTTGGTTTCCATGTGAGATTCCTCACAGATTTTCACATATAGTAATTGTGCTAATTGATGCTGCTTGCTGGCATGTCTTCTCGAGGTTTTCCGGTTATCCCCCACCCTTGCATTTCAGTGCTGCTCCATATCTGCCGTATTTCACCCTCATTGGCTCTCAGTACCTTGGTTGTTACAAACCACCGAACCTCTCTCAACTCCTCCCGTCTTAAGATGATGGAGGCCATGGTGGTGTAGCGGCTAGAGTATTCGCACACAATTGCATTTACATTATATATATATATATATATATATATATATATATATATATATATATATATATATATATATATATATATATATATATATATATATATATATATATATAACAGATAAATAATATAATTTACACACTTATTAATTCTACCAGCTTTACAAACATGTTAAGACTGCATTTTGTTGCAGTACAGTTGTTAAAATTCATGTACATATAGATATTAAAGTATAAATATGTCAAGTCTACATTAGATTGAAACTCAAGGTATTACATGAAGTCTCCTTATATCAATCTTGTTCTGCATTATAGAAAAATTCGTCTTTATGTAAGTATTCTTCTACGGAATAGAAGGCCTTATTTAAAAAGTATAATTTAACACCTATTTTTAATTTCTGTAAACTATTAATTTACTTCAAATAACTGGGTAGGTTAGTTATTTGTTTTGCCCCAGCATAGTATGGATTTGATGTAAATTTTGAGGTTCTGTAGGAGAATAGGTGAAGATTAGATTGTCTGGTGTTGTAATGGTGTTTTAATGTTTTCCATGTAAAAAAAGAATACTACGGTACATATACATGCATGGAAGAATGAAAATTTTGTTATTTATGAATAGCGGCCTACAATAGCTCCTTTTTCCTTATTACTTATTAATCTCACTATGTTCTTCTGTAATCTAAAAGCCTTTTCCCATTTTGTCCATTTACCCCACAATATGATTCCATAATTGATTATGGACTGAATATTTTAGAAACAGTATGCAAGTATTGTATTATTATTACAAATATTTTTTAAGGTATGTACCGCAAAACACATTGAACTCAATTTTTTACAGACACTATCAACATGCTCATTCCATGTTAAATTACTGTCCACAGTGAGCCCTAGAAATTTAGTAATTTGTACTGTATGTAACCTATCTCCTTCTATTATTGTGCATCTTTCATCCTGCATTGTATGTTTATTTCTTTGCATGAAATTCATGAGCACATATAATTACATTTAATGGGCATTAATTTCTTATACTGGAACCAACTGGACATCTCAGTCACTGTTTGTTTTATATTTCCTTCAATAACAGCGTTATTTGAACTAGTTACCATAGTGTTTTGTGTCATCTGCAAACATTATAGCTGAGCCGTTGGTCATTTGTTCTGTAAAATCATTAATAAATATTAAGAATAAAATTGCTCCCAGTATTGATTCCTGTGGCACTTCTACTCGAGTAGTTCTGGTATTGGGCCTCTTACTCCACACTGTTCAAGTTTTTGCAATAAAATATTGTCGTCGACACAATCAAAAGCCTTTGAAAGAGCTGCGTATATATCTGCTGAGAATTGTCTTTTAAAAAGAAGTTAATATTTTTTTCAGTAAAACTGTTAATATCTTGTTCTATGGATCTGCCCTCTACAAAGCCATACTGATGCAATGTAATAACATTGTTTCTTATTAAGAACTGTGTCAGTTTATTTGCTATCAATTTCTGTAAAATTTCTGAAAAGGACGTAAGAAGAGCAATAGGCCTCTAGTTATTCATCAATGCCTTGTCACTTTCTTATTTATGGGTACTATAGGCTGTTCACGGTAAAGTGGGCACTTTTGACGGCCTGGTTACTTTTTACTTTCAGCCATTTTTATCCTTTAAACATATTTTAAAATAAATATTGCCATGTAAGTAATAAACACAGTGTGTATATTCTACTGCACGCGGAAGTTAACGTCTAAGGCTACAGTAAAGCATACAAACATACTTATGGATTATTATTACAAATGAGAGTGGTTTCAAAAGTGCTCACTTTAACCGTGAATCGCCTTTACATTCGCATATTTGAGTCTATCAGGAAAAATTCCCCGGGCAAGACATTCACTGAAAATGTAAGTCAAAGGCAGTTTTATTAAATAAGAACCCTTTTTTTTTTTTTAGCAGAGTTATAAGTACCTGATCTATTCCACAGGAACTTTTACTTTGAAATTTTTAATTACATTTATGATGTCTTCTTCAGAGATAGGCGTGAAAAACAGCATGTTAGCATTCCAAGTGTTATGTCTTTGGGGTATGTGTGCAGGACTAATATTTGTAGCTCTGTGTTCATTTTGCAATTTTAGTGGAATGTTTGTGAAATAGTCGTTAAAACTCTTATATATTTCCTTGCTATTTTCGATTTTAATACCATCAACTTTCAAGGAAAGGTTAACATGTCCTTGCCTAGGTTTCATTTCACTATTAATAATGTTCCACATTGCTTTTCTAAGAAAAACTAAGGTAGTGAGGTTTACAAGGAAGAAGGTGATAAGCAAGGACATGTACAGATGGGAGGGAAAAGAGATAGAAGAAGCAGCACAGAATATAAGTATCTAGGGATTGTACTGCAGGGAGACCTCTGGTGGAGAAAAAAAAAAAAAAAAAAAAAAAAAATAGAGAGGGTGGTTGCAAAGGGAAGAAGGGCTCTGGGTATATTGGGAAGGGTGCTGAAGGGAGTCAGCTGTGAGGGAAAGGAGAATGCGTATGGCACAATGGTACAGCCAATGTTAGAATATGCTGCAACAGTATGGGACCCGTATGTAGAGGTGGAGGTGCGAGAACTTGAAAAGGCGCAGAGAAGGGCAGCAAGATGGATGAAGGGTAGGTGGAGAAGACAAGGATGAAAGAAATGGGGTGGAGCTTATTGACGGACAGGAGGATAGTTGAACGATTAGTCAGGATATACAGAGTGGTGAATATAAAGGGTGGATAGGGAGGGCTACACTGCAAGCTAAGTAAGGGGGTGTTTAGAGGAAGAGGAAACAACAGTGAGAAACTTCAGAGGGTGTGGGGGGAAACGGAGCGGGGTAGGCAATCCATGCTTGTGAGGTCTGTGAGGGAGTGGAATGTGTTGCGGGAGGAATTGGTATCTGTGAAAGGGGTTAGTTAGCTCAGGAAGGGAGTGGAAAAGGAATTGGCTGGTTGAAGGAGAGATGAGAGAGCTCGCCACCGGGCGGTGGCCTAATTGCGAGTGTATGTATGTTGTTTTGTTTTATTTGAAGATGAGGCAATTCCCCCCCCCCCCAAAATTGTATTTCTGCTTTGCTACTCAGTGTAACTTGTTATATAATTTTTCGTATTACTTACAGTATAATTTCTGTTTTTTTTTTCCCCCTGGGTTCTTAACATTTTACGCATTGTTTTTAAGCCTCTGTCAGACCTTTACTAATCCATTTTGTTTTCGAGCTTCTGCTACATTTTACAAATTTGAGTGGAAAGGCGTGATTAAAATGACAAATAAATGTATTAATAAAACTGTTCCAGGCAATGTTTGGTTCAGTTAATGTATAAACATCATCCCATTTTTCATTTACAAGTAGGTTTTAAAAAATTTAACATTTTCATCTAAATATCCATGATTCATCATCAATATTAAAATAAGCTTATGTCCAATTAGTTGCCCTCAAAATTAGAATTTGAAAAATCCTTAAGAAGTGTGAAATAGACTTTAAAGAAAATCACACAATATTTTTATATTTTGCAGATGGCGTAGTTATAGGAAAAGATTGACTTTATCTAAGTTTTCTTTATTTTGATTACCTTTGGAAAACGATAAAATGTATAAACATGCCAATTACTGTAATGATTACAGCCTACCGTGAAATACGTAACCATCTAAACACACAAGTAAACTTTATTTATTTAACTTAACATCTTGTCGACAGCAGGTTCATAAGAGAATTGTAAACCAAGAACACAATGAAGGGAATACAAGGAAGGAATTGGTCAAATTGTCTTTATTGAGTCACCCCGGAAATTGCATGGGGTGAGTTCGAGAAACAAGGAAGATTGAAAATCATGAAGGCTGCATTCAGTAGCTATTAAAAATATGAGAACTGATTTGGTTGTAGGCCTATATTCTTGTACTGATAAACAGCTGATTTCTTGTTTGTCACTGCAACTCTGCTGACTTGGGGGGGGGGGGGTGGGGAATGGTAAGAGTGGAGGTTTCTTAAGGTTTAGCTTCGTATAGGTTTACGAGACGATTTGCCCTTACTAAAAAAATGAATTCCACAAACTCCTACACTGAAATAGCAAATAGGCATTTAGAAAAATACGTATCTGCAGTTTTAAAAAAGTGCCTGTAATGTTTAACGAGTCCGCAGCTTACAGGTTAGACCTTAAATTCACGTCACGTTAGTAATAGCAACCGCACTGGCAAAAATTAAACACACTGCAATTGTTAATTTACAAACTTACTCAGACAACAATTACCCTATAGTACACAACAGTTGTGCGATATCTTTCCCGAATGTATCCACGGTATATACGAATACACTAAACATTGCAATCGCATGGCCCGGCTCGTACGCATTTTCATACATTGACGTTAGTTTTCCTTGGCCACCGAATAAATAAAAAAAAATAGACTATAGTTCTAATGCGCGTTTACATGCCAAATTCACACTTCACAAACGCAAAAGTTACACAAATTTAGGGAAAATTCAGAACAACTAGTTAGTTCATATAGCACTCTCAAGGCTGTTCAATTTCAATTGTAAACAAACGTTGTCTCTCTCCCGCATGGCTGCTTCACTTGTAACGCACTCGCAGACGACTTCAATATAGTATTATATTCGATTTTATTACGGTTAAAGTTTTATTACAACTTTTAAAAGCTCCTACAGTCGTCAGAAAATTATTTCCTGGAATACTTTCAACACAAATACATAGGGAATGGGAAGCAAATCAACCAAAACACCGTATACAACACTTCCATTTAAATGTAAATAATTCATAACTTTACATACGTAACGGCGAAATTTATAACTAGTTATATGAGACAAACATACACACGCTTTATGTATATTATCGTTTGGGTCAAAAACGGTTGTATGTTAATTTATGTTGATTTTAATACTCATCGAAATACACGTGAAAGATAGGTCGATACAATGTTTTTCGCTACTGTTGATCACGTGACCTTTGTTACTGGAAAACAACCGTCTAACTCCACGCTATAAACTGGCTTCACTTGTTAACACTGCACGGTATTGGACATAGCCACCCCCTGGCGTCAACGAACTTCAGATTTCGCCAAAGAGAAAGAGTGGAAGAGACACTCCTAGCAGGAAAGTAAAAATATGTATTGTTTTGTTTCTGATTTTTAACGAAAGTGCCATCTGCATCTTGTGTAATATCATATCGAATGAATAAAGATTTTCATTTTCCAGAGTTTTAAGCGAAAGTTGTTACGTAAATGAATGTTTACAGATTGTTAATTTTATGCTTATTAAAGAAATGGTTTTATTTCATTAGTATAGTTGGTGTGTAAACACTGTTTTATTCATTACATGTTACAAATAATTTACACTGATATGTCAGGGTAAGTTAAGAATGTGTATTATATTTTGTTTAGTTCAGTATCATTGTGCTTCTTTTGTTGTGTCAACTGTTAATGTTTTCCATAAGAGCAAATCTAGAAAAATTAAAATTGCCAGGAGCGGCAATCTGTCGCAGATCGACTGAACACGGAACCATAAGGTTAAATATATGATATGCATTTGAGCTACACACATGTTTTGGAAAGTAATATTTAATTGATTTCACATATTATTTGAATGTTTATATAATTATTTTCAAATGTTTATTATATTTTATGTTAACATTTCAATTCCTTAATTTTCGATACATGTGAACTATCAGTCCACTACTCTATGATAACTTTCACACGTTGTTCTGAGTTCTACATATGGTTATGTCACTATTTCAATTATTAATATGTTTTATTTTATTTTCAGTAATTGTTTTGTAATTCTTAAAGCTAAATTCTTTATTTGTTTTGGGATTTAAAGACATGATATTTTAGGCATTAATTTTATTTAGTGAGGGTAAAGCCGGAAGCGAGCCGTAATTGGATGTTGGTTGGCCGGAAGCCAGAAGAAGGGGCTTCTGGGAAAGACATTGAACATGTAAGGCGTCTAAATTTACGTTGGAATTTTACTTTTGAAATTCCAACGCCATCATAAATTTATTTTGAAATTATGCTCTTAGAAGTTAAGTTTTTGGTAGTCGCCGCAGCAATATTGAAGAAGAGGCTGTAGGCTAAGTCGTAGATATATAATATTTTGAGCGTTAAATTGATGAGGTGAAAAGGACGTCGAGACTACGACGCCGGCGCCATGCAACGAAATAGCGCCAGAGGACATCAGATGACGCCAAGGCAATTTAACGTATGGAAAGCTTAAGTACATGAACTGTTTTACAAGTATTGAACTTTAAGGAAGCCGAATTAATTTTACTAAAGTTACTATTTTGATTTTTAACGATTTGACTGTGAGTTCCATGAGTATGTTAAACCAGTAGTCTCGAACTTTCGCATATGAGATAGTATAACCGGAACAATATGGAATGAGGAGTTAAAGACTTATTTTGAACTTTCAATATAAATCCAGAGTAATTTTATTTGGTGAAGTATCAGATCTGAGATAATTAAGAGATGAACTGACTTTTAATATTTAATGAATTATCATTGAATGTGATCCAAGAAATTTAATAATTTGGGTAAGAGCTTACCAAATTTTCTGGAAATTTGAGTACATAGGAGGCGTCTTCTGGTGGAACCTGATTAATATTTCAAACTGTAATCTCAAGTAAAAGATTTATTAATTGTTTTTTATATAGCAGCTCTAAAGTTTCACAGCATTTTTTCAATATTTTATTTTATTTTTATTTTGCATTTTTATTTATCCCTATTCTTACTTGGATTGTGGTATGTCATTTATATTAATTATCATACAGTATAATTTCTGTCACACACGCATACTTAGTTTTACACCTTGTTGAATTATTCATATGTTTGGGTCTGAGTTTATTTGTTTGTTTTTTATTAAGAATTTAACTATCAGGGTTACACATGTTTGATTTAAATGAAGGTTGGAATGTGTTTTCTATTGCATGAGGTCTGCAGCAACGCCGGAGAGCTTCTGATTCCAATGTGGTAAGACCAAGGTCACATCATCATGAATGATAAGGAGCCCAAAAATCTATTAAATCATTATAATTATTCTTTATCGCAACTCACACCAAATATATTTACACCCACACTATACAGGCACTGTTTCAGAGTGGCGCACAACTGAACCATTATAAGAAAAGTAGTTATTACATAAGATCGGCCCACGTCATAATTTACATAGTGGCGCCCAAGTGGTAGCTATCACATATTTTACATGGCGTGAAAGAAATAAACCTTAGAACTACCTGCTAATTGCCATGAAAAACTTAGGTAGCCAGGTTTTGGGGAGATTAAATAGTGGCGTTTGTTGTACTAAGCCAAAGAAAAAATTTAAGTGGGAAAGTCGTGGATGGAATTAAATATTTTACTTTTTAATAATTTTATGGGAATTTAGAGTTTGAAATAGTTTTGTCTCATAACTTTTGTTATAATATTGATTAACCTTTGTAAATATTTTGAATTGATTATGGTGAGAAAAACTGAAATAATATTTACATATTTAAAGAGTCCGTGTGTGAATGAATATATTTAAAGAGTCCACGTGGGGCAATAAAGCTACTGAGAAAACATATATTTAAAGAGGCCGTGTGGGACAGAATATTTTTATACATATATTTGAAAATATTATTGTAAAATATTCGTTTGCTTGAAGATTTGTAAAATGAAATGTTGTTCTGACCATACTAAGTTCCAAAGAAAAGAGTACAAAAATTGAAATCTTAAAAATTACTATTACCATTTCCAACTTCAATTGGTAGTGTAGTTTTTAACCTCATGCTATTACTGCGGTTTTGGCAGTATACATTCTGCTTTAGTGACCATGTGTTTTTACAACTGTGTGCTCTTTCCTATATTCATATTGTTTTTAAATATACTTAGGTTTTAAGTATGGTTGAAAAATGAGTTATTTGAGGTGTCCTGCGGTTTAGGGCTTCAAAGGTTCAGATATATAATACTTTAATATTTAATTTAAGGATAGGACAGAAGTGTCGACGTTTTCTAATAAAGTTGGAAAAAGCCACTTTTCGGGCGCTTACATAGCTTACGCTGACTAAACAATAAGGGATACACCAAAATAATGTACTACAAAATTGTAGATCTCGAAAAGGTCTACAAAAAGTCCGCGACAGAATATGTTTATCCTATAAGGATAACCCACGGTAATCATTTTTGTCTTTTAAAACTTACGAAGACATTTTGAACAACACAGTATTAATCCTACGATAGCTACCTTAAGCATTTAGTGTATATACTTGTTGTAAACGTAAACAAAGTCATATTTGCGAATCTCACCCGAGCGAGGCCGGAGCGGGACGCTAGCATATTTTAATTTAGTCTTGGATGTAAACTTCCGAGTGCGGTTGAATAAACACACAGCGTTTATAACTTAACATCGCAATATTTATTTAAAAACGTGGTTAAAGGATAAAAAGTAGCTGAAAGGAAAAAGTAACTAGGGCCTCAAAAGTGTTCACTTTACCGTGAACAGCCTATACCTGTATGTAATTAGTGTTACAACAAATGCATTTTATAATGCACACGACTATCAGTTTGAGGTGCCAGAAAAAAATATTAATTTGACGAAAATGTCAAGCTAAATGTTTTCCAACATGTTCATAGAAGATTTACCCTTTTTAACTTGTACCAAACAAATCACCAAATACTATGTTTTATTCCAAACAGCGTGGTTGAAAATATAAGACGTAAGATGGTACCTCGAAGGGAAAAACACATATAGGCTGTGCATGTTACTGCACACTTTTCTGAAGCTCAGCCAAAGTTGTAACTCCAGAATATTCTTCCGCCTCAAGCTTAACTAAGTACAGAAAATTACACCAGAGGGTCACCGCACCGGATTCATGTGCACTCAGTGTAACATATTTTCCATAAGAACTATTTGTTACTACGCATTGCCAACATACCTTTTTGTCCCTGTATTTATTCATATTAATTATTAATACCATATTATAATATATAGACAGAATATAAGAAAAAGTTTAATTTCACTAAAAAATAAGGCACTTTTATATTAACGCACTTATAAAACGCTCGCAATACGTGAGAATTTTTTGTAACCAACCAAACACGTCATACATAGTGTGATTTTTCAAAGGTTTGATTACAAAGGTTTGAAGAAACCGCGAATAGATTATATTCCTAGTTGGTCCAGTTTTTCTCGTTTGCCATTCTCCGCTACTTCGTTCTCTAAATTACGATCACTTGTTTGGATCTGTGCCATTGCGGTCACTGTGAAACACAGTCGTTTTGCAAGTTCCTCTGCTAAATAAGTGGGACTCGTAGAGAGTGAGTGACATGGAGCGATAGAATCCACCGTGAATCGTTGTAAGGGAGGGTTTGCGCCGATATCTCGTTAAGGGGTTCCGGGATCGATTCCCGGATTTTCGCGGTGTACGTTGCCGCTGGGTGGCGAATTTTTCACAGAGAACTTCCGTTTCCTCGCCCTTGAAATTTGTCGCTGCTCCATCGCTGGGCTTAAGGGGGACGATGAGCTCCTCCTCCGATTGACACGTCTCTGCTATAGATAGAGCCACGAGTATTTCGCGGATCGAGTTGGCAGCAAGCTAGGCTGGACAGCCCTCTATACACTCGATATATTATCATTTGCTTATTGGTTGCTGTGATCAAGTGATACCTGTGTAAAGGACTTAAACACTCACTCACGCTGCTGTTTCCTGCTTATTACTGGCGCGCAGTTTAACGGGGCGTGTCTGAAGCACTGTCGTCCAATCACAACAGTAGGAGAAAAGAACGAGTGTTTGGAGTCTACCTCGCCTCTGAACGAATTCGCGAAATACCCGTGGCTCTAGCTATAGATGTTAACCCAGCCCTTGAGTGCGCCATCTATTAGCGTTTATTTGTCTTATTGCGGAACTGGTTCACTGATATAGGCTCAATATGTCACTATTTTGGCTTTATTATGTTTCTCAACTCTGGGGGAAATTTGCCGAAATTGCCATTGTTTATATTGGTAGCAATATAAACTTCGATTCAGCTAGCATGAACGGGGATATACATTGGTCAACCATGCCATTGTTTATATTGGTAGCAATATAAACTTCGATTCAGCTAGCATGAACGGGGGTATACATTGGTCAACCATGCCATTGTCCATGCCATTGTTTATATTGGTAGCAATATAAACTTCGATTCAGCTAGCATGAACGGGGGTATATATTGGTCAGCCATGCTATTATTGACAGAAATTACATTTTTAAATTTAAGTCTTCGCAGTAGCTTCAGTAAATGTGTAGGAACGAATGGTATTTTTATCAGAAGTCCAATGACTATTCTACTGACGAAGGTTTTTACTAATCGTTTTGTTTAGTGGTAAAATTATCTACTGAGATTAAAACGTGACTGTGTAATCCAAAGTACGTTTACATCCTTTCAGTAGCATTCAGTGATATAACCGTTAACTAGACGCACGTGTGGCGAGAGCCCCCTGTGTTCCCTTGCTGCGGGATTGGCCAATAAGACGCCTTCCCGCAGCTGACGTTGCATAATTAGTGGACAAAGGTGCTTCCCCGCCTGTTATTGAATTGCTACACCATGTTCATTGAGTGGACTCCGCCCTTCTCTGAGATGGCTACCTGCTCAGTGTAGAAACACTTTGTTTGCACAGCTGCAGCAGTCTGCCTCCCCCCCCCCCTCATCCTCCTTTTTCATTCACTAGATGCCACTGAGCAGATAACTATCACGACCTTACGTCAATAATACAGCAATCAGATATAGCCCATTCATGATTACTTCCAACTCCTCTGAAGACCTGCTGGGGTTCTCCTTTCAGGATATTCCTCCGCCTCCTGTAAAATTATACCAGAGGGACGACACACCGCATTAGTGCGAACTCGGTGTAATAATATTCGCATAAGAACTATTCCTTACTAGGCATTGCCAATCCATCTGTTTTTTCACTGTTTTAATCACATAAATTATAAATTAATTATTATAATATATAGATAAAACATAAGGAAAAGTTCAATTCAACCACAAATTAAGTGCTTTTATTTCACTACAAGTGTGAAACGCTTGTGTTATATGATACAAGGCAACAAGCAAACACGTCGAAAAGTGTCAGGAAATCGTGAACAGACTATAATAATCAACTCCTTAACACATAACCCCCAGTTTACTCATTCACGTGTGACATGTTACAGAATAGGCGAAGTCATGACTGGTGCAATGCACAGTCGTAAGCTATGCTCGATCCACAGTTGCTTTAAACTTTCACGAAACCCTGTCTGTGTTCTGCTTTCAGGCTACTCCTCCGCATCATGCAAATAAAGCATAACCTAGTCTAAAAAAAATTACACCAAAGGGGTAACGCACCGCATTCGTGCGCACTCAGTTTAATACTATTCTTCATAAGAACTATTTATTGCTTGGCATTACCAACACGCCCTACATCCTACCTGTTTTACTTCATTTTAATTATAAATGAAATAATATAATTTACAAATAAAATATCAGACACAAGTTACTTTCGTGTTAACAGAAATATAAAACGCTTGTGTTAAATAATATATTTAAGTAACAACCGACACGCCATACGTAGGGTGATTTTCGCAAGGTTTAGTTCAAAAAGTGTGAAGAAACCGCGAATAGACTATAAAGGTGTTCACGACAAAGTGAGCATTTTTGAAATCAATCTGTAAAAAAATTCACTGCCCCTGCCCGCATATATTTCAACGGGCGCACTAAGTGACATACGCTCAGTAAAGTTGGTAACGATTGATAGAAAGTAGTTCCATATCTTTACGTCAAATAAATTGTTAGGTGTCCATTTTGATAACTTAATTTTTTTTCGCATTCTGTTTTTTTTAATGCACATGAGTGTAAAAATTACCAGATTTGTAAAATAATTACTTTTCTAACAATTTCACAGTTTCACCTGACCGACGGATGAATAAAGTGACGAGGTCCATGACAATGTTAATTTTACATAAGGCGGTGGAATACACAACGTGTATAAAAGTATATCTTAAGCAGGGCTTTCAAAAGTGCTCATTTTACCGTGGACAGCCTATACCAACATTACTGTATGCATGTCATTCACTATGCTCGTTAAAATACGTGCGGATAGTGGCAGTGACATTTCTGAAGCGTTGAAATCAAAAGAGCTCAATTGACCGTGAACTTTATACATTAATATGAACCATTCATAACTTATGATTGAAGAATCAATTACCTTCACGGAAGATCATTGGGCATTGAACCTTCCACTGTATAGTACCTGCCGAAAAAAGTCTACAGGCCGTTCACGGTAAAGTGAGCACCTTTGAAATCCCTCTCATTTGGTATAATAGTCAATAAATGTATTTTATTTTAGCCCTAGACTTAACTTCTGAGTGCGGTGGAATATACACACTGTGTTTATTACTAATATGACAATATTTATTTTTCAAAAGTGGTTAAAGGATAAATATTGCTAAAAGGAAAAGGTAACCTGAGCCTCAAAAGTGCTCACTTTACCGTGAACAGCCTATACCTGTGCGTTAGGTACACAATTCTGTGCACTGGTTCTGAATTGGTTGACACATCGTTCCTTATAGTGTATTCGTTCACGTATAAGTTGTAGAATAAATTAAATCCCGATAAGTGCTGTGCAAAGTCATAAATTATCGCTAGAGGCCTGAAAAATTAGCGTTATCGTTTAGTATAGGCTGTTCACGGTAAAATGAGAACTTTTTAAGGCCCTTCCCAATTTTTCTTGTAGCCAATTTTTTGTCTTTCTTTCACTTTTTAATACCAACATTGCCATGTGACTGATAAATAAGGCGTACACCCTCATCACTCTCAAACGGCAATGCCTGAATCTGCAATGAAACATACTTTTAGTGGCTAATGGCTGGTGAGAGGGCCTTAAAAAGTGCTCGCTTTAGAGTAAACAGCCTATAACATGCTTGACCTGTATGTCCTATAGGATTACGTAATTGAGTGCAGTTCGTTAGTTCGTTGGTTACTGGCGATTATATGGCGTCATTAACCTGTGCAACTGCTTAACTGGAGTTGAGTAGAGAGGTCTGAGCGGCTCTTAACATCGAGGTCTTGAGAGCCGATGAGGGCGAAGCGAAGTGAGTATGGAGCAGTGTCGGAATGAGAGGACGGGGTAAACGGGAGATCCCCGAGAAATCCCGCCGACCAGCGGCATCGTCCGGCACGATTCCCACATACGAAAAACATGGGAGCGACCCCAACGGGAACTCGAATCCAGTTCGCCGAGGTGGGTGGGAGGCGAGTACTCTATCTAACCACTACACCACCGCGGCCCCTTAAAACCTGAGCCTCTCTATGTTCTTTACAGTATTTGATTATGGCAACCATCCAGCCTCTCTCAATCACTGCAGTAAAACGTAAATTTAATTTATTCCCAGATATACTTATATTTCTGGGGTATTCATCATTCTTGTTGGGTGTTTATTTGTTTGTTTTATTATTGCAAAAACATCGACTGCAACGTAACGCAATCTATGACACTTTTGATTACCGATAGAGTGGCAGCAAATGGGAGTTTTCCGTCTCAAATTACAGGTAATTTCCGTCGTTTACGAATTAATGAACAATGTTGAGGCAAAGGCAGGTAAACGACGTTTTCCTTAGTTTTTTTTGTACGTTGCGTGCGAGAAGCTGTTTATGAATTAATTTATGCAGTGTTAAAGTCCCTAACAGGAGCCAACGCGTAAATTGCATCCAAACAGGAACGTTACCAGTGAGAAAATGAAAACTTTAATTTCAGGGCCGAATTTTGGACAAAATTGGTAGATAGAAAAAAAAATTGTTACCATTTATAAGCGCTAAAGTAAAATTTCAGTGCAAACACTGAATTGTGATAGTTGGCCTACACACCAAAAATGGCAGACAATAACTTTTTCTTTCTGTATTTCAGGTTTGCTTCAACACTTTTAGTTAATGTCTATATTCTGTAATCTTGCGATTTTTAAAATGTTACAGAATGGCATTTTACATTTACCACATGCAAGAGAGGCAGTTATGCAGTATTTCTGTGAGAAATATTTGGCTTTTACTTTAAACAAAATCACCAAAAAATTATATTATTTTTTCTAGGTGGACCTCCAGATTGATAAGAACAATAGTACAATCGTTGTTGATAATAGTGAGCCATAATGGAACATAGCAAAATTAATAAATATCCAGAATTAATTTTCAAATACCAATTTTTTTTTTTTTTTTTTATGCGGAAGTTTATCACGCTCGCGTGATTGCTACCCTCGTCAGAACAATACTCGATAAGCTTCAAACTCGTATGTCCCTCCTTTCTTTAAGGATTAATAAGCATTACGAGAGGAGATCTTTAGTGCTACGACTGCATATCTCCATCACCCAGAACGCTTTTCCTTTCGTTTGAGTAAACAGTTCTAGTGCTAACATACGCTGTCATTCCCGACGCTTTCCAGGTTAACTTTGGCCGTGACGACGTCCATAGATGTTCCTTGTCGTGATAACTATTTTTTTTTTATCCTGCCTAGATGCGAGGCCATTATTGGAAACCTTATTAAGAAGGGATTTAAATCTGAAAATACAGACCGCAGAGGCAACAAAATCTGCAGGCTGGATTGATACCAAACGCAATCCTTTGTAGACCTCCATTCATCGTTCATTTCAAGCGTGGTGTTTATCGAAACACGCTGCCAATTCAAATCGTCAAGCGCACCGAACGATAAGCGGAAGCGGTCAAATACGCCGGTTTGACGGATGCTGCGTTATAATTTCCCCTCATATTCGCTTGCTTAGGTTTACTCGTCTGTTAAATTGCGATGGCCTCACCGGGTTGTTATCAAATCGCGCCCTGGCGAATCGAAGTTGAATGAAATGAGCGGTTGTTTCAACCTAATTCCGAAAGAAAAAAAAAGCATTGAAAATTTAAATCTTCCGTGACCCTATAAATCTATTGACGGGAATTTTTTTAATAACTTTGAGCGCAGGCGCCTGTCGTAATTTCGCTGGCATCCGGGTACACAGAAGCAATTCTAATGTCGGCGCAACACAAAGTTACTGTCAAACCATTTATTTGCACGTTCATGTTGTGGTAAAATTAATACTGTTACAAAGTTAATAATGTTAACATTTTACAACATCTTATGTTATTACAAAACAAATACACCGTTGAAGCGTTAACGTAAACAAAGCCTCTATAATCCATCCACGGTTACTTCACACTTTTCTGAAGCCCTGATAAAGTTCTACTTCCAAGTTATTCCTCCGCCTCGTCCAAGCTAAGCCTAACCAAGTCTGGAAAATTACACCAGAGGACAAAGCAGCGCTTACCTGCGCACTCAGTTGTAATATTATTTTGCATGAGAACTATTTCTTACTAGGCACTACCAACACAGATTTTTTCTCGTTATTTATATTTGTGTTTATTATCAAATAAAATATTATAATGTGCAAATAAAATATACGCAAAACTTCAATTTAACGACAAATAAGATACGTATGTGTTTACAGGGGTCAAAGACGCTTGATACATGGCATATTCAGTAAATAACTAAATGCGTAATACGTGGGGTGATTTTTCAGAGGTTTGAGTTCAAACGTCCGAAGAAACCGCGAATGGACTATAAGTAATGTTGTTGCAAACCAAATGTTGTATTACACTAGAAATAACAAGAAGTGCTGCTGAGGGCGAGGAGGTATCCGAAGAGCAGCGTGCGGATGTGTTCGGGAGGCCTCGGGGAGCTTCAGTCAGGAGTTCTGGACAGGAGAGATCCGTGATATCGGGATCGAAATAAGGAGGGACTGAATAGATGAGTCATACAGACTTGATTGTAAATACTGGAACTATCAAACACACACACACACACACACAGATATATATATATATATATATATATATATATATATATATATATATATATATATATATATATATATATATTATATATATATATATATATACACACACACTTTAACAGCAATTCAGTAGGCGCAAAAAAACTGTTCAAAGCACTGGTTTCGTTTGTGACATTGGAATGAAAGCCCGTCCGTCAGGCAGTCTCGTGATCTTCAACCAATCGACGAGGACCGACGGATGGACCACCGCCTTCTGACGTCATTCCGTAGACGCGTATCGGTACAACCGCGACGGGACTACTGAACTGGATGAGTGAATGTAAGACACTTGGAATGAAGGCAATAGAAAGACTGAACATGTGTATAGGCTGTTCGCGGCAAAATGAGCACTTTTGAAAACCCTGCGTAGCATCTACTTGTATGCACGCTGTGTGTTCTTCCGCCTTGTGTAAAGTTAACATTGCCACGGGCCTCGTCACTTTATTCATGCGTCGGTCAAGTGAAACTGTGAAATTACTAAGAAAATAACTACTTCACAAATCTGCTCATTTTTACTCTTCGGTGCAATAAAAATAGAAAGCGAAAGAAATAATTTTAAGCTATCACAAATGGTTACCTAACACTTTTTATTCGACGTTAAGATATGGAACTACTTTCTATACATCGTTAACAATTTTACCGAGCGAATGTACCCATTAAAAGGTACCATGGGTACCCAGTGTACCCATTAAAATATATGCATGCAGGACCAGTGACTTTTTTCTAAGGTTCATTTCTAAAGTGCTCACTTATAGTGAACAGCTTTTACATAGTGAGTATGAATTAAGTGGCTGTAACGATTATAGAGACATTGATAAGGACTTAACGAGAGTAATAGTGCGTATGCCTATAGATAATGTAATGATGTAAACAACACCTGTGTGAATAAATTAAAACATTAAATTTAGCTGTTTTATTTTTATTAAGAGCTCCGTCCCTCACGAACTCGAATACTCTCTTCCGGCTTACTGCGACGATATGGTCATCTACGAATACCTTGTATGAGCCAGGGCAGTTTTGTTCCCACTTCCTAGTTTATTATCCATTTAGTGCTCTAAAAATCCCACCACATAACTATCTTCATTATAAACAAAATTGGTAACCATAAAGTTGAAGCCCTGCTTCAAGTCTGACACGCGTGTCAATTAGCAAACTCAAGCAGTTTTATGTGAGTACTTCTGTCCTGCCAAAAGACTGTCCTGCCTGAACTATGTGTTTTTCGTCCCGCCAGCTGTTGAAATGTGTGATGCCTACAATTTTCTGGAGTACGATTAGATACTGCTATTATGGGGTTGGTGTGTTTACAGAACTACATGATTTTAATGACCTTGGTTAGCAAGTCTGCTTGGTTATTTGCCACGTCCGTATTTGGTAGACCAGATTAATAAACTGTTGTTTTGTTTGAAGATGGGTTACTATTTGAAGAGGCAATTTTTTGCTGCAGAAAAAGGTACTTTGTTTTTCTTCGCCTCCTCCACCCCCTTTTTTTCGGTGTGGAGCACTTCTGAACGCTTCCAAGCGCTGAGATATACTGAAGAGAGGTGCGCTGCGCTCCTGGTGCGGCCGAGCGCTGTCTGGTGGCTACTACTGGCAACGAGTTCAGCCTCGCACACTCTGGCACCTTCCATGCGCCTCCCCGCTTTTCCTGCCGCCTCCTTAACCTTCCCGAGCTGCGTTTTCGAGTATAAATGTTCGTCCCCAGCCCGAGCAAGTATGCAGTGCTCCTTATCGAGATGCGCGGGCTGGCCGATGATAGATCATGTCTACACAACCTCGTACTTCGGGGCTTCACCATGCTAGACGAGTTTTCGCGTAATATGAGTAGACAAGTTAAGTATTGCAATGAACGTAGTTGTTATGCTAGGGGTAGTGTTACCATTTTAGTAGTGTTTTTTTTTTTAAAGCGATTTTTGTGTATATGGATTTTTGTAGGGAAGTGTTTCTTCACTGTTTGCGTGTATGAATTTTCAATATGGTATTTTATGGGAATGTTTGTAAGGGGTGGATTCTTCTCTTTTTTGGTGTGCTGTAGGAATGGTCTCCTGGAATACAATTTGCCAAAATAATTTTAATGCCAAGGAGTTTAGTGGATATTTTATGGCGTGCCTTTATGCTCATGGTTAAGTGTAATGAGGGTTCTTGCTACTTCCCAATGGTATTCTTGAAATTAGTATTCCATGTTGTACTTTTTATAGAATCATCAGACGTACTTTACTTTGGAAGTTGTAATGGTGCTTGCTTTACTCAGGGAGTCATTGTACCTTTTTTAATGGTATTTCACAAGTGTTTATTCAGGTTGGGCGATTTCTCAGAATATATTAATTTTGTTGGTATTCTATTTGTTCCAGTACATGTGTGTTCTCTCCTTCGCCTAGTTCACCAATTGGTAGCAAGCAACATAAATATACTGATGCAATTTACATATTTCATATAAAGTTGCAAAATTGTTGCTCTTGGTGATAATGCATAGATGGGCTTCAATATATTTGTATTGATTTTGGAATTTTTGTGTCCATGCTTTCATGATTTTTTTAATGGTGTGCGTCCTTCTGCTTGCCTTCCTTTAGCCCTGCTACGCCCTAAAGGGGTGTAGCAAAGTACTCATCTATGAGACTGTGGGATCCGTAAAGCCTTTATTTTAAAAGCAGTTTTGTGATTCATATTTAGACTTATCTCTTACAACGTTTCCGGAATGACTGTATGTTACACTACCTATGAAAATACTTGTGAAAAGATTTTTATGGACGTGATAAATTACTAGTCATAATTTCTGTTAGTGCTTTGATAAGATGAAACTAACAAGTCATACAAAGTTTAAAACCGTTTGAATACCGAAAGCTATTTCATTGCTACTCTTATGTTCAGTCTTGTCTATAAAATTGTATATTCTTTACTGACAGTATACACGTACCTAAGATACAACATTTTTGTGTAGTCAAAGAAATGTCAGACAGCTATCATGCACGGCCATCCTATTTTGTTTAAGGAAACACAAAGCTTCGTCGTACTGCATGTTCAAGACGGGGTGACAAAGAAGTTCCTCCTGTGTGATTCCTGGAGCATGAGAAAATCGGTCATATGAATACAAATACAGAACCGGCAGAGACACGTTCATATTTCACTCATGCATTGTATTATTATTTTTTCCCCGCGCGTCTTCAGCTCTAGACGCAGCCATTACATACATACACATTCAGCAGAAGGAAGAGAAACAGAAAAGCCGATTCATATTTGCCAAGAGCTTTGTAGCAGCGCGCTCGTGTGTGTGTGTGTGTGTGTGTAAGTGCTGTTCCACTTCAGTGTGTTTGGAAGTAGTTTCTTTGCTCCGTTTGCTCGTGCCACCGTTGTGCAGCACACTCGTGACTAGGCAAGTGAACGTTCCTCCTCCTTCTAAGAGTGTCAAGTATTGTTCCATTCTCCCTTTCACTGAACACTCAAGTTGCTCGTATGTTTTAACCATCCTAAAGGCGCTGCTTCGTGCGAGGGGTGAAGAGATTTTGGCGGCGCTTAACATCGAGGTCTTGAGAGCCGATGAGGGTGATGTGAGGTGAGCATGGAGCAACGCTGGAATTCAGGGGTGGTGGAAAATGGCGATCCCCGAGAAAATACGCCGATCAGCAACATCTTCCAGCACGATTCCTACATGCGAAATCCGGGAGTGACTCCGCCGGAAATCGAACCCGGTTCGCTAAGGTGGGAGGCAGGAAGTCTCACCACTACACCACAGCGGCCCCGACGCCTAGTGCGGGAGCAACTGAGCGAAAGGATCGGGGTTTTACATGTTAAATGAATTTAGGCATGTCAGCTACCTTTTACGGTATCGCTTTCAAACAAAAAAAACACTTGGGATCTAATTTATTCAAAATGGTGGCGATACAGTTGCACATGCACCTTGAAATTGCGCATGCACTTTCCCGTCACCCACCCCCCTGTGTATTACTCCCCCACCCCTTTTTACCACCAGGATGGGCATGCAGACACCGGTACTGTGTTTGATCCCTGTTGAGAGAACTTAGATATTATTTGCCCACTTGCGCAATTAGTAATTGCGTAATCACATAGTAATTACACATGTTGACTCGTCGGTTGCCGAGCCGTAAATGAGGTGTTGACTATTCGGCTGTTGGATCACAAGTGAGTATGTTATTGGTGATGGGTGGGGGGGGGAGGTGGAAATGCAGTTGCATAGGGATGTATTCGCGCAATGAATAATTAATCGTGCATTGAATATTTAATTGAGCACTTGCCTTGCATTATTACATGTAGCGAGAGAGTACATATGCATTTGCATGTTTCTGAGGAGTCTATAAATCTTAATTTAACAGCAATTTGCAGGGTATTGAAATTTTCTACAAAAAAAAAAAAACCTTTCTTGTAGAAATGTGGCATGAGCAAACAGGGGCAAAGTTTAATTTTTAGTTTGAAGGCATTATATTGTGAAATGTGGCCGGGACACGCCTAAATTCATTTAAATGCTATTCATGGTGAACTGAGCACTTTTGAAAGCCCCGCTAAGATCTACTTGTATGCACATTGTGTAATATTCCACCATATGTAACATTAACATTACTATGGGCCTCGCCACTGTATTCATGCGTCGGTCAAGTGAAAGTCTGAAATTATTACAAAAGTTAAAGGTTTTTGGAATTTGCTAATTATTGCGTTTAAATGCATTAAAAAAACACAGAAAGCCAAATAAACCATTTTAGTGATAGCAGGTGTTTACCTGACACCAGGCAGTCGCGTTAACAAAAGAAATAATCTACCGGGTATTTAATTATCCGTCCGCGACACGGTGCAACGAGTCATCAAACGAAGAAATTTTGTAATCGCTTCGATACTAGTAGTAGATTTGGAAAAAGGCCCGAGCGGCAAGCGTTCCAAAGGGCCCACTTTTATGCGCAGGTGATATCAAGTCCGTTTTCCGAAATCACTTTGAAATTCCAAAATTGTAAAGAAGAAAATAACTTTCATAGTAATTTTTTCCCCGTATTTTTTTTTTACATAAAAACAATTTTATAAAATGATGAAAATGTAAAATAATTAAATTGAGTTAACAACATTTACATGTAATTATACATATAATATTTCACGAATGACTAATATCTTCAGACTACATCTTCAGAATAAAGTTATTTGGAGTATTTTTTAACTAGCTTCTATGTTTAGCTTCTTGCTTGAAGATGAGTAGTGAGTAGGTCAGACTTACTATGTTGGACTCCGGAGATTGATGGGTCCGTCACGACGTATACAAATTATACGGCGAGAAGTTACTTACGTGCTGTCTCGAAGTTGTCCGAACCTCGAGGCAAATGAACTAACATTACTTATACGCGATTACCGAGACAGCTCTCGCAAAAAAATACTACGGACTAATCAAATTGCAGCTTCTCGAAGCACCAAGTTTCTTAACTGACATGTTCGGGAATGTCAAGAAAACAACTATGGAGTGAGTACAGGCCCATGTCCAAAGTAAAGTGTTACAGGAGTAGACGCCTGGTTTCCTCCAAAGTCTATGTATCTTTCGTGCACACGATGTGTCATACCTGGAAGAAATCTCTGCACGACTGTGAAAATTGCCACCGTGATCGTGTCCAATCTGCGAGTTTTGACTGGCGAGAATTTTTAAAATTGAACTTTCGTTTGTTTGAAAAAATTGCGTACGAAAATATCATGCGCTAATATCTAAGTTGTAGAGTCAACATGTTTGAAGAAAGTCTTTGTTGATTGTCCAAGGAGCCCTTTGAATGTGGTTCCAGATGGTAACTGCTCAATTTGTTCCCCTATTAAGTCCATCGCTGTTCGTTACTTTCGGTAGAATTCTTTATTGTGGAGTGGAAACGAGGCGAAGAGCGCGTACCTGCTGCCCACTAAGCAATCTCCTTTTTTTACAAAATAGAAAAGTTTTTGTTTCTACGTAACTGTCGAAAACTGTGTGGCTAGCACCAACATTAGCACACTGTTTACTGAAATAAATGTACTTTTATGCTAGTGTACTACTTTTGGAAAAAGTTTTAATGAAAATGCGATGTAATCGATTTATTTCATTCTATCGATAGCTCATGTTGTCCAAGCTTCGAGATATAGAAAAATGCAGTGTGATAGAAAACTAAACAATTTAAAAGTCGAAAAACATAATATTACGCAAGTACACAAATATCTATAGACTACAGGAATATGTACAATTAATAGAAAACGAAACTATTGCACCGATGTCGTGGACTTGCGCAGAAGACTAAAATCGGTCCATTGTGCATACAGTCCTTTATATTCAGTGGTGCGTGCGCATGCGTGTAAATGCCAACGAACTTGTCGATTTTTCCGCCCACGACTGAGCGATGAGGCGTGAGCCGACGCAGCGAACTGGACGAGGCAAGAGTTCAGCAAAAGGGAAAAGGGAAAAGGCCGAGCCCATTTCCGAGTGCGGTAGCAGGCAAAAGGACGGCTCCCATGGAAGACGCCTGAATGCGAAGGATCCTGTTTGGACTGAGAGGTAATTTTACTCTCTCTCTCTCTCTCTCTCTCTCTCTCTCTCTCTCTCCTGAGAAAGTCGCCGAGCGAACTGAATATATTTAAAAACTTCAAAATTGCGACCCTGCGACTCGCGGACTGGCTAAAAGGATTCGGTAAAGAAAACCCAGCATCGCTCTCACAGGAAAGTAATTTAAGTCACTGAAATACGTGGGGCTAAAAAAAAAAAAAAAAAAAAAGCGCTGTATGTTACAACCCAACCTCGAGAATTTATTTCAATCAAGTACTTCGGAGCTGTCTGGAAATGGTTGAAAAAATATTATTTTTTCCATTTAAGGTAAGAAGTCAGTCTAAAGTAAGGAACTAGCGAGGTTGGTAAGGATATAAAAAAAATCTCCCCACGTTAAATATTTTGACAAATTCTAAAGATAAACATGTATTTATAATTGTATTACAACAGAAATAACCTCGTAAATACAGCACTCACAGGAAGTATTAAGAACTGACACCCCTGTGTAATAAAACAATGGCATACACGCCCTAACAACTCCATGCAAGACTTCAGCCGAAACAGACACTAAAAACCTAGAACATGTTACATTGAAAGGATAAATAAAATATCCATAGACTAGTAACTAACAAACGTTTCTGGTCAAAGTTACATAGTTTCCTTCTTCGGTTTCCTAAAATATATTCTGCAGAATGACAGTTGGACCACGATGATGGTGATATTTAAAACGTGATTTATATAGATAAGATTACAATGTATTGATTCTTCTTATCGTGCGTTCATGCATGATAATTAAAACGCGTTTTTCTTTTAATTCCGGGGAATCCAAGTACTACTTCATAAGCTCTCACCGATGATAATTGTACACTTAAACGGCTTTTTTTTTTTTTTTTTTTTTGTATCTCTAAATATGCAAGTGTGCAATGACACAGAATTACAGGTGACAGCAGTTCAGCGTTTTTCAATTCATATATTCAAGTGCAGCTATTACGGTTAGCGACATTTCCGAGTACTTGCGTAAGCGAGCGAGTTGGGGGGGGGGGGGGGGGTTCGTAACAGCGAGGTCTTGAGTGTTGATGAGATGACTGAGGTGAGTAAGGAGTCGCGCCGGAGCGAAAGGGCGGGAGGAAACGGGAGACTACCCGAAAGAAACCCCCCGCCGACCAACAGCATCGTCGGGCCCACGATTCCCACTTGCGAAAATATGGTGACCCAGACGGGGGATCGAACCCGGTTCGCCTCGGTGGGAGGTGAGCAGGCTAACCGCTCAGTCACCGCGGTCCCAATTACTTATACAGATACGCGAAAATTTTGTATGCATTACAAATCCTTGGACATTTGAAAGAAATAATTTTCCTTGCCCACTACTCAGTTCTTACTCCTTGTATTCCTAAGCTACTACTGTATCAAAAATTGCATTTATTAAAAAACATATATTTTTACTGACTAGGTGAAATTTAGAAACAAGAGGAATTTACACTCAATTTATTCAGGAATTTCCATTTATGAGCAACCTCCTTACCTTCTCGGATAGAACTAACGCTCGAAAAGTGTGCCCCTGAACAGCGAACTAAAATAGCTCAAAGAAGACAGAACAATTGCTTCGGTTAGCGTCGTTGATCATTTCAGCCACGATCTTTCAGCATGACGGCGCGTCTCCTCGCGTCCGCCGTGCTGTGGTTCAACACTTGAATGTGCATTTCCCGGGAGAAGGATAGGACGGGGCCGTTTCCACCCCTGGCCTCCTCGATCGCCAGATCTGTCACTGTTGTCCATTCACGGTTACTTCAGCCTTTTCTGAAGCCCTGCTGAAGTTCTACTTCCACGATGTCCCTCCGCCTCGTGCAAGCTAAAGCTAAACTAATCCTGGAGAATTACGCCAGAGCGACGACGTGCCACATTCGTGCGCACTCAAACAGGACTATTTCTCACTAGACATTACCAATATACCTATTTTCTCACTGATTTTTATTCAGATTATTAATAAATGAAACATTATAATTTATAGATAAAATACGAATAACATTTAAGTTTAACAGAAAACAAAAACTAACTTTTATGAACACAAGTACAAAACGCTTGTGGTACAGGGCGTATTTAGGAAATAACTAGTTGATTAAAAAAGGACGAAGAAACCGTGAATGAACTCTACTAGAGTATTGCGTATGGGGATGAATGAAGTATATAGTTTACCAAAGGACTGCACGAACACGTCAGGAACCACTTGCGCGTATCACGCATGCCGCTATCCTATTGCATTGAAATACATTAGGAATTAAATATTTTGAATCGATTCCAATGTTATCACTTTAAAAAAAAATCTAATATTCCGTAGGGGAGCAGCGAAAAATATGTAATATTTTAACCTCTGCGTATCCTCCCGACTTAGGTAAAAGTTCATAATGGCGTGGATATATTGATTACTACTGCCAATGCCTTGATGAAGTGACACACTAAGATTTTTCTAACGTAAATAGGTCACAATTTTATGAATTCTTAATTTTAACCTAGAAAACAAAAAAAAGTTGTTGTCGCCCAGAATTTTAGCAAACGAAACTAATTCTGTTCATAGCTCCCAAAGTTTTTATTATTGTTTAAATTAACATTTCACGTAGTTTCGGGTTAATAATACTTTTTTTTTTCAAAGCCTGATTTCAAAAGTGTTCTGCTAACCGGAAATTATCTACGGGCTGTACGCGGTAAAATGAGCCAGTTAAAAAAAAAAAAAATGCTTTCCCTTAAGCTGCATAAATGCTACATTACAAGTTGGCAACGAATTAGGTAAAATAGTTGTAAATATTGACGTTGTAATGTTTAAATTTTTGGCAAATCAAGTTTGTGTTCTGTTTTGTAATTAACACATTTAAGTTGCTAACAATTTAAAGTTTTAATTTGACTGTCACATGAATAAAGCCATTAGGCCCACAGCAAATAAATATGGCGGAAGGATACCAAATGAGGAAGGCAGTTCTTAAGCGAGGCTTTCAAAAGTGCTCGATTAACCGTGAATATTCTGTGTATTAATTTATCGACGCACCGGCGAGATTTCTCTCCCAAAAACGAAGCTGTTCCTTAAAAAAAAAAAAAAAAAAAATCTGGCATGCAACAGAAAGATGTCTGCTCATCTGTACCCTGATTTTTTTGTAAGCGGGGTTTGTTTAGTTGCCGTCCTACTGAAGCTCTGCGGCTACAAAACGAGGGTCCTGCCGTGTGTGACCGCTGGCATTCATTTGCTCCGGAGAAAAAGAGAAAAAGGCGATGTTGTTTACTGTTCCAGGGAAGAAACTTAATCCTTCCTACGAAACCACACTGCTGAGCAAATAGCATTCTATGTGCTCCCTAACTTGTCCTGTAATTACGTCGTGGGAGGGAGGGGGGTTGGAAACAAGGTTAAAGTGGGTATAATAAAGGCGAAACACTCATCCGCGCCCAAGGGGAAAACCTTTTGCTAAGTCTATTAACTACCTATTAATTTGTTCCTGTGATATTATCATCTAAGTTACAAATGCGTACGCCTTGCTTCCGTTAGGGTGTTGTAAATTTTGGCGGGTTATTAAATATTAAAAAAAAAATAGTAGAGAATGCATAGAGTAAAAAAAAAAAAATTGTTGAGTGAAGCAAAGTTTGTTTGGTGCAACCAAGTCAATTAATTTATTGTGAAGGGGCAATGAAATATTTTGCTTGTGTAGGCAAATTAATCTGCTCTTACTTGATTGCCGCAAACAAAGATTTAATTGGCGTGACCAAATATTTGTTTGGCTGTACGTACATTAAGTAGTCCCGGTTAATATAAAAACAGGTTGAAGCCCAACCGTGATTAATTAGAACGTGCACCCCCCGCCAAGCTCTACGTCCCAGCAACCTCAACTAAAGTGGACGTAGTCGGAATGTTTTATACGAATAAGTTTCGAATACTGGACAACGAGTGCAGGCACATACTTCAAGTTTCACAACTTTACTTCTTAGTTCCCTGTTGAACTTGTTTTATTGGGACGTTTATATCATTATTGGTCATCAATAAGCGCAGCAACAAACACTCTCCCTATCGTGATCGTCACAGAAATATAAACAAACTCTCGAGCTGTATTTTCGAACGAAGCAATCACAATGAGTGACCATACAAATATGTACAGTTGATTCAACAAAATATTTTGTTGACAGCTAAATTTCTTTTGGCCCCCAACACAGCAGTTTCGTTTTTTCAAGAATTTATTTTGTTACCTGAGAAATTTAATTTTGTGGCTTTCCAAGTTTTATTTACTCAACAACATCTTTTGTTGGGGCAACTAAATATATCTGTGTTCCCATACAAACAAATATTTTGTTGTTCTCTCTCTCTCTCTCTCTCTCTCTCTCTCTCTCGGTGCATATGAACGACTCGCGAACGAAATTCATGCATCGATGTTGATAGCCGACATTTTAAGCGCTTGATGAAATTTACGACTTTAAAACGTAGTAAATTTATTAATAGTGAATGTGGGTACAGTGCGATGAACAACCATGACTAAAACATGTATATATATATATATATATATATATATATATATATATATATATATATATATATATATATGAATAAATGGAAACGATTCGTAAGCCACCAGCCATTCATTGTGCTTGTCTCAGAGGCATCGTACGACCACCCTTACGATAGGGATGTTTTATCGCAAGCGTTTTGGCTTCAACAACGTATCCTTTGTGTACATTTGGATATGGTGATTAATAATCCGTTTTCAAAATTTCAACGAATAATCAGCTAAATCAGCTACAGCGATTAGTGAATGGCAACCCATGTTCCGTTAATGTTTTTCGAAGGTGTACCACGCCCTTTGTAATCACTTAACGTAAAAAGCTGTGCATTTTTGTGCCTAATTTTCCTTGCTCAATCACCTGCCAACCATCGCAACTCGCTTAAGGGAGCACGTTGTATATAATGAGAAAGTGTAAAAACTCAAAGTGCAACATTTTAAATACTAAGTAGATATTAATGAAGTACTATTTCTATTCTCTTTTTTATGGGTTGTATCTATGCGCGACCACTGTGAAGGTAATATTCCCTACTTGATTACGTTGTTCGTAATACGTAGTTTTCAAATTAATTTTAATTTTGGCTTGGCATTCATAAAAACCCGTAAGGATAATCAGGATTATACATATAAAGTTCATAACGTCATAAGTTCAAATTGAATCAGAAAGGTTTGAAAAAACGGGGTTGGGGCACACAAGAACAAATACCTACATGTTGTTATGAAATTTGGCTTATGGTCATTTTCATACCAGAAAGGGTTAGGAGCGTAGCTGAATAATGAGAGATGATTTGGTAGAGCACACTTGTGAATGATGAGGTTTCCAGGATATGATGAACATACAATATCTAATTACGTAATTATTACTCGGGGAAACTTATAAGGAATTTCATTATTATTATTTAACATGTTATCAGTATTAACACACGCCACCACTATTGCAAACTAACTGGAATGTCCCCAACTTAATCATGGTTGCGGAGGCTGTTTCTGGAAGGCGGTTATCTACGGTCGGACATACCCATCTTCGTGTCCTTCTCTTGGAGACGACCCGATGAGGAAAGACGCCGCACCCGGGGTGACGCTGGCATATATTGGCGCGTTGTTTGACACTTTCGGCGCCTATTACCGGCCCGTGGAGAGGGTTTCTTCACCTGGCTTTCTGCAGTGTGTTGTTGCAATCCCGCTCGTGTCTTGATTCAATGTTTGAAGGTGTGATCAGGCAGGCCCTCCGCTTAAGGCCTGATCACATCATAACAACGTACGCAAGGATACCTAATAAAAACGTAGTTATTTTGTGAAAAGTTGAATACTCTGGCAGGGAAAACATTCTCAAGAACCTCTGGAAATCAAAGCACTCCCGCCAGGGGCATTTTAACAAAACAACATTACAAAGATCTTTATTGTGCTCAGGATTGTTTGTAGATAGTAATTTTTCTTTCCTCAAATGAAGTTGGCGCTTACCTTGCTAATAGTTGAATTATATTCACTGCAGTACGACATTCTAGCCACTTCACTTCTATCGCTATGCACGGAAACATTGGACGTCGCAACGTAAACGACACAGTGACTATTCAGGCCACAGGCATCCGTCGTGTTGTGAGGTTGGATGGGGTGTCGTAACTTGTCGCCTGTATCAGGTAGCAAACAACAACGCCCGCCCGATATCCCTCCGTATAAAACCGCTTTACGACGTCATAAGGTAGGTCGCACTTTGGTCCTGACACATGGAAGGGGAGATCTGCTGAGAATAATGGATGCTCGCGGATCGCTCCGAATACTACATGCAGGTGCCACTATCATGCACTGAGTTCACCACCGGTTCCCAAGTTTGTTTTTCTGACAAAATTCGCCTCGTTTAATCCTCAAAGAAAGCCATAACTTTAAACAACTTAGTGTTTTAACTGTTAATTACAAAACTTGTTCCATATTTGTATTAACGCAAACACTAATCCACGCTGCGATCACTTCCCGTCCGTGCGCATGTATGTTGTTTACGTGAATGTCCCTAATTAAAACAAAATTTTACAACGAACATTAAATTTCGCATTCTCTCCGCATACATGTGGAATTCTACCGAATTCAATCACGCTCGCCTCGGCCCACAATAATTGAACGAAATAATATCAGGGATAAGAACATGTGACATCGTAAGCAAACTTATGACGTTCATGCCCCTTTACCAAAACTTTTAAGACCGTATTTCGTGTGACATTTATTGCGTGCTGTAATGAAATTTTCGCGCGCTATTTTTCTTCGCCCTTTCTTCTAAGGCTTACCGTCGTAATATATAAGCTTTAAAATTCACCGTATTTAACCAGCTTAAGAAAATTAATTATGTTCCATAAATTATCTGCAAAAGCTTTAAAAACTGAAGAGACGACTGACTTGCCAACACAGCGACAACGCATACAATTTCTCCGACAGTGTTGAAAACTTTTTTTTTTTAATTTAACAATCCACAGAGTATTTAAAAGCTATGGAAAAATTTTAGTTTCGAAGGTATACCTATCAGTAGTTTTCATCAAGTTTGCCTTGTTAACGAAAAGAATTATTTTTAATACTTATTTATAGCGCCACCTGTTTTTCGTGGAAAAAATTTACGCGAAGGCTAGACCTCAGTATCCTATGTGCACACTTGCAGTCTTCATTTCACTATAGACCGCTTGTCTTTGTGCGAAGACAGTCTGTTACGTGAGCGAGTCAATCCGAGTTCCGTTTCTGCGTTACTCACCGTCCGTGTTTCGCGGGCAGACAGATAGGACGCGTACCAATTCAAATGATCCAGACTGAGAGAGAATCAAACAAAATATTTGTTTGTTTAGGGCCAAATATATATTTAGTTGCCCTAACAAAATATATTGCTGAGGCAAACAAAATTTGAAAACCAACCAAATTTTTTTTGTTCGTCTGACAAGATATATGTTTGAATAAACAAAATCTCTGTGTTGGGCCAAAAAAAAAAAATTATGCTGTCAACTAAATATTTTGTTGAATCAACTCTATATATTTGTTTGGCCACTCATGTCAAATGTTCAAAAATATAGCTCGAGAGTTTGTATTTTTGTGACATTTAGTATAGTAACCGTGTTTGTTAGTGCATCTATTAATGCTTAACAATCTTATAAACACATTAATAAAACAATGCAACAAGAGACTGACAAATAACACTGTAACACTTGAAATATTTGTTTGCAGACGCTGCCTAATATTTGCAGCATATCTACCTGAAAGCGTTCTGGTGTCACCAGTTGCCACATTAGCCGAGGTTACTAAGGCAAGAGCCCAGGTGATCTAGGTTCGAAACTCGACCGTACTCGTAAAGTTTTATTATATCGGCCCAAACTGTTTAATGTACGCGCAGCCAAACAAATCCTTAGTTGCAATAACCAAATCTTACAGTTTGAGGCAACCAAACGAGAACAACAAAATAATTTGGTTTCAGCAGCAAAATATTTCATTACCCCTGTACAAACAAATAATTTGGTTGCGCCAAACAAATCTTGTTTGATTCAACAAAACCTTTTTCTCAGTGCGATCACGAAAGTGGTTCTGAACTACTGTGCGTTGGAACACAACTTGTCCTGAAATATTTTCGCGAAAAAAAAAAAAGTGTCCCTACTCATTTGACATGAAACATACTGAAAATTCACACTTGTATTTATACAAGCTATCTCTTAGTCATTTCCTAGCCATGAACATTATATTTTATTGTCTGTCCTAAACAAGTGCTGGAAATGTTCACTACATAATTACCAGAAAGAGTTATTTAGTTTCCGTATGTCCTCTTGAACTATATACAAATGTGAAATCCTTTCGTGTTTAGCAAATGCATTCACCGCGAGTTTAGTGTTGAAAGCGGAGTGAATATTTGTGGGTAGTAGAATATGTTTTTCTTCCATAGAGGACAGTATATTTTTGAAAGGGTTGGTGCAGATTGAGCTGTTTCGGAGAAATTCACACTCCATTTTGTATGACCGGGCGCCGCTTCTGTGTTTCCGTGATTCTGTTTAGATTTTATCTCCGTTTTTGCTGTGAAAGCAATCACTGCACAGATAACTTAATTATACAGGATGTATCTAAACTATCCCTACAAATATCGGCTGCTGGTTAACCACGAAACAATAAGGAGAAAACGCATATACGACTTGAGATCGAAAGAGAATGTTAAGAGCTGTACATATCTTAGAAGTTGGGGACGGACCACTAGTTCATTAGAAATATTATTTTTTTTTTCGCCTTAATATCTGTTATCTACAAAGTGAATAAAGATTCCAGTACGATTACTAACAACGCCATATAATACATCCAGGGTTACTTCACGCTTTTCTGAAGCCCTGCTAAAGATCTACTTCCAGGATATTCCTCCACCTCGTGCAAACAAAGCTTAGCTAAGTCTGGAAAACTACACCCAAGGATAACGCACCGAATTCGTGCGCGCTCAGTAGTAATGATGTTTTGCATGAGAACTGTTTATTACTATGCGCTACCAACACACATATTTTCTTACTGTTTCTCTTCGTATTTATTACAAATGAAATATTATAATTTTAAAATAAAATACATGTAAAACATCAATTTAATTAAACATAAGATACTTTCATGTGATATATGTCATATTTAGGAAATAACTAAACACGTCGTACATGGGGTGATTTTCCAAAGGTTTGATTCAAAAAGTGTGAAGAAACTGCGAATAGACTATAGACGGAAAACGATGACTTCAGTACAGGACTGTCCTTTTCTTGGTTTGCAAATTCAGCCCTACACTAAAATTGAACGTACCTTAAAACCCTAACCATTATTTCTAATTCTGATTCCTTTAGGCCTAACCAAAATATTTCCAAATATGTCTCAAGATTTTGAGCCAGTAAAAATATTAGTTTTCGAAGTAAAAACTTATAATTAAACTTACACAGGAACAAAAGCAAACGCGCCACTAACGTATTTGTTAGAACAACAGAAAAAGATAAAAAGGAAAAATCTGAGCCCTAGTTTCCAAATGTTATTATCCCGAACTATATAACGTACGTAGGTATGCATTGTACTGTGCTCTATGATAATTTGCTCAAAACTTTCGGGAAATTATATGTTCCCAGAAAACTACTCTCCAACGTCATTTAACACAATGACAGTTGTTTTTCCATAATGATGTACTTTCCATGAAAAGTTGTGCCGTAACTTGCCTTCGCCGTATTTTTCGACAATAAATATCCTGTCCTGCCTTGGCAGCTAATCCTAAATTTTATTCTAAAACAAGTCGAATCCTCTGACAATGCATTCAACATAAAATTTCTGAAGAATTGAAGTTATTTCTACGAAAACCTCATAAGGGCATCAAAAAATAAAAAAATAAAAAAATGTAAAAATAGTACGTGAATAAATCACGCGGTGTATTTTTATACGTTGTCCTGCTGAACGAAACTCTTGCTGCAGAAGGCCAGAATGATAAATCACCAATCAGATGTTAATTGCAGTGGTGAATCATCATTAATTCTATACAGTATGTTCAACAGTATTTAATTTTATAGCCTTCAAAAAAACTTCCTTCATCGCATAGAACAACTTTTCTTTAAGAAAATATAATTTTTGTAATCATGATTTATTCAGTTACGATGTTTCCAAAACTTACCGTCTCCTATGTTTGGTCACAGAAATTTTTCTTTCCTAACTTCAAACTTCAAATAATATCTTAAGTGGGCAGAGGATCGTAATGAGATTTTATTCCCAACATCACTGATATAAAGTTCTGTTTCACATAGTAAAGATTGTTAAGTTTGACACGAAGATCAAAGAAGCCGTCTTCGTCGGTGACTAAAAAGATAAATTAAAGTGGAGAATACACGTTTTTCGGAACTGTAGGACTCAGTTGAATGACATAGTTATATATTCAGTACAGTCTGAGAATCCATAACATCTCAAACAATGCGTGAAGATGTAGGCTATTCACTATAAAGTGAGCACATTCGAAAGCCCTCTCATTTGCAGTATCAGTCAATATATATATATATATATATATATATATATATATATATATATATATATATATATATATATATATTTGATTTAGACGCTTACTTCCGAGTGCGGTGGAATATACATACTGTGTTTATTGCTTACATAGCAATATTTAGTTTGAAAGGTGGTTAAATAATTTAATATGACTGAAATGAAAAGGGCTTCAAAAGTGCTCACTTTACAGTGACAGCCTATATACAGAATGTGCCCTCTTCCTCTCCCTTGCTCGGTGTTTTTTTTTCTTCTGAGTATTCAGAAACGAACATAAACTAGTTTCAAAAATTGTCAGTCAACTCTGCACTAATTGTCAGTCAACTCTGCACTAATTGTCAGTCAACTCTGCACTAATTGGTCGTAAAACTCGGAAGTGTTGTCCCTGCCCGTATTTTTTTTATTTGAGGACAAATTTGATGATAACTACTTCAAAAATAACATTTCGACATTTTGTTGGTAAGGAAAACTCTCTTTCCCCATGCGCTGAATCTACGACGGACTACGCTCGAAACTCGCAGGAAAAAGCCACAGCCCACACACTAAACACGAGGTATAATATATCCCACACACTAAACACGAGGTATAGTATATCCCACACACTAAACACGAGGTATAGTATATCCCACACACTAAACACGAGGTATAGTATATCCCACACACTAAACACGAGGTATAGTATATCCCACACACTAAACACGAGGTACAGTATATTCGCGGATTTTTCACACTTTTTGAATCCAACTTTTGAAAACTTAACCCCATGTGTGATGTGTTTGGTAGTTTGATATAAATGTCGTGTATAACAAGCATTTTATACTTGTGTTAACATAAAAGTAGGTACCTTATTTTTGGTTTGATAGGAAATTTACTTATATTTTATCAATACATCACAATACATAATTTATATTTAATATGAATAAAAACAGGGAGAAAATAGGCGTGTTGGTAATGTCTAGTAAGAAATAGTTTTAATCTTTTGCAAAATTTTATTACACGGAGTACGCACGAATTCGGTGCGCTGTCCGTTTGGTGTAATATTCTGGACTCAGTTTGAATGAGGCGGAGAAATATCCTTGAAGTATAACTTGAGCAGGGCTTCAAAAAAATGGCTGTGTTGGGGACACGGCCGTTTGCTTTGCGTGAATACGTCTACGTTGACGCGCTCGGATGCCATGATGTTTATTTTACGTTCCCGGCACCGCTTATCTCGATCATATGGTTTTTTACGGGTATCAATGGATTTCTTTTGAGATGCTCTTTCCAACCATATACGATTTCTGTATTTCGACTTGGCTTTTTGACGAGTATAGGCCGACATTATGTTAAGTTTTCTTAATTTTTTACACTAAACGCATACTATTCCAACATAACCACGCCACACAAATGTTTTTATACACGCAATCGATTTATCTTGACAAGACCTGTCGATTGAAATTTAAACGAGCGTCGTAGCTTCTCCTAGTCAAAAGTTATATTACGCGGAAGTTATGAGACGCGGAGAAACGAACTAAAAATTGTGGGGCCCCCTCCTCCCCCCTCTGACGATGCTATGCAGTCTCACTCAACGTAACATATTATCTGGTCCTTTGGCAATAGAGTGGTGTAATAGAATTTTGATTGTAGACGATAGATATGGAGCTGCAATGCCAAACTGTATCTCCCGATTTTGTTATCATCAGATTTTCTGGATTGCCTCCCACTATTGTCGCAAATTTAAAGACGTATTCACGTCAAAAGTGTGAAATAACCGTGAATTTCCTATATAATTATTTTCACCTTGCGCATTGTCCCCAACATTGTCTCAATAATTGCCCAAAAACTGTATTCGCATGATTTATTTACATTTAGTTTTACAACAAACGCGAGAGACAGTATGGGTAAACACACAGGTGTAAAATGGCGGCAGTCCTTCATTTTATGCGGGCGAACCCATCCTCTGATTGGCTACTCAAAGAGATATGGAACGTACCCTTTTGCCTGACTGGCTACCGCGTGCTTCTAAATATTTCCTATTGGCTAACGCTGCCGCGGCTGATAAGTAAGTTACCTGGCGCAGGTTGACAAACGGCGTTCCGAAACTTTGCTAACCAGTGACGCCATTTTGCTGGCGTGTGCGGTTGGGGTTCGCAGTACAATATGGCGTTTACCTTCCTCTTTAATTACATACTCCGTAACCGAGTTTCTACGAAAACAAAACAGCATTTTTGCGTTACTTCATAACTGCGCATGTTCTAATTTGGTCCTAGTAGGCTATGTCAAAGCACTTAATTAAGGAAACACTTCTATTTATTATGAGCTAGGGGCTCAGCCCATGACATTTTTTTAGTATTGTCACGTGCCTAGAACAGTTACGATGTTACAAATTTTTTTATACAAAGACTGAGAAAAAAAAAGATGTGAAATTAACTCAACATTGGATATAGTTCTATTCTCTAAGCCACTATGACCCCACTTGGAATCGCTCTATCCACTGAGCCACTAAGGCCCCACTTGGAATCGCTCTAGCCACTTGACCACTGTGGCTCCACTTATTTAACTCAACATTGAAGCGAGACATTTAGTGTAAACAAAAATGATATTCCATTACCTTCATATCTCTATGCAATAACTTCTATGCATTAATACAAAACTTTCATAGGAAAAAAGTAATTAAAAAATGAGTTTTTAGAGCGAAAGGTAATGATTGCGTAATCTGATATTGCTGAAATCGAACTTGAACTGTATTTGACTTTGAGGATTCTATCTGCAAAATTTGAATAACTTCTGTTGATTTTCAAGTGTCTTAGTAGTATTAAAGACGGACAGACAGACAGGCAGATATCGTCCTATTATATAATAGGACGAGAGAACAGAGAAAATGACATATTCTGGTAATACCTAGTAAGAAATAGTTCTCATCTAAAAATATTATTAAAAGGAAAGCGAACAAATGCGCCTTGTTGTCCTTTTGGCGTAACTGTCTAGACCAGGTTAAGTTTTGTTTGCGTGAAGCGGAGGTACGTCTTCAAAGCGGAAGTTGTAGAGGACTTCGGAAAAGTTGGAAGTAACCACGAACGGACAATAAACCTTAGTCGAAGTCACGTGGTTCCGACCATGTACTAAAGCTGAGGTAGACCGCTTATTCGTCTTCTGCGCATGGACCCAACATTAACCTACCCCGGCCATACACAACTGTCTAAGTTACATGGTCGACAGCTATGAAAGAGTTTGTTTGTATCTTAATTTTTAAATGAAAAGAGCTATTATACGAATAAAATTCGTTTACCGATTTGAATTTAATCAAACTGCATTACAAATCGGTTAAAGGAAGTATACACACATCTAAATGCATTGGTTTACAGAACCAGTTTCCTGACCTAAAATCCAAAACATTGCCGTTTTCGCCAGACGTGCTGGCGGTAAAGCAGTTCAATGTTGGGACACGGGGGTGGTTTGTGCGCAGCCACCGAGATCGGTCTACCTCATCTTTAGTCTATGGTTCTGACAGATCTGTAAGAAGCACATGGTTATGGAAGCGGGCATGCCTACTCCACCCCCACAATACCGCTACGGAAAATAGCACTTCGAGCTGCAGAACAAATTCCCAACACAGAAACAAAGCCCATCGTCCCGCCGGGCTCCGCTGAACGCGCGCGACTACGCGGGAGATGTCCCATCAGTCACGAGCCGGCAACATGCAATTCACTTTAGGTGTCACGCCAGCCTTCGAGTCTCTAGAAAATGGAGGGGAGGGGGGCGGGACCGAACCGCGCGCTCTATAAATTGAATCTTTCTACCCACACAAACCTCTGGGCGGCGTTCCACGACGTTACTCCGAGAGTGGGGTAAAGCAACAGCGACTAACAGCTGAGGAAAGCAAAACTAAACGCGGTTTTTGAAAGAGCATAATGTAAATAACATTCTGTGTTTACAAATATTTACTTATTGAGCAACCAAAGTAAATTCCAAAATACATTTGTCAAATTCTCCAAATTATTTCTTTTTTAATAGTTATGTACATTAGCTTTACATGCAATAAATTAATAAAACAAGTATGCCTAAAAAATATCCTTCATGAATGTTAAATTTAAAATAAAAAAAGATTTTTAAAACTTGTTTTTAATTTTTCCGGGTGTGTATGTAAAAGGAATGTCCATATTTAATTTCGATTTGTTTTAGTTCTACTAAACTTACCGCCATTTTCAGTTTACCCTTCGTTACTGGCTGAAATCGTGCGTGTAAAAGTCGGGCAAGATGCTCAGAGTAACTACTCTGCAATTTTGGGACACTGCCCAGAGTGAGTAAAACATTTACTGAAAGTGTTTTGAGATAGCCAAAGAGAAAAGTTTACTCGCAGAGTAACTTTTTGGAACACCGCCCTAGCCCGGCCTAGCCACCCGCTTCGTGGCATTCTTCGAGCGTACGTAAAACCCCTTTCCTTTCTGGAACCGCTGCGGGGGCAAGCCAGAACACACTGTAACTAGTAGTGATCAGGCCTTAGCTGAGCGGCCTGCCTGATCACACCTTCACGTATTTATCCAGGACACAGGCCGTGATTGCTGAAAATAGTTATTAAATCGCAAACCACAGAAACCCCCTCCATCGGCCAGAAAACGGGGACAACGTAGCCGATATAGGGCAGTGTAGCTCGTGGGCAGTGTCTTTTGTCGTCGGGCCGTTGGAATGAGAAGACCACTGAATATGGGTATGTCCGGGCATCGATTTCCACCATCATGAACAAGGGGGGGGGGGGGACTACCCAATTAAACTTTACTCAGAATGTGGCGGGTTAAATCTTTATAATTTAATATAAATTTATACTTCAGTACATTTGTATAGCACCCCCCCCCCCTCCGCACATACTTCATAATGTTTATAATAAAGTAATATTGTACAACCTTAATGTTCAATAAACCCCTTTCATTTCATATAGTATTCGTTACATAACTCTTATTAGAGGCTGTTCACGGTGAAGTGAGCACTTTTTAAAGCTGTTTCATCAGACGTAATAACCAATAAATACATTTCATTGTGGCCTCAGACTTTTGGTTTTGGGTACGGTGAATACATACGGATTGTTTATTACTCACATGGCAGGGTTTATATTTACAAGTGGTGGAAGGATATAAATTGGTTGAAAGAAAAAAGTAGCTAGGGCTTCAAAAGTGCTCACTTTATCGTGAACGTACTATAATAACTTGCATCGCCCCTATAGTCCTATTTAAAGTATAGCCCATGTAAACAGTAACAGACCCCCTAAGTTATGAATCTTCATGTGAGGAGTTGAATCATTTGTCATAATAACACGCTTCCATCCAAGGAGTTTCGGGCTCTATTGAGTCCCATACAGATGGCGCTTGACAATTTTTCACGGCCGAATCCGATCAGGTCTCAATACCCTTCCCGCCCGGTATCGCCTCTTATTAAATCATTTCAGGATCACTACTTTGCCTAACTATACTCCATTCACGACTGCTTCCAACTTTTCCAAATCCCTGTTAAAGTTCTACTTCTAGGATATTCCTCCGCCTTGCGCAAACAAAGCTTTAAAAATCACATCGTGCGCACTCAGTGTAATAATGTTTTGCATAAGAACTACTTCTTAATAGGCGTTTCAAACATGTATATTCTCCCCTGCCTTTATTCATGTTAGATCTAAATACAGGCAGGCGATGTTGGAAGAACCATATAAGTGCGAGGCTCAAAAACTATCATTATTAAATACCTCATTTGGTTCAAAGGAACGAATGTAAGTGTTTGGAATAAGCGCAAACTAGTTGGGTGAAGAAAATAGTGTTCAGTGTAAACAAATGCTCTTGAAGTAAACAATTTTCGTATGTGCGGTCTGTGTGCAACACGTCTCTGAAGAGACGCCTGGCACTCTTCACATTTATAGGCTATTCACGGTAAAGTGAGCACTTTTGAAAATCCTCTCATTTGGAATAATAGTCAATAAATATATTTTATTTATGCATCAGGCGTTAAATTCCGAGCGCTGTCGAATATGCAAGCTGTGTTTTTATTACTTACATGGCAATTACTTTAAAAGGGTGATAAAAGCATAAAACTGGCTGAAAGATAAAAGTAGTTTGGGTATTAAAAGTACTCACTTTACTGTGAACAGCCTATAGTTGTTTTATCCGTACGTCCTATATATTCAAACCATAGACTAAAGATGAGGTAGGCTGATTTCACTGGCTGCGCACAACCAATCTCCGTGCCCCAACATTGAACTGCTTTTCTGCCAACACGTCTAGCGAAAATGGCATGGTTTGGATTTCAAGTTAGAAAACGAATTTGAAAAAAAAAATGCTTTGAGATGTATGTATAGGTACTTCCTCTAACCAATCTGTAATGCAGTTCGATTAAATTCAAATTGGTTAAAGTACTTTCTGCATATAATAGTGCTTGTCATTTAAAAATTAAGATATAAATAAACAATTTCATCGTTGCTGACCACGTGACTTTGACAGTTGCATTCCTTTGGGTTGGTCAACGTTGGGAACATACGCAGAAGATGAATAGGTTTATACATCATCTTTAGTCTATGGTTCGAGCCCTCCCTAATCCTCCAATTAAGGACCATGCTTATTAAGCCTGCAACCACAGAAATTAAATAAGGAATCAATGATAGACATATTCATTTTCAATGTACCCATTTTGAAAGAAACTGTTTCGAACAATAAAAATATTCAATATAACTTTTTTCAAATAATATTGCCACGTTATGAAATTTTCAGGGAAAATTATTTATTCATAATATTTTTGCAAAATGTTAATTTTAATGTCGAATTTTAAAAATTTAACTATAAAAAGGTAGTTTGAAACTGATATCTTTAAATCTTTTGCACCGAGAATGGATTTCTGTGGCTGCAGGTTGATTGGTCACCGGAAATTTCGTTATTATATATTCGTAAGCTGTTCAACATGTATACATTACTTATAAGTACTATTCATTTACACAAACCATCTTTATACGATATAATATATATATATATATATATATATATATATATATATATATATATATATATATATAAACAATGGTCTGTCAGATCAAAATTTGGGTGTTTTTGGGGCGAACAAAAAATAAAAACTAACTTATTTATATAAACGAGATTATTCACTTTGAAACAACATGCCATGAGTTACTTTAAGGAATCCATACAATCGAGCGATGAAAAGTCTTAGCAATTTTTAAATATTGCTTAAGATAGAGAAATTATTGCATATTTTTATTTGTAATAGTCAAGTAAGTACGCGTTAAAATGAACTAAGACGTGGCCTTTCCATCAACCTTCTTAAATTTTCTGTAAATGATGTCGTTTATTTTATCAGTAGGACGTCACAACCACTAAAATTGTGCAAAATTATTTTATATGAATTTTTTTTTTTCATGCGAGGAAAGTAATGTCTGTAGTCCATTCACGGTTACTTCCAGCTTTCCTGAAGCCCTGCTGAAGTTCTACATTCAGGATATTTCTCCACCTCATACAAACAGAACTTAACCGATTGTATAAGATCACACCACAGGGACAACGCACCGCATTCGTGCGCACACAGTGTGATAATATTATGCGTGAGGACTATTTTTCCAAGGTATTACCAACACACCTATTTTATTTTTGTATTTGTTTATATTAGTTATTAATTTAATATTAAAGTTAATAAAATTTCATGTCATCCAATAAATAAGGTAGTTTTATAGAAGTATAAAACTCTCGCGCTACACGAGATATTGATCAAACTATCGAGTACGCCAAGCATGCGGTGATTTCTCAAAGGTTAAGGCGGATTCCCACCCGCCAACTAGGCTTTGTCGATTTTTCGTCAAAGCTTCTATTTGAGAAGGTGTGTTGAAATTTTTCTCATGACATATCCGAAATAACAGTTTTCCAGCCTTTATCGTACTGCCACAGCTTCGCTACATTTATTAATATTTAGCTGGCAACTGCCGAGGCGAAACGCGAGATAATTTCTTGCTAATTATTAATATAATTTCGGCGATAACAACAGTATTCAAGAAATAATGACCTTAGACAATGCACTAGGCAATACTCTGAGCTCTGTCGTTCCGAAAAACACTATAAAGGCTGTTTATGGTAAAATGAGCACTTTTTAAAGCCCTGCTTAAGATCTACTTGCATACACGTTGTGTGTTCTTCCGCCTTATGTAAAATTAACATTGCGATGGGCCTCATCACTTTATCCATGCGTTGGTCAAGTGAAAGGAAAGTAGATATTGAATAAATCCGCTAATTTCTACACTTCAATGTATTACAAAATTCAGAAAACGAGAGAAATAATTTCAGTTATCTCAAATGGTCACCTAACACGTTTGTTCGACGTTAAGCTATGGAACTACTTTCCCCTCCATCGTGACCAACTTTATTGGACTCATGCCACTCAGTGCGTTCGTTAAAACATATGCAGGTAGGGGCAGTGGCATTTTCCTAAGTTCGATTTCAAAAGTGCTCACTTTATCTTGAACAGCCTTTACAAAACTATTTCCGGAGTATGGCGAAAATTCCATAAATCCAATATGGCGAGTGAGAATCTGCCTTAAGGTGAAGGGTGTTCCGTACAAATGTTAAATAACGCTTTTTTTTTTTGTGAGCAACACCCTTAAGGGGGAAGTATCCTTGCCTATCTTGTATTTATGTATTTTCCTCATTAACTTAATTTTCTGCGTCAGTATTTAAAAACCAAGGTAGCCATGACATAGGGAACATTTTATCATTTATTTCAAAATCCCACTTATTTTCCTACATGATTAGTGTCACATCTGTAACCGTAATCAAACATTATCTAATTATTCAATAATTTCAGTCCCACATGGGAAAATACAGGTATATTTAAAACCCTATAGTTAAAAAAAATCGTTAAGTAGTCGTCCATGTCATGTATACCTTCGAGTTTTTTATTTCTGGCCATACATTTTCATTACGAAGATTTGTAAGAAAATTCGAAGATGGAGTGGACACTACCCCCTTAATCCAGGCTCCGCGCCTCTCCAGGCTACGTCCTCCCCCTCCGAGGGACGTTTCCTTGCTGCGGCGCAGGTTCTCGGCGAGTCGCATCGCATGTCAAAATTTAATTTTCTTTCCCAGCTGCCTCCTCCCTTCTCGGCGAACCGCTCATTGCATAGCTGTAAAAGCCCTCGGCCTGTCGCCGCGACGAGAAACTGCTCACCGCCACGTGGGCGGCCGCCCGTCTGTCTGGCGCCTGGGAGAGAGAGCCGCCGCCCTTGTCTTTCAAACACACGTCCCTACGAAAGAACGACGCGACTTGCTAACGACTTCGTGCTATAGTTTGCTCGCAGTAACTTCACACTTTTTCAATCAAACCTTTGAAAAAAACGCCCCCCCCCCCCCCCAATCTTATATGATGCGTTTGGTTGCTTCCTAAACATGTCATATATCTAGAGATAGGAAAAATTCGCGAGTTCAATGACCTGTAGGCTAGACTCCACAGTCATGTGTATACTCGAGTCTCAGATGTGTGTTCATTGGTTGCTGCCCCATACCTGTAGCCAGTGTTACTCCACACCTAGCAGTATGGCACTCGCTCTTGTTTCCTTGCAAGTCTGCTATTGGATCAGAGTCGTCCAGGGCGTGTCTAATAAACTACTTTCTAATTGCAAAGTTGACTTCAGAGTTCACGTGTTTGACGTCTATCTTGTCCTGGAATGAACTCGCGAAATGTTCCTATCCCTACATATATCACCAGCGTTCTATACATGTGTTAACATAAAAGTACCTTACTTTAATTGTATTTAACATTCACTTATGTTATATATACATAAAGTATAATATTTCATTTATAATTAACATGAATAAAACAGGAGGAATATAGGAGTGTTGGTAATGCCTGGTAACAAATAGTTCTTATGCAAAATTGTTTTACACTGAGTACTCACGAATGCAGTGCGTTGGCAGCTGGTGTAATTGTATGAGGCGGAGGAATATCTTGTAAGTAGAACTTTGGCAGGGCTTCAGAAAAGTTGGGAGTAACTGTGAATGGACTCTACATGGAGTTTGCCGTGATATCACGACGACCGAACAACTTGAAGACATCGGCGACTTGACATTACGGCTCGGGCAATTTTCGTGACGTTCATTGCAACGTAATTACACGACGACAGTACTCTAATTGCACAGTACTCTAATTAACCCGATGGCTTAGATACTATGTTACTTAGGAAGTTGCATTTCATTAGGACAGTGACAAATGGCCGTGACATTGTGAAATTCGGCCAGTAATGAACGTTACAGCGTAGCGTAAGGTGTAGGCTATTGCGAATAGGCTATCCACGGTAAAATGATCACTTTTGAAAGTCCTGCTTAGCTTCTACTTGTATGCACGTTGTGTATTCGTCCGCCTTATGTAATATTAACACTGTCGTGGTCCTCGTCATTTTATTCATTCGTCGGTCAAGTGAAACTGTGAAATTATTTCAAAAGCAAACATCTAACAAATCTGCTCATGTTTACACTTCGATGCATTAAAAAGAGAACAGAAGGTAAATAAACAATTTAGGTTATCAGGAATGGTTCCCTGACCTTTTTTATTCGACGTTAAGATACGGAACTACTTCCCATAAATCGTTGCCAACTTTACTGAATGCACACTACTCAGTTAGGTGCAGTGACTTTTTTCTAAGGTTGATTTCAAAAGTGCTCACTTAATCGCGAACAGCCGTTACCAACATGACGATGCTAAGTGGAAATACAGAGATCAACAAAACAGAGGTCCTTGTTGCAGTGGATATTTCCGACTCACTTATAAAGTCTCTTGAATGTCTACAAATCTGTTCCGTGATAAGGAAAATGTCTTAACAGTCAACTTAATTATATCTCAGCTCTAGCCATTCCCATTTCCCACCCACTTAGACCACGTCACCCCCCACCCCCACCCCCTCGGACCAGGCATAGGCATGACATCATCACCAGTTCTTTACCTCAGAACACGCAAAACAGTCCGAGCGTGCTGGGGTCACGATAAGGCAATGTAAACATTCGTGCAGCACGCGTGCCCGGATCTGATGAACGTTCACGTCTGGAATTTATAGCTCACGCGTCGCTATCTTTGGCTCGCAGCGCTATAATTTCACCGAATTGTAACTTACATCGTATACATCTCTCTTTCAATTTTTGTTTTATGTGCGCTCGGCATTGAACGTGAACGTCTGGTGACGCCATATATCACCTGAGATACATTCGGAAGTTTCCGTGTTCTAACGCTGTCCTGATGGCAGCAGGCTTTTGTTTATTTTCGCCACGATTTTTTTCACTGTTAATTCCAAGCTAATATTAATGTAATACTTAGAGCTAGTGATATTTTGTGGGGAAAAAAAAAACGAGTACACGGTAGAGTTCAAGATTATAAGCACCCAGCAGCAGTTTGTCTATTGCCATTGGTTGCTGTCTACTTGAGAAGGTGTTTTCATATTTGACCGAACCACTCAATATTCGGCAACATCGGCACAGCTCCTACGTGGTTCGTGTGCAGACAGGTAACAGGTGTCAAAAGTGATTCAGCCAATCAAGTTAGTTATAGGACCCTACAGTGTCTTGAAATATAACAAGTCCTGAAATCTTTTCGCGAAATTTCACTACCTCTATACTACATGACGCACTTTTAGGTGCGTACTAGGCCTGAAGTCAAAGTTTATAGGCTATTCACGGTCAAGTGAATACTCTTGAAAGCTTTCTCATTTGCAAAAAGAGTCAATAAATAAATAAATTTTAGCTTAATACTAGTGCGGTTGAATATACACACTATGTATACTACTTACATAGCAACATTTATTAAAAAAGATGATTAAAGGATTAAAAAAAAGGGGATTGAAATAAAATAGTAACCAGGGCCTCAAAAGTGCTCACTCTACAGTGAACAGCCATTAAGTGGGGAATCGAAATTAAAAGAAATTCCTTCCCTCAATGCATTAGTTTTAAAGATAGTTCTTTCAAACCAAATGTATGCTACGTGATTTTTCTCGAGGATTACTAGTACGTTAAGAGATATTGCCGATTTTTATGTTTTTTTTAAATTTTTTTTCGAAAATGTATTATTAATTTAATATATATATATATATATATATATATATATATATATATATATATATATATATATATATATATTCAAATTTGTAAACGTGGCAGTATTCTCTAAGAAATCCGATCTGAATATTGTTTTTGTTTTAAGAATTTATTATTAAAATTGATAAACTGAATAATAATTTATTTTATAATCATTCCCAATCCAACCCCTTTAACGTACACATTAACTTTTTGTTTCCATGCGGCGAAAAAAGACGTTCATGGTGTGAGCTGTACTTGAGAGTTTCTCATAACCACTGACACTTGGAAACCTATGGAAACGGTTTTCTTTAGATACACGGCGTAGTAAGTGACCAATAAAAAAAATACTTACGAGTGTCCGCGCTGGCAACTGAATTTTCACAACACCGGCCATAATTTCATTTGTTCTGCGACATGCCAGGCATGGACGAGTATACTCGTGGACGAATGCAAAGGGTTTAAACTCTGCAACTGCATGCTTGGTAAGTAGCTCCCTCAAGCTTCTCGACAGTCCAAAAGCCCATATATATATATATATATATATATAAGTTAGTCAATACTATAATCCATTCACGATTACTTCACACTTTTGGGAAGGCCTGCTAAGGTTCTACTTCCGTGACATTCCTCCGCTCTAAGCAACCAAACCTTAACTAATACTGGAAAATTACACCAAACGACAACGAACCGGATTCGTGCGCACGTTTTTCATGAGAACTATTTCTCACTAGGTGCTACCAACACTCATGTTTTATCACTGTTTTAATTCATATTTAACTTAATATAAATGAAATATTACAATTTGTGAAAAAAAAATATTGTAAAATATTTAATCAAACGAAAAATATGATGCTTCTATGTTAACAGAAGTATAAAACGCTTGAAATAGACTACGTTGAATTTTTAGGAAATAACTAAACACGACATATATGGGGGTGATTTTTAAAATATTTGATTCAAAAAGTGCAAAGAAACCGCGAATAGACTATATTCAGCGTAAAGTAAGCGCATTTAAAATCTATCCTAAAAAAAATGGCCATAACTACGTATACGCTATAGCACACACAGGCATGTAGACTCCTTGTTATGTTGGCAGCGAATAAAAATGTTTCTAAGTCATCAAGCTTTAATTTTAAGACAAATGTTTAAACATATGGCCAATATATTTAATATTTTTTGTTGTATACACTCCCGAGTACGAATTGGCATATTAATAAAACATTTGCTTCCCTAAAAAAAAAAAAATCCTGGTATAGGTAGTTCTCGGTAAAATGACCACTTTTGAAAGCCCTTCTTAAGATCTGCTTGTAAGCATATTGTGTAGCCTTCCGCCAAGTGAAAAATCGACATTTCCTTGGTACCTGATTACTTCATTTGCGTGTCATTAAAGGGTAACTGTAAACATTTTAATAAAAGGAAATATTTTACTAATTTCATAATCTACACACCTGTATACATAAAAAAAGCCAGAAAGAAAAATTAATCATTGTAGTACTGACAATTTTTTTTTACCGAATACTTTTAATTCAACGTTGAGGCATTGAGCTACTTCCCTTCGTCTTCGTTGCCAACTTTACTGGGCGCATGCCACTACGTGTGCCCGATAGAAATACACGCAGGTAGGGTCAGTGAAATATTTCAAGGGTTGATTACGAAAGTGCTCACTTCATCGCGAACAGCCTTTATCACTTGGATGGCGCATGAACATAGTGGGCAGGCTCATTCCATTGCAATGTTAATTTTATACATGCCACAAGAATACCAAATGAGAAGAAAAGTAGTTCGTAGTAGTTTACTTCCCGTTGTCTTTTCCTGTTGTAATTCATTCATCATTGTATCTTAATTCTGGCACGTGAATTATGTCGGAGCAGCAGTGACATCCGACATTTATGGTTCTTTACTTCAGCTGATTCTGAATCTTGTGATTACGTGGCTCAACTATTTTCATATGCTGTTCGCGGTAAAATGAGCACTTTTGAAAGCACCGCTTAAGATCTGCTTGAATGCACGTTGTGTATTCTTTCGCCTTATGGGGAAATAACATTGCTAGGGCCTCGTCACTTTATTCATGGTGTCGGAAAAGTGAAACTGTGAAATTATCAGAAAAGTAAATATTTTACAAATTTGCTCATTTTTACACTTCGATGCACAAAAAAAAAAAAAAACTTAAAGCGAAAGAAATAAAATAAATTAGAAAAAATGGTTATGCATCACTTTTTATTCGAAGTTAAGATATGCAACTACTTTCCCTTCATCGTTGCCAACTTTACTGGGCGCCGGTTAAAATATATGCAGGTAGAGGCAGTGACTTTTTTCCAAGGCCGATTTCAAAAGTGCTCACTTTATGGTGAACAGCCTTTAGCCTTCCCTCGGAGTTAGAACATTACTTACGTGAGGGTCACAGGAACCGCTTCGACCACAGCCTAAAATTAACTCTACACACGCGGCTGCGACGGTCACGGAGTCGGTATTTAGGCAGGGTTAATGGAATCAGGGCTAATTTGACGTGAATCAAACGCATCACAGGAGGTTGAATTGCACGTGCGTGCGGCTAACCCAGCGTTCTGATTGGATACGCGAGACTGTATGGCTACCAATGGCGCGCGTTATGCAAGATGGCGAGCTAGCCTGAGCACGAAGTCGCGAGCACTTATATCTGATTTACCAAAAATACCCACGCTTTTTTTAAAAAATTTACGAACAGCGTCATTGATTCTTAATTTTTTCAAGCCCTTTTAATGTTACGGTTCCGAGTGAATCCTTTGTGCCCGAACGCAGATAATTATTCTACCTAACACGATATATGTATAAAATCCTTTAAAATCTTAATATATTTTTTTTTCGAATTTACTATAGAGTGTTTACAATTTTGATAAGTACATACAAGCAGATTTTCAGTTTAATCCTAAGCCCTCTTTCTCGTACGACCTACAATACATGTCTGGCCGCAAACGTAAAAACTGGCACTTCTGAAAAGGAATACTACTTTGTTTTTTTTTTTTCTTTCAGCTGCAAACCAAAACTTTTTACGCATCTTTATGTTTGAATTTAAACCATTAAGCCATGTTCACAAATGATTTACTTTATAAAAATGTTAAATTACAGATAAAAAATTATTATTGTAGGGACAAACCCATGAAATAATGTATTTTACATAAATATATAATCATTACTTTCCAAAGTATGATTTAAAATCTGAGCGGGGAGTAATATGTGTCAGTTCATTCCAAGGGATCACGTCGTGTATTCATCAGACCACTTGCACCTCCACCTCGACGAAATGAATTCTCCACGGATATTCGTATGTGGCAAACCTAACGTACTTTGCCTTTGGCCAGCGGCTTCGCTCGGTACAGTATATTAACGGTAAAGTGAGCACTTTTTAAGGCCCTCCCAACGGGCACTAACAACTAATAAATATGTATTATTGCAGCTTTATGCGCTAACTTTTTGAGAGTGGTGAAATGTGTACACTGTGATTATTGGTCACATTGCAATGTTTGTATTAAAAAGCTGCAGGACGATAGATATTGGGCGAAAGTAAAGATTTAGAAGGGAATTAAAAGTGCTCACTTTACCGTGAACAGCCTATATACTTTAAGTTTCCCCAGCCACTGCTCCCTCTTGCTGCTCCATCTTCACCATGCTTGATCCCCACCGGGGCCGCGGTGGTGTAGTTGTCAGAATACTCGCCTCCCATCTTGGTGAACCGTGCTCGATTCCCGGCGGTGTCGCTCCCGGATCTCCGCACGTGTGGAATCGTGCCGCTGGCTGGCGGGTTTTCTCGGGGATCTTTCGTTTCCCTCCGCCCTTGCATTCCGACTCTGCTTCATACTCGCCTCGCTTCAGCCTCATCGGCTCTCAGACCTCGAGGTTATAGGCTGTTCACGGTAAAATGGGCACTTTTGAAAGCCCTGCTCTAGATCTACTTGTATACACGTTGTGTGTTCTTCCGCCTTATGCAAAATTAACATTGCCATGGACCTCATCACTTTATTCATGCGTCGGTCAAGTGAAACTGTGAAATTATTAGAAAAGCAAATATTGCACAAATTTGTTTATTTTTACACTTCGATGCATAAAAAAAAAACAGAAAGCGAGAGAAATAATTTAAGTTACCACAAATGGTTACCTAACGCTTTTTATTCGACGCTAATGTATGGAACTACTTTCCCACCCATCGACACCAACTTTACTGGGCGCATGTCACTCATTGCACCCGTTAAAATATACGCGAGCAGGGGCAGTGACTTTTTGCTAAGGGTGATTTCAAAAGTGCTCACTTTACCGTGAACGGCATATGCCAATAAAACGTTAGTCGCCATCCCACAGCTATGCGCAGTACGACGAAAAACCTGCACGCCAGTTCAATCTTGTGCATAGCGGCGATGGGGCGTTTGATGCACTTGGCATTTTCGCACCTACTGCTTCCGGCTTCTGAGCCTCAAACGCGAAAAAACAGCACCATGTAGACGGTGACCCTAACTCCCAACTACTTACTCCAACTACTAGACACATAGCTGTCGTTTCGAGTACGCCTTGTCCGATTTTGCCGTCATGGGGATATTTTCACAACATTCCGGTACCGTTTGGATTTTGAGCGAAATACGATTCCCCAATTGGTCTTCGAATATAAAATTTATGACACCGAGATCTCTAACTCGAGATCATTGGGCTGTGACTAAATCGGCTTCTGGCTAGGCGTAATGGCGACCTTGGCATAACTGTTCGGAAAATATCCGGGTAGGCCTAGATACTCGATGAAATTGGCGGTGGAAATACTGACGATGCTCAGCCAGCATGGATGCAAATATCAACGCGCACGTTTTACAATAAACTAACTGCTTGTTTGATGTGTCCCATTGCATATAGGCTATTCGCGGTAAAGTGAGCACTTTTGAAAGCCCTCTAATTTGGAATATTAGTCATTAATATATTTAATTATATCCTTAGACGTAAACTTCCGAGCGCGGCGGAATATATACACTGTGTTTATTACTTACATGGCAATATTTGTTTAAAGAGGTGGTTAAAGGATTTAAAAAAAAATAATGGCTGAAATGAAAAAATAACTAGGGCCTCAAAAGTGCTCACTTTACCGTGAACAGCCTACAAAAACATTTTATAAAACTCTGTCACTTGAAACAACAAACCGTATTCCGAAGTACTGGAAAGAAATTTGAGTTAGTAACAGAAGTAAGTAATTTTTTGATCTTTTTGAAATTTAACTTTTAAAAACTAGTGTCCCCTGTGTTTTTTTTTTTCCTGAAATAGTTATGAAGAAAAATGGTAATAAGAAATAATGTACGCTAAAAAATGTTACGTATAAAACACTTTTATTTTACTTAGCCATTGTTTGATGCTGCACTACTAACGCTGTGTATGATATGAACTACGTCCCCAACAAGCTTCCTCCTCCCTCTTCTTCATCCTCTTCAACCCCTTTCATTTCTTAATTATTTTTTTTACCTCCGCGAAATAAAACAGCAGAAAAAAAAACTGTCACTAACTTTGTGTATGCGCCCACACTCCACGTCGATCGCTTGTTTGCTGTGTAAAAGTTCTATTTTCTGTGCTGAAGCCGATGCCAGGCGGACGGCGCCCCACATGCTTGCCCGCGTGTTTTGTTTGCAGGAAGGACGCTGGGCAGTGCATAAGGGTCGCCCTTCGTTTTACTTCCCTTCCGATTTTTATTTATATATTCTCTCTCTCTTTCTCTCTCTCTCATCAAGCCGCGAAACGCAGACGCAACTTTGATTCGCGCCGCGCCCTGACCACGCGCATTGTTTTTGACCACTCACGAGGAAAGAGGGGTGGGTTTTCACCCCGCACCCCTCTTCACCCTAGGGTTGGTTAGGGCAGAAAAGGGAAGGCGCGTGTGGGGAGGGGGGGTAGTACACGGGTCGCGACTTCAAACACGCGTGCTCGCCGAAGTGCGGGTGAGTAGGCGAGTAATTCGATTACCTTCCCGCTGACCTAGCGTCCACTTCGGGTGATACCCTCCCCACCCCCCTCCTGAACAACCGTCCACACCCCGGCGAGAGTAGATCCTGAGAAGGTCGACGAGTAATGGCGTGCGGGTGTACACAGAACACTGGCTATAGTCCATTCACGGTTTCTTCGGCCTTTTGGAATCAAACCTTTCAAAAATTTCCACATGTATGGCGCGTTTAGTTGTTTCCTAAATAAGCCCTGTATCACAAGCGTTTTATACTTGGGTTCATATAAGCTACTTTTTTTCCTGTTAAATTTAAATGTTATTATCATCTTATCTATAAATTATAATGCTTCATTGATAAATGATTTGAATATAAAACAGGGAGAAAATAGGTATGTTGGTAACGTCTAGTGAGAAACTGTTCTTAAACAAAATATCATTACAACTGAGTGCGCACGAATGTGGTGCGTTGTCCCTCTGGTGCAATTCTCCAGACTTAGTTAAGCTTAGTTTGTACGAGGCGGAGGAATATCCTGGAAGTAGAACTTAAACAGGGCTTCATAAAAGGCTGAAGTAACCGTGAATGGATTATGCAACAGCCAAGGTTAGAGTGGGAATATCAGTGTTAACAAGTTTCACGATCAAACATTTTCGCTAGTGTTGGCAATATACCAGATTTTCTCTTTTTTGTACGTTTAAAAAAAAAAAAACGATAATAGTAATAATCATGATTGAAATATAAAATAATGTCGTAATTAAGTCAAATCTTTCTCTTTTAATAATTTTAATAAAAAGTTAAGTTTTTAAACACTGCGCACCTGGCGGCGGAAATTTTCCCAATTCCAAAATCTCCCGTAAGGAATCTCGTTTACCTCCTAACCCGAAAAGAATGAACCTTACCGCAGTGGGAGAGAGACCTGCCCTCTGCTGTTCGCGTCACTACAATACGGCAGTGGAGTGACGTGGTTTGGGCGGTTCTCAACATCGAGGTCTTGAGAGCCGATGAGGGTGAAGCGAAGCGACCGTGGAGCAGCGCCGGAATGCAAAGGGCGGGAGGAAACTGGAGATCCGCGAGAAAACCCCCAGGCCAGCAGCATCGCCCGGCACGATTCCCACGTGCGAAAATCCGGGAGCGACATCGCCCGGAATCAAACCCGGCACGTCTTGGGTGGGAGACTAGTAGTCAGACAACTACACCACCGTGATCCCTTGCTATACGACAGTCATAGTGACGCGGAGAATTTGGGGAAGGCGGGTGGGGAAACCAGGAAACTGTCCCCTCTCCCCTCCCCCCCCCCCCCCCGTCATTTTTCAGCCAGTAGTGGCGTCGACGAGACTCCTGGCTCATTAGTTTCAAAACGTGTCTTGTTTATAGGTCTTTACATAACTACAACGGGGAATTATTTTATTAGAATATTTTTGGACACTGCCTACAGACTAGCGGCTGCAAAATTTTCATAGGAAATCCCACATTAAGGAAATTTCGCCTCAGTGCATTAATTTCAAAGATAGCTGTTCCAAACAAAATGTATTCTTCACGACTTTTTAATGAGAAAATTCGGATGAGCGTATATTTTAAATATAAAGATAGGCAGTATGTACTTTTTTTTTTTTTTTGCAGAACATAATTTTTAAAAGTGCCTAGCAAACCGGCTACATTTGTTATGGAAACATCTCGACCGTAGGAAAATTCTCTTAAAAAATTCGTGAAGAATATATTTCGTTGTAACGCCAGCCGGTAGGCAAATACCCCTAAAACCTCTGCCCACATTAAATAATTGTTACGTACGTACATAACCGTATGCACAAGAATGCGATGCACAGAATGAGAGAGAGAGAGAGAGAGAAAGAGAAAGAGTCGGAGGGCGAGGGAGACTTACGATTCTAAATGAAAGTAAGTACTGTCACAGAAAGTCTGAGACTTATAGAAACACGAAGCAGATAGCAGGCACATGTGACGCCAGTGGTTTACAAACCGTGTTACCTAGTTGCTACGCGAAACTTTCTAAATGTGTCATTAGTTTTCACAGATTCCAGATGTCTGGATATAATTAAACAGGATGCGGTTAGTAATTTTGTTTAATGTCGCGATCTTGTATGTTTAAAAATATTAGTGTAGTTTTATTAATTTGTTTTTTAAACTTATTTATAGACTGTCCACGATAAAGTGAGTACTTTTGAAAGCCCTCTCTTTTAAAATAATGGTCAAAAATATATTTCATTTTAGACTTAGGCATTAAATTTCGAGTGCGGTGGAATATGCACACTGCGTTTATTACTTACATGGCAATGTTTATTTTAAAAGGTGGTTAATGGGGGGAAAATGGCTGAAACGAAAAAGTAACTAGGGCCTCAAAATTGCTCACTTTACCGTGAACGGCGTATATTTAATTGTCAAATCTGTATTAGTATTACGTTGGTACTTGAATGGATTATTTGCCGAGTAAAGTGGCCCTTGTTACGTTTAGGCTGTTCACGATAAAATGAGCACTTTTGAAAGCCCTGCTTACGATCTACTTGTGTGTACGTAGTGTATTCTTCCGCCTTATGTAAAATTAACACTGCCATGGGCCTCATTACTTTATTCATCCGTCGGCAAAGTAAAACTGTGAAATTATTAGACAAGTAAATATGTTACTAATCTGCTAATTTTTACACTTAGCTGCATTAAAAAAAAACGCCAGACAGGTAGAAATAATGTAAGTTATCACAAATGGTGACCTAACACTTGTCATCATACGTTAAGATATGGAAATACTTTCCCTCCATCGTTACCAACTTTACTAGGCGAATGCCACTCGGTGCGCACGTTAAAATATATGCAGGAAGGGACGGTAACTTTTATCAAAGGTTCATTTAAAAAAAGTGCTCACTTTATCGTGAAAAACCTTTACCAAATGCTTTCCGGTGAACAAATAATTTTTCGCAACGATACTCAAAAAAAATATGCCAGTACGATAAAATGTTTTGTACTCACTAACTTCCCAGACTATTAGCGCAATGGCAGCAATCAAGTGAGTTTTAGGTGCTACACAGATATACCAACATAATTATCTGTTGTGGTCCTGTGCGCGATTGTTTCTGTACTATAAATATAGTGATTAAAGCAGGAAATTTTGTCCCAACTACAGAAAATTGAGTTCCTCTAAATAACAACTTCAGTGGCATTTAGACTGTCCCTGCGACAAATAAACTTTTGATAAACCTAAATAAATTTTTGATCTTAGAATTGAAGTTTAGTCGTCGACATCCTGAAAATCGTTTGCAGGACTATTATAATTGCCTAATTATCTACATATGTTTGTAAAATATTGATTAATAGTATTGTCATATTTTAATGAATATTAATAACAAAAACAGTTGTATTAATTACAATTTTATTTTATATCCTCAGGCCACCTAGTATTTTAATCTTAATAGAACGGGGTGAGAACTGTAAAATTTCTATTAAGAAACTGCAAAAGTGTTCACATGCAAAGGCAAAGGAAACTACTTGGGAAAATACTATCTCCAGTACAGCCAACCACAATCGAGCTCACGTCATATCAAACGCGGTCAGATCATATAAAGTTAATCCTTTCTTAAATTTCCACACCCTAAAAGAATGTGTTGAAATGTTGTAAATCCAAAAACTGTGGAAAAATAAACAAAAAAAAATGCATGATGAACGTGAGCCCGGGAATAGTACACTGCATCAGCTCGCTGTCATATTCGTTATTGAGCTTGACAGAAGCAGCTCCGTCATGTTGCTCTGGTAGCAGTAGTCAACTGTCGAGCAGGAAATAATTTGTGCCGAATTCTGGTACATTCTTTGCAACCAGCGTCTATAAGTAGACTGTGCAGCTTCTTCATACTCCCAGTTACAGGAGATTATTCGTTTCAAGAACTCGTAGCAGTAGTCAACTGTCGAGCAGGAAATAATTTGTGCCGAATTCTGGTACATTCTTTGCAACCAGCGGCTAGAAGTAGACTGTGTAGCTTCTTCATACTCCCAGTTACAGGAGATTATTCGTTTCAAGAACTCGTAGCAGTAGTCAACTGTCGAGCAGGAAATAATTTGTGCCGAATTCTGGTACATTCTTTGCAACCAGCGGCTAGAAGTAGACTGTGTAGCTTCTTCATACTCCCAGTTACAGGAGATTATTCGTTTCAAGAACTCGTAGCAGTAGTCAACTGTCGAGCAGGAAATAATTTGTGCCGAATTCTGGTACATTCTTTGCAACCAGCGTCTATAAGTAGACTGTGCAGCTTCTTCATACTCCCAGTTACAGGAGATTATTCGTTTCAAGAACTCGTAGCAGTAGTCAACTGTCGAGCAGGAAATAATTTGTGCCGAATTCTGGTACATTCTTTGCAACCAGCGGCTAGAAGTAGACTGTGCAGCTTCTTCATACTCCCAGTTACAGGAGATTATTCGTTTCAAGAACTCATAGCAGTAGTCAACTGTCGAGCAGGAAATAATTTGTGCCGAATTCTGGTACATTCTTTGCAACCAGCGGCTAGAAGTAGACTGTGCAGCTTCTTCATACTCCCAGTTACAGGAGATTATTCGTTTCAAGAACTCGCGCCGGACGAGTCCCGGATAATCTGTCGCATCAGCAAACCTCCTCGGTGGACACTTTATATTTACGTATGCTCACCTCACTTAACGCAAGTAGACTACGCGCGCAGTTTCCGCTATAGTCCATTCGGGGTTACTTCACACTTTTTGAATCGAACCTTTGAAAAATCACTTCATGTACGACATGATTGATTCTTTCCTAAATGTGCAACGTGTCACAAGCGTTTTACATGTCTGCTAACATAAAAGTATCTTATTTTTAATTAAATTACACTTTTACTTATATTTTATCTATAGATTATAATAAATTTATTTATTAATAATACAAATAAAACTGTGATAAAATGGGTACGTTAGTAATGCCAAGTAATATATAGTTCTTATGCAAAATATTATTACACTGAGTGCGCACGAATGAGGTGGGTCGTTTCTTTGGTGTAATTTCCTAGACTCGGTAGTTGGAAATAACCGTGAATAGACTATAATAAACAACAACCGAAATAAGAGTGAAGTTAACTTCCCAGTATTGTCTAAAACTTTCTTTTGAGTGGCCAGTTAGTTGTTATTTAGGCATTTTTAAAATCCTACAAGATCATTTCAGTAAACAAGGTAAGTGTTTTATATGAAAATTGGGGCGGAATTCGACCGCCAAACTCCGTCAGGTGATTTGTGCAAAACGAAGTGGGGATATATATGGCCCTTTTTACCTGAACTGAATATTAAGGGAGATATGAGAACTTGAAAATCGAGCTTTTAAACTATATATTTTTTTTTTTTGCAAAATATCGGAATCAAAATCATTCAAACATTGTTTTTGCTATAGGGTTCTTCACACCAAGAGCAAACCCCATTGATACCTCCCACCGTAATGAAAATAACAGGGATGACCACCCTCCCATTGCCGACAACTTTTTACCGCCAATATTTATGAACGTTTGATGTATCACTGCAGCCGAAGTTTTGTGGGAGGTTTTTTTTCCCTACGAAATCTGTTAATCCTGGGTAGTTGTAACAGTTGTTAATTTGATCATACTTCTCAATTAACCAGCATCAAACATTCGCAATTCGTGACGATAAAACTGTTGTATGCCAAGAGGGTGGTCACCCCTGTTATTTTCGTTTCGGTGGCAGATATTAATGGGAGTTTTCTCTTAGATTGTTCGGATGATTGTAATTTAATTCCTAATCATTTCCATTATTTCGTAAAAATTCATTTTGAAAGCTCGATTTTCAAGGCCTCATATCTCCCTAAATATCCAGTTTAAGTAAAAAGTGAACCATGTATTTTCGACTTGATTTTCCATAAGGAATCGCCTCACGAAGTTTGTATAGTTAAAAATCAGTTTTTAAATACATGCTACAGTTATCATTTCGACACACAATTTAATATCGGGGTGTACATAGACGTCTGCAAGCAACATGGGAGACGTGGAACAGATACAGCATTTTATGAAAAAACAAAAAGATTAAAAAAATTGCCAACAGCGTATTTTGTAACTTTTTTTTTTTTCTCTTTTATATTCCGCGTTTTCAAAGGCGTGAATAATTTGTACCCGGCGAAACAGAACGAAAATAATACTTTTGTAAATTTTCTGAATCTATATTTCCATGGTTACGAGTCGGGTACTATTCAACGCGTTCGAAAGATAAATTACTCATTCCAGCGCAAAGCAGAGCTGGTTAATACAGATGGTCGTGGGACACAATCGTGTGATCATACATTCATAGAAAACATATACTTTTTTTTTTTTCTCCATAAAACGGGTGGGATGTGGAGGATGGGAAATAATGGCCTTTGGCATAAAAGAAATGCTCCTGCATAAGAAATCTTCGCGGGCTTTGATAATACACGTGAGCGAGCAAACAGTTACCACAATTAGTTCGCGTCCAAAAATTAAAGTGTTTTAATACGTTCTGTTTTAATTATTTCCATAGCTGCGCGTGCCCGCAGTTTGTCCACACTGCGAGCCTAACAATCAATTTGAAATGCCACATTGCGCATGCAGCTAACTGCCTAGTTTTTTTTTTTTTTTTAAATAAAATACACATTAAAGTCGCATTGAAAAAATTTCCACTAATCAATTACTGTACGAAAACTCTACGTAGGTACTGAATATACTGAAAAAAGGCGTTCCCAAAGTAATGCAGATATTTTTCACATCACTCCCATATAGTCTACTTGTTGTGGCATATCGGTTATGGCCACTAAGTTAGAAGTTTTCTGATTTCAATTAAATAACAGTAGCATATAAATTAATATTATAAGAAAGGTTGACAACCGAGGCGGTTACCAATTTTATAGAGAATCATGACTATCCACCAAGTGATTACAGTTTTTTTTTGTCTTTTGAATTATATGCCTTGATCCCAATAATCCAAAAACTGATGAGATGAAACTTCGACCTCTACCAAGTAAAGTGTATCAATCTACACGCTCTGAGTGTATCAGGAACAACCAAGTGTATAGAACATCTTACAGGCCGTCCAGGGCTATTAAGAAAGGTCGCCTGGGCAGTAGTAAGGTATGCCTACCTATACAATTACACGTGTCTTGAAAGAGGGACTTTAAAACACTCAAGATTCCAAAGTGATCAATATGAACAAAGGTTACCAGAAACTATGTGAATTAGGAACAGGGATAATGTCCAAGCTAAATTTATTTGTATTTACTTATGAATCCCCTGGTAAGAAATTAATATTAATTCGGAATGTCTACACACTAATTTCTACCAGTCCTCATATTTTGGAGCATAGGCCCTACCTTTGATTAAATTATTCGACTGATATTTTTTATTCTCCAAAGATGTCAAATCGTGCGAATGGTTTTGTTTTTAACTACACATAATTTCCACGTCATCAGAGCTGAGCTAGGACCATCGGTGCGATAATTTTAAGTACCGAGTTTACTGAGTTTAGACCTACAGTACACATTTAGAAAAGCGACCAGCCTCCGTGCTTGGGTTCGCATTTCATCGTTTTGACGGCGAAGTTGTTTGGAAAATCGACACGTTAACATTAGAGCTTAACTGATAAAACCGAAAGTGGCGTATGATATACCTTATTCGCCCGACACTGACCACATCCTACGTACGAGAATTTTCGCCGTGGGTACCATATTCCTGCGCATCCTGTGGCGTGGTTTCCAGTGAAGGTCACAAGCTCTTACGAGCCAAGCTCCATGGGCCGGCTCCGTGGCTCGGCAACAGAATTAATTCCGCTCTAACCATACTTTTTGAATGCGGGAAAGGGTGGGGGTGGTTGTGCTGCGCCCGTGGGGAGTGGAAAAGGGTTTCCGGGGATAGGGGAGGAGGGCCTTACTTACCCCTCTCCTCCACAACCCTTCAGCGCAGTCCACGTGCCTCAACAGCAGCGCTCCAAGGCGGTGGCCTGCCCTAACTAGGGCGGATGGAGCCTGCATTGTTCATCCAGACGCCTGGTTACCGATTTCACGCTTTGAATACTCCCTGTAATTTCCCTCCACCTAGTTTCGATCTACGGTATCACTGCGGGATGTCCGCACAGAGTGATTAAAAATAGCAGTCCCGCATTAAAAGTTCTTCTTAGTAAACAATATGGAGAAAGACATTCATTTTGCTTTCCAATAACAATAATAAATTATTCATAACATTAATATTACGACTTTTTATTTTTGTGCTGTTAGGCCTACATATGTATAATATAACGTCCTAAGTTCTGATTCGTAAACTGAAGTCTCCTCAATTTTATATGCATTTTTCATGGAAATTGCAAACTTTCTCGTGCAAGTCTTCTCTGTATATTGTTCGCTGAAATTTCCTTTAAAACATAGCAACTTTTGCTACGTTTATATTTGCTTTGCTTTTGTGCTCATTACGTATTCGATCATATTGGGGTATCGAGTTTCAAACTTACGTGCATTCATAATAAATTCTTTTCGACCCCGTGAGCCCTAGGCAATCTGCCAGTGCCCTTCTTCTGCATTACCGAGAGCGGACAAACTTTTCAAATATACTATGTTTTCATGCATGTAGTGTTTCAGCAACAGAGATCTTTGAATTAGTTTTTTTTTTTTTTTGGTTTGGTAAACATCGTTGGGGTTTTTCACTCCAAATTCTGCACTGATTGAAAAGTTCCACTGCTGAGTGAAGTTTTCCCGATACCTCAAGGTTGATTCTGGAAAAGCAGCCAACTGTAGATTAAAAATCAGTATTTCCACTTTATAATGTAGTGGTTCTTTCGTCAAAAAAGAAAATTAATTTCGGTGCTGAAATACTTAACCTGGTTGGGTTATTATTAAAATTTATAATCAAAATTTATATATGCATTAAATATTGTATGCAACGACATGTAGCACATCTTTTTTTTTGCGGGATAGGGAACTGTAGAAAGGAAAATACGCTTTAAAATATGCACTACCATTTGCCTGAAATGCTTGAAGATAATCATGTATAGGCTATTCACGGTAAAATAAGCGATTTCGAGAGCCCTGCTCAAGATCTAATTGTGTGCGAGTGGTGTATTCTTTCGCCTTATGTAAAATTAACATTGCCATTGGCCTCATCACTTTATTCATACGTCGGTCAAGTGAAACGGTGAAATAATTAGGAAAGTAAGTATTTTACAAACCTGTTCATTTTCACACTTCGACGCATTAAAATAATCAGAAAGCGAAGTAAATAATTTAAGTTACCACAAAGAGTTACCTAACAATTTTTATCCGACGTTAAGAGGATTATGTACGGGAATATTTTCTGTGAAATCGTACTTTTGCACGCAAACGTGTATCTCGGTAAATAAAAAGTAATAGAAATACTACTTTCTGACAGAAATGATTTAAAAAAAAAAAAACTATTGTATATATCCCTATTGTTTTACTGTTGTCATATTTAGTGTATTATTGGAAAAAAAGATTCGTGAAAGTGGTCAAATATCGCATTTTTAAAGCTTGCATATGCATTTTCCGTAAGCGGCGCGAGAAAAGTACAACGATACGGACGTAGTTTAATCTGTGGTCTTTCATCGCGTGCAATAAAACCCTACTGTTACAGATCTAATTTAATTTGCACAGTACTGCGTTACGGCGGAAACATCGTACGCCTTGCGCTTAGGAGCGATGAGGCACTAGGCATGCGTATTGGAGTCGCCCGTATCGCTCCCTCTCTTCTTGACCTCGGACGCGCAGGTACATAATACCCTTGAAATACTGAACTACTTTCTATCCATTGTTACCAACTTTACTGGGCGCATGCCACTCAATGCGCCTGTTACATTATATGCAAGTAGGAGCAGTGCATTTTTCTAAGGTTTATTTTTAAAGTGCTCACTTTATCGTGAACAGCCTTTGTAAAAAACCTCCCAGTGAATCCAGCGGGTTTCTAAGCCACCACATCTCGAATGAGAAGGGGGAGGGGGCACGCTGGGGTAGCAGTCAGACTATTCGCCTCCCACCTAGGCAAACCGGGTTCGAATCCCGGCGAGGTAGGAATCGCGTGGGAATCGTGCCGGACGATGCCGCTGGTCGGCGGGTTTTCTCGGGGATCTCCCGTTTCCCCCGCTCCTTCTTCCCGGCGCTTCTTCATACTCACCTCGCTTCACCCTCATCGGCTCTCAAGACCTCGGTGTTGAGAGCCGCCCAAATCTCTTCGCTCAGTTGTATGAATGAAGCCAACACTTAAAGCTGCATCTACCCTACAGATTGGTTTGTTAACCTCAGTAACGAGCGTAATCAATTACAAGACACTGTATTTCAACTAGCTAATAAAAAAAGTTTTACGACGAGTAGGTAGGGCTTTAAAGTTTCGTTGATAGCGGGACATTAGATACGGAGCAAGCTGCTCCGAAAATCAGTATTGGCCTAGGCCTGTTTAAGAAACCTCCCCAGTAACTACCTCGAGTTCTTTCGGAAAACCACGGGAAACCGGAATTAGGATGATAGGAAAGGACAATTCTACCCGGTTCTAGCCTTAAAGGCTGTTCACAATAAAGCGAGAACTTTAGAAATGAACCTTAGAAAAAAGTCACTGCCCCTGTATGCGTGTATTTTGATAGGTGCTCTGAGTGACATTCCCCCAGTAAAGTTGGTAACGATGGATGGAAAATAGTTCCATATCTTAACGTCCATTAAAAAGTGTTAGGTAATCATTTGTGATAAATTAAAATTATTTGCGTCGTTTTCTGTTTTTTTTTAATGCATCGAAATATAAAAATAAGCAAATTTGTAAAGTATTTACTTTCTTAATAATTTCACAGTTTCGTTTGACCGATGGATTAATAAAGTGGTGAGCCCATGGCAATGTTAATTTTACACAAGAAGGAGGAATACATAACGTGTATACAAGTAGATCATAAGCAGGGCTTTCAAAAGTGCTCATTTACTGTGAACAGCCTATACTGTCTTACAAATGCACAACCTCGCTCGATTAGTTTAAGGGCGTTCCTCCTTTGAAGGCTGTTCGCGGCAAAGTAAACACTTTTTGATACAACCTTTGAAAATAAAACACTGCTCTTACCTGCATATGTTGTGGCGGGTATACTGACCGGCTTGCGTCGAGCCATGTTGGTAACGATGAAAAGAAAGTAGTTCAATGTATTAACGCTGTGTTAAAAATTTAATGTAAACATTTGTTAATACTAAAATTATTTATTCTGCTTTCAGTTTTTAATACGTGTAAGACTTAGTAAATTTGGAAAACATTTAATTTTCCTACATTTTTTCAGTTACACTTGACCAACGCATGAATAAAGTGATCGGGTCTGTGGAAATGTCGATTTTCCATTTGGTGGAGGAATATACAATTTGCAAACATGTTGATCTTAAACAGGGCTTTCAAAAGTGCTCAGTTTGCCGTGAACAGCCTATAACAACGGGTAACGTTTACAAACCAAAGACAAGGCTGTATATTGAGAGAAAAATCTTACAAGCCATTGTGCATATGGCTCGTTGCTTCGCGTAGCAAATTTCACAATGCATTACTGAAATTTTCTGTCTGTTACTGAAGCTACATTTCTGCCTTTCGTTAAGAACTTCAGTCATCATCATGATCATGTTCATTAAAAGGGTGTGGTAGGTAGGTATGGCTTGATCGGGTGAGGGTGGTGAAAGACATTCTAATGCCCGGTTGCACCATCGTGGTTCGAAACTCGATCCGAGATCGTATCTAAGATCGACACAGAAAACTGTTGACCATTCGAGTTCAGAGCTGGACTGGAAATCGGGATGAAGTTCATTTCGAACCGCCGAAATTGGCGGTTCTAAATCTCGATCCGTGATCAGCAGCTATCGTCGGCAAATGTAGTTTGAAAATACGCCTATACATAGAACTACGTTTGATTGTTTTCTTGGGAAATTAAAACATCATTATAAGCACTTGAATATTATTCAGTAAAATTCGTACAACAATAATTCACGTATAGGCTGTTCACGATAAAGTGAGCAATTTTTAAGGCCGTTCTAAACTTTTCCTTTCATCCAATTTCCATCTCCCTGCTGTTTTTTTTAATATAAACATTGCGATGTGACCAATTAACATAGGGTATACATTTCACGACCCTCAAAATGCAATGCCTGATCCTGCGATAAGATATATTTATGAGTGGTTAATGGATGCAGGTAGGGCCTTAAAAAGGGTTCACTTTACCGTGAACAGCCTATAAAAGAGATCAAACATCGCACATCTAGTTCCATCTATAGTGAAAAATACGCCTACTTCCTTGAAGTCATATATTACGAACCAATAGCAAAATTCGTCTCATACTTAATTTCGATCTCTCATTTTGGAACCAAGATCGACGAATCGGAGATCCAGAGTCATGAAATTTCGTTGGTGCAACACTTTTACATTGGAACCAAGATCAAACTGGATCCTATTTCGGAACTAGGATCATTATATCTCAGATCGATGAAGATGGTGCAACAGGGCATAAGAGGGTTTGAAAGAGTCAGTATTAATAATACAAGGATAATTTTTTTGTCAGTGTCACGTCATAAATGTGCATAAAAACACCTAGAACTAAACTTTCTACCGCCTTTCAGTGAGGGGGATGTGGAGGAACGGTATGATTGCAGCCATGCGAACACGGCTTGCGTTCTCTACGGCCATGGGTTATCGCGCTGACTGTACGTATCTATAGGCCATTCACGGTAAAGTGATCGCTTTTTTTAAAAGTTCCCTCATTTGGAATAATAGTCAATAAATATATTTAATTTTATCCTTAGACGTTAACTTCCCAGTACGGTGGAATATACATACTGTGTTTATTACCTACACGGCAATATTTATTTAAAAAGACGGTTAAATGATAAAAAATGGCTGAAAGAAAAAAGTAACTAGGGCCTCAAAGGTGCTCACTTTACCGTGAACAGCCTATAGCTGATGTTATTTCGAACCCACAAACAGACGCCTAACTCATTACGCTCGAGGGGCTAATATGCTTTAGAACAGGCGCCTGTGTAATACGCACCAATAGGGAGTCCCAGGTGTAGTGGGAGGGGGGGGGGAAGAGTGATTTGGTCGGCTCGTAACACCGAGGTATTGAGAGCCGATGAGGGTGAAGCCATTTGAGTATGGGGCAACGCTGGAATGCAAGTGCGGGGGAAACGGGAGATCCCCAAGAAAATCCGCCGACCAGAGTCGTCGTCCGGCACGATTCTCACATGCTGAAGTCCGGGAGCAACCCTGCGGGGAATCGAATCCAGTTCGCCCAGGTAGGAGGCGAGTAGTCTAACCACTACACCATCGCGGGGTCTCCCAGGTGTAATTCGAGTTGCCCCAATTGCTTTCTCGTTAATTTTCATTTGCTGCTCAATAGTCATTTTCTGAAAATATAACACATATTTCCGTGTCACGAGACTCGATGAAAATAATGTTGACGTCCTTAGTTTATGCCGGTGTAAAAATCTTGACAAAAGCGACAAGAATTTTTTTTTAAAGAGAGTCGTAAATCTTTTTTTGTACTATCCACACGCAGAGTGAATGTAAAACTGCGCATTATTGCCGCCTCTCGGGTACGATCAATACAGGGATGTGAGAGTAGAGTGCCCATGCTAGCTGCGCTGTTATCACTTCCGTACCCCAACACTGAACTACACAAATGTGAAAACAACGTGACTTTGACTAATTTTAGCATCATCGCATGCTTAAATAAGTGCTTTGAGATGCCAGTTAAGATTTATTTTATTTTATGTAATTTCCTTTTATATATTTCATATAAGCTTCTTTCTAAATTTATAGTAGACATTAAGTTTTGTATCATTGTTTTATTTCTTTTTATTTTCAAAAAATAAGTGTTATGTTTTACTATACAAAGTGGTTAAGTGTAAGAGAAGGTGAAAATACCTTAACTTCGCCACAAAAAATAAAGACGTTTTATTATAATATTATTGTTATTTTTATACTAACTCTAATACGCTGCAATTGAGTCACTCACAATGTTAATTTCATTTCTTCGTAAAACCGCGGGCTTGCTGTGAAACACAATGTAAGCAAGTGCCACATCACTGTTTGAACACGCGATTTTGACAGATGTTACGGCAATTTGTGAGCCAGTGGTAGTAACATAGGCAGAAGGCGGACAATCGGTGTACCTGCCTCAAAGGAAGCTGGTTCCTTCAGGAGAGGGTTGCCATACCCGAGCAGCAAAACTGCCATTATGGCCAGCCCGATCAATGGACGGGGCTTCCGCGGCGGAATGAAGACGAGGGAATAAACAGGAGCACCGTGAGAAAACACGCACCCTCCTCACATGAGAACCGTCAGATCCTGGTTATATAAAACCACACCCCCGTAGTGGATGGCTACTGTCCGATCACTGAACCAACTTTGGCTCCTCAAACACTCGTGTTTTCTATATTCCCGTAAATTCCCGTGAGATATGCAACAATTTAATTCCAGCTCCAGCTTCAAAGGCTTATACAACTTTTAATGGAAAGTCGTGACGTATGTTTAATGGCATTTTTTTTTTTTTCGTATCACGCCTGCAACCGCTGAAGTCAGTGTTATTCATTTAACATGTTGTATAAATAGGTTTTCTGCGCAATTCATTTAAAGTTAACAGAATTTGTCTCTCTCTGGAAATACCACTAGGCTTGCACTATTCTTACAGGAGACTGATTTTGTTTGATGTCACATTGATCCATCATTAGGGTGTATATTTAAAGAAAAAATACTTGCTATATCGCTGTCTGAATGAAAAGAGAATATTGATGATATTTATATTAATTATTTATTTAACTGCTGGTGAGAGCTAAGCTTATTCTCTTGAAAAACTGGTCTCCCATTGGGAGATATTAAATACTTAAACCCTGCGATTGTTATTAGATTAACGTACTTCACTGTCTCTCCCAATTTTCCTTCTCAGATTTAGCGAGTTATTATTTTTTTTACTGTGGAGAAATTCGGATGCTTTGTGAACACGAGGAAATATTAAGCGAGAATAATGAGTAGCATTAAATTAGACTTCTCTCCTTCAGTATTTCTTTTCCGCAATTATTCCGTAAATTTTTAATAAAGGAGCAATTTTTCCTAGCAAGATATAGCACAGCAATATTTTTTGCAAGTCTGCGCAAGATATATTTTAACACAACAGAGAATTTCAGCAAAGGGGAGAGAGTATTTGAATCATCAGGAAAAATGATTTAATATCTACAGCCTGCGACATTTACAATTCTTCTTTTTTTTTTTTTTGTGAGAAAACTGTTTCGACTTAAGATGCCTGATAAACATATGGGTTGCTCATGGTTTAATAAAATTTCATCCGCGTGTTTCACTAATTTCATACGCAGTTAACATCGTGTTTAGTTAACAAACGATGATAACTGTGGGAAAGTAAAACATACACATATCCAACACTATGCGAATGCTTCAGAAAACCATTATGCACGAATAGATAAACCACGTTTACCAGTGCACTGCATAACTTGCATGCGATGCTGAATTCCACAAATATTAGGCCCTATGTTTTGTCCCCAGTTGTTAGCGTGGTGGATAAACGACTACCACAGCAGACTATGGCGAGGAACACATTAAAAAAAAAGTCTGCACATCTTACAAAAAGTTTTCGGAAACTAGTTAGCAAAACTTTTCTAGAAATATTAGGTACAATTAAAATATTGCATCTTTACAACGCCGCGTTTTATGAAACATACAAAACCGATCACGTACCTCCATGCCTATAATAAATCTAGTGAACTTACTCGTTGAAATTTAACTAAAGTTTTATACGTTTCAAAGTAACATGTTGTAAAATATGCTCTAATTTACCTCCGGTACTACAAAAATATTCTGATCAACTAGTGCCAAAGAATTTTTTTTTTAATTACATAAAAATGTTTACAGTTTAGGTTGGTAGTTTGAACTTAGACTCCGGTTAAATCACTTTCTGAACACAGTACGCAACTCCTTGCTTTTACTTCCATCGAGTCTCGCGGAAGTCCACTCATTTTACTTCCAATTTTTTTTGAAGCCCTGCGGAAGTTCTGCTGTCAGGATATTCCTCCGCGTCATGCAAACAAAGCTTAACTAAGTCTAGAAAATTACACCAAAGGGGCAACGCGCCACATTCGTGCGCACTCAATTTAATCATATTTCGCATAAGAACTATTTCTTACTAACGATTACCAACACACCTATTTTCTCACTGCTTTGTTTGGTATTGAATATAAATAAGTCATTATTATTTATAAATAAAATAAAAGTTCGATATAACCAAAAATAAGATACTTTTACGCTGGCAGAAATATTAAACGACTGTGATATATGAAATATTTACAAAACAAGCAAGCACGTCATACATGGGGTGATTTTTCAAAGGTTCGATTTTTAAAAAATGCGAAGAAACCGCGAATAGACTGTAGTGAAGAACTTGTATCATTAGGCCCTCTTCGTACCGCAAAGGAGCTGCCTATCCCAGGTGGAGTGTGTGTGTGTGTGTTCCTCCCCCCCCCCCCCCCTAATCATCATCGCTGAACACGCTACACGTTTCGACTGTCATTTATCAAGATCCGAACCGAGGAAGGTAATCAGCACCGAGTGTTCATCTTCCTTCGCACGGTCCGTTACACTTCTACCCGCCCGCAAGATGGTAGGGTTTTCATATCATTTCAGGGCTGCAAACAGCACGCTACTGATTACAGCCAACTTCTGAATACGAGCGTAATCTCTAGATATAAAATGAAGTTTCCGACTCACTCACTCACTCACTCATCAACGCACAGCCCATACTGCTGGATGCAAATATGCTGTTCACGGTAAAGTGGGCCCTAGTTACTTTTTCCTTTCAGCCATTTTTTTATCCTTTAACCACCTCTTAAATAAACATTGCTATGCAACTAATAAAATACAGGGTGTATATTCCACGGCGTTAAGAAGTTAACGCCTAAAGTTACAAAAAATTTATTTATTGACTATTATTCCAAATGAGTGGGATTTCAAAGGTGCTCACTGTACCGCGAATAGCCTATAAGCATTACAATTTAGGGATTGCTTCCCATTATGGTTCTGGCACCCACTAAGAGAGGATTTTTCGAAATTCGACCCATAAGAGGGTAAAAAGGGGTAAAATGTGTTTTCGAGGACTCTCAATAACTCATTAACCCGATGTAATTTCGTTATGCTCTTAAATAAAAAAAGGTTGCCTATATGTGTTAAGATTTGTTTAAATTCAACCCCTAAAGGGCTGAAAAGGAGCAGAATGTGTTTCAAAGGACTCCTCAATAGCTCATAAACCCGGTGAGATATCTTTATGCTCTTAGTATTATAAGGTAGTCTGTACGAAAACCTTAAAATTGATTTTAGGATTATTTGAAATCCAACCAGTAAGGGGGTGAAAAGGGGGTCAAATGTGTTTTGAAAAACTCCACAATAGCCCATTAATATGGTGAGATATCGCTATACTCTTAGCTTCAAAAAGTTGTCTATGTAATAACCTAAAAACCAATCTTATTCCTTTTGAAACACTACCCACTTCCGTCTCTCTTAAAGCTACCTGAGGTAATTTTTCTCTTGGCACGTTGTTTTTCTCGCGTTTGTTTCCTGTTGACGCGCGAGGAGAAGGCCGAGAGTTGTGGCTCAAACTCGTCGACAGAAAGACGAGAAGAGCTCTCTATTTTCCGTACGGGGTGTGCATGACTGTCATTGAATTTCGTTTCTCCGACTAGCCATTATGAACAATTAAGATTTGTTTCCCGCAAACGTGTTTTACCGAAAGAATTATCTTCATACTCAAGACCAACATGAGTTTATCTTCCCTTACCACACGGGTCATCATACGTCCTCTGTTTGTACCATCCCAGAGGTCCTATGTATACGCAGTATTCTCGAATGTTACAGCGGACCGCTAGGTGTACAATTTCATCTAACACGTACCACATACCTCGACATTTTTTCCATCCACCTATCAAAATACGCAAATAATAATTCAACAAATCATTAAAAGAGTAGAAATTAAAACAAAAATCTACTTAATTGTACGATATTTTAAAACACAAAATAACAGGGCAAATCACTGAAAACAGCATTACAAGTAAAAGAACACACTGGGTTATCAACATTTATAACTAGGCATCTCCCACAACAAACACTGACGGCATATTTTAAGAAAACTTCTCGGATCACCTACGGACCCAATCACGGAAAACCACTTGAGAATCGCCGCAAGGGTTGTCAGACGTATCTACTGTGCCACTCAATTGTGTGAACTTTCCAGACTTGAAACTTCGATCGTTTCACGTGCCCTTGACCCCTTATGACTCAGTGCACACAACGCTGTACATTACACACGTGTAGGTAACTTTTGGTCTGTACTGCACACTGCGAAGCTCAACGACCAATGATCTCGCATGTGGTAAATGATTCGCAAACCGTCTTATTGGTTTGGGCAATAATTGGTTCACATAACTGTAGCCGAACATATAGCCTACAGCTCATTGGCTGTGACAACGGGACAAGCAAAATCTTGTTTGCAACACCCGAAACCGCAAATTAAAGTGGGTCCGAAAGGATGGGATGGGATGCTGATTACGAATATAGCAGTAAAATGAAATATTAGCTCTAGTTTCTATGATGCAGAGCATAAAATGGAAATTTACAAGATGAGCATGGCAAGCTATTTAACCAGGACATTTCAGCAACGGGGAAAAGGCACCAAGGAAAGTAGAGTCCTTCCATGTTAGCAGAATACCGTTCGGCTGTCAACAAAGACGCTCCCTAGGTTGCCTAGCGCACCAGAACACGTTCAAACGACCAAGTTTAAGCCAGACAAGGTAGATAAACTTTATATATTTAACTGAAACACATGAAAAATATATTTCAGTATACACTCATGTTACATTTAAATTTTTACCAACGGGTTAGTTTCTAATTTAATTTTGATTCAAATTACATTTTGCATTTCTGGAAAGTTCTATCACTTGAACTACAGCAACGTAAATATTTCCCTGGATATATTTAATCTTCTTTCATGTAAATAAATGTAAAAATTCTAAAATAAGTTATAATACAAATTTTTGTCAAAAATTTGTTAACCAATGATATTTCACAATATCAGCAGATCGAGGCATGTACAGTACAAACACACATTCGGACCTTGGTCGTGTTAAGGGCTTTCAAATGGGTAAAATTTGTTAACCAATGATATTTCACAATATCAGCAGATCGAGGCATGTACAGTACAAACACACATTCGGACCTTGGTCGTGTTAAGGGCTTTCAAATGGGTAAAATTTGTTTCCACATGTTTAGCTGTCCTTCGTGAAATGAAATCATAGACTGAAGAGAGGCATGGCAATAGAAGATAATCGCTTTTCAAAAAAGTTCAAAACGGGCTGCAAGAATTTTGAATTTATATATTTTTCCGTACAAATCTCAAAGTTGAAAGAAATCAATACGTTAAGACACGGCTTAAAATATTTGCTCGTGTTGTTATCATGTCATGAAGAATATTTATTTGAAATTTGTTGTGAGGTCCACCCGTATTTAAACTTTAAATTCTGAGATCAAATTTAAGGTCAAAGAAGTCAGAACCTTGAATCCTTTACCGCAGGTGAACAAAGAGTCGGATTTCAAAGAAACTGCTTTGCTTCATACCATTCTTGTGAATTCAATGTAACCAAACTTCATGTTAAAAATATCTTTTTTTTTCTAATTTGTACGACTTAAAACTTTTAATTAGAATGTTTATAATTACGCAAAAAAACTTGATAAATATTATTTTGTTCAAATTATTTGGTATTTTAATTAAGTTATCATCGATATCGTGTTATAAAACCATAAAATATGTTGAACATCGTGAGAAAAATTTGAGCCGTGTAACAGCCTTAATTTGGTAAATATTTCATTACAATTCGAGGGGGGCGGGGAAGCTCCTTACGCTATTTCATTTTCTTGTTTCGAAATTTATCTTTACTGACATCCGAAATTATTTTGTGTTTATCATTAATTCATGTCCCGTGCGCTTTAAAATTCCCGCAGCTAATCGAAGGCGTGCTTGCGTCAACGCCACAGCTCTCTTTCTCTCCCTCGTTCGACCAAGCCGGCGACTGGGGTCGGACAAAGGGCAACCAATGTCTGCGATCGCCTCGGTGGGGTTGACGACCGTGTGCGAGGTCGCTGTACTCCCCTGATCAGTGTTCTGCCACACCGGTGTCGCCGACAGCTGACCAACTCCATTTCCCCGAGTAAAGGCGGAAGGGGGGGGGGGGATGAGACAGAGTGCGCACGAGAGCTGCGAAGTAGCCATCGGACTCTGATTTTCTGCCAGTAACACTGTCGAAAACAACACGGATAGAATCTGAGGTCGTAACGTTGTTATAATTAGGCGCTTTAAGATGTTTGATCACTTCCCGTAAAACCTAGATTTAAAGCAAACATAGGCTGTTCACCGATAATTATAGGCTATTCACGGTAAAATGAGCACATTTGAAAGCCCTGCTTAAGATCTACTTGTATGCATGTTGTGTATTCTTCCGTCTTATGTAAAATTAACATTGGCATGGTACTCATCACTTTATTCATGCGATGGTCAAGTGAAAACTGGGAAATTATTAGAAAAGTAAGTATTTTAAAAATCTGCTTATATCAACACTTCGATGGATTAAAAAAAAAAAGAAAGCAAAATAAATAATTTAAGTTATCACAGATGGTTACCTAACACTTTTTATTCGACGTTAAGTTACGGATCTACTTCCCAAACGTCCTTCACCTCATCTTTAGTCCATGGTAACTACTCGCTACGAGACCACGTGACGTCAAATTACCTCGACGGCACCACTCATGCACACGAAATACTAAGCTAAAGGCTGTTCACGATAAAGTGAGCACTTTCAAAGTCAACCTTAGAAAAAAGTCACTGCCCTTACCTGCATATATTTTAAAGGCCGCACTGAGTTATATGCGCCCGGTAAAGTTGGTGACGATGGATGGAAAGTAGTTCCATATGTTAACGTCGAATAAAAAGTGTTAGGTAACCATTTTTGATCATTTAAATGATTTCTTATGTTTTCTGTTTTGTTTAATGCCTCAATGGGTAAAAAATTAGCATATTTTAAATATTTACTTTTCTAATAATTTAACAGTTTCACTTTACTTACGCATGAATAAAGTGAAGAGGCCCATGGAAATGATATTTTTACATAAGGCGGAAGAATACACAACCTGCATACACGTAGATCCTAAGCAGGGCTTTCAAAAGTGGTCATTTTACCATGAACAGCCTATACACTGACGGGGTAAAAAAAAAAAAAAGAAGGTAGCCATTTCTAAATATTTTGTGGAAATCCAACCTGCCGAAATTTTTCGTTGCCGTTAACGCAAAATTGTTTCGCACTGATTTCAAAATAAAGTTTTTATTCACTGCACAAATTTGACATACTAATTTTAAAAAAAAGTTAATAAAAATGCGTCTGTCATTTAAGTTTAACGTTGGAGATAGCATATTTCATTTTTTTTTTCAGGCAAGATTCATTCGAGAATTTTAGTTCAATTTTTAAACTTAGGTAATGCATGCGAGGTATTCAAAATACTATCAAGTTTCTCTTCGTGAATTGCTTTGTTTCGAGCCATTTCGTGAGGTCTAAAAAATTATAACCTACTTGAATAGGTAAATTTATTTTAAAGCCACAAATTTTTGAAACGATGGTTTTAAGGTTATTTCACAGCTACTTTTATTTCTAGATTTTGAGGAAAATTTATGAATTCGTAACATTACAGAGGTAATAATTTATAGACATTCCTAATCACCCGAAATAATATTAATAATGTTTTTAGCGTGAACATAAGCATACAAAATGAAAATCTCAATTCGTACAAATATTAAAATGTTATTTGAACACAAATTTTTTTTCCAACTAAGTATTATTGGAAGCACAGGAGTATTATTTTGCAATTTCTTTGAAAACTGTCACTTAGTTCTCCTGCTATTAAACTTTAACTTTATAGTTAGTTCGATTTTCAATTTTATCTCAAAAATTAAAATTTAAATACGGGCGAACCGCAAATCAAATTTTCAAAAGTGAGTGAGAGAATATATTTGGACGGCTCTTAACATCGACGTCTTGAGAGCCGTTGAGAGTGAAGCGAGGCGAGTATGGAATGGCGCCGGAATGAGGGCGAAGGAGGAAACGGGAGATCCCTAAGAAAACCCGCTGACCAGCGGCATCATCTGGTACGATGCTGACATGTGAAATTCCGGGAGCGGCGCCGAGAATCGAGCTCGGTTCGCCCAGGTGGGAGGCGAGTAGTCTAACCACTACACCACCGCGGCTCCATATTTTCAAGGAACTTCCGTCATGGCTTTACAGTAACATGAACAATTATTTTTAATTTCATCCTAACGTATTACTTTTTTTGAGTTTTAAGATTTGTGAGAAACAATTAATTTAAAATTTTCACTGCTTGTTTGATTTATTTTCGAAAATTCGGTATCCTCAACTGCAGTACTTTTATCAGACTGTTATTTCATACTACGATGAAGAAGGGCGTATTGTGCTAAAAATTTAGGAAGTTATTTAGACTCTTGATAAGTCAGTTCATACTTTATTAGTTGAACTGATAATTTGTGGTTTTCATGTACGTAACTTCCCCCATATGAGAAAAGTCCATTCTATACCCAGCATGAAAGAGAGTCGATGGCAAGGCAAGAGAGAAAATGGACAAACCTTGAGGAACGCATAATCAATGCGGAAGCAGTTAGGACGAGCCATCAGGATCCTCGCCGCCCCTGTGTACTGACGACAATGGAGACAGCGACCGGTACATTAGCGACCTGTACACTGATGTGTCAACTGCCGCATCAATAACACCTCTCTGACAGACGAAATATCATCATCGAGAACGACGTCGGAGAAGATGGAACTGACAAAAAAGGGCTCGCTTCGTGCCAGTAGGGATGGGAAAGTAACTATAGGCGGTTCACGGTAAAAATTAACACTTTTGAATGCCTTGGTTAAGATCTACTTGTGTGCACGTTGCGTAGTCTTCCGCCTTATGTTAAATTAACATTTCCATGGGCCTCATCACTTTATTCATGCGTCGGTCAAGTAAAACTGTGAAATTATTATAAAAGTAAACTTTTTATAAATCTGCTAATTTTTACACACTGATGCATTAAAACATACAGAAAGCGAAATAAATAATCTAAACTGTCACAAATGGTAATGCAATACTTTTTATTCAACGTTAACATATGGAACTGCTTTCCATCTATCGTTACCAACTTTACTGAGCGCATGTCACTCACTCAGTGCGCCCGTTGAAGTATATATGCAGGCATGGGCAGTGACTTTTTTGTAAGGTTGATTTCAAAAGTGCTCACTTTATCGTGAACAGTCTTTACCACTCTTAATCATTCGTGCAAAACACAGCCCAGCTTAACTATTCTTTTATCCACAAGCATAACCTATTCAGAGTGTTTGTCTTTTTGATTTGGCGCTCGAGTACACGAGAAAGGTTTCCCGAGTTAAAACCTGTCAACAGACCGTCTCGATGCAGACGAAGACGCCTGAGCTAAACTAGTGAGAAGCAGGCCTTTATGGTGGCTGCCCACCTAATTTTACAGGTATGAGGAAGTCGAACTAACCGCGTTGTGTTAAGTGCTGGAACTGTATGTGCACTATACGCCTGAGATCCTAATTAAGGGAATACCTCAAGACGATGTCCTGCAGCATTCAGGGAAATGATCCTCCCCTAAGTTCTAATTCATTTTGCCAGACCTAAAGCTAATTAACTATTCCTTTCACAGGAAGGCTAGTGTTGCCGAAGCCAATAATTAATCTTCTGTCTGTAAATTTTTGATTGAAAACCGGGTCTGCATATTATTTCATAAATAATGATTAGTTTTATTTTGCACGCAATTTTAGATTCTTATTTGCAAGTTTAGTGACAAAATTACGAATTAATTATTTCTCATATTTTCATGCGTCTTTGTTGTGTTGTGTTTACAGTAGGACATTGGTATTTTTTTAGTACTATTACTGTCTGTAGTTATTGACTTGTGTAGTGTTGTGTGTGGTACACTATCTCTGCACCTCACACATACATCTCTTTTCTTTACACTACTCTACTTGTCAGTACTTCAGGGCTCTGGAAACCAGATTTGCAAATAAAATGACATCCAATTTCACAGTTTTATAATATTGTAGCGGCCACCAAGGCGCCGCACACAAACCTTTTAAGATACTATGGGGTATAGCTTGTGGAGCAAGGTAGTTGTTTGTAAAACATGTTCCACATAGCCGACTGCCTGGAGGATATATAAACGACACGCACTGCGCGTCGTTTATATACAATGTGATATTCGTCGGAATCGACCACCAAGAAGAGGGCATCACCACACCCAGGCCTGGAGGAGCTCTAGGCCATCCTACTGAGGCTTTATATGGTGAGCATAAAATCGCGTGGCAGTTAGGCGTAACGCTACCTCTCGAGTCCCTGTTACCCAGTCATCCTAAATGGTAATATCTCTGGCAATGTTAGGCAGTTCCATTTAGTATTGTGTTGTTAACAATTATCTCTTACGTGTAGTTATTGCTATTATAAAGGCGTTGTGTTTAAGGAATGCAGGTTTAGCAATCATTTATTGAGTTACGTAGCCCATGAGTACTCCCACTTTAGAAGTGGGAGTACTCATGGGCTACTTAGGCTAATTACTTAGGCTAATGACCATAACATACAATAACTGAGCTCAGTATCCAGATAGCAGGTTGTAGACCAGTGGTGAGGTTAGGAGGAAGGGGGATTGCTACAATATGTTTCCTGTTATACGTTACTCAATGGGCACACACTTTAGGTTAGCTACATATTTCTCTCAGAATACTAAACTTTTATAGACCTAACTCTGTAGTTTAAAGTTGTAGATATTTATTTATTATGTTATTTTAAAGCCTTTCGTTGCAGTCGTTAGAAGTTTGGCTAAAATAGGAGAAGGTGATTTTTCAGAATTGTTTATAGTGTGTTATAAATATTCGTTTTCTGTATAATTTCAAGTTTTTAGGCTGTCGTAGTTAAAAACTTTTTTCTAGTGGTGATTCTCAATGAAGTAAAAAGAAGATTCTGAATTGCGCACACATAAAAGGAGATCCACTTTTCCCATTTACTTTTTGCTCTACGTTTTCAGCTATCCAGTTTACTTTATCGCTACTAGGGAACCCGTATTCCTTCAGCAACCCTAGTCCAGTGGTAATCGTGCTGGTAAAAGCTTAAAAAAAACCTGCAAATAACTATTTAACGATGTTTATTTTCGCCCTTATCGTAATTGTTCTTGTAGATGAATTACACTTAAACCATTGCTGCTTTACGGTTAACTGAACGCAACCTTTAAAAAAAACTTCCTGCCCTTAAGTACATACATTTTAACGTAAACATTCACAGGACTATTTATTGTAATTTTGGCAGCGAATTGGGAAATGCATTTTCGAGTTTTCAAGTCTTATTAAATTGCAATTTTAAAACTGTTGGTTATTTAAACATTTTGTTTTCGTTCTAAACACATTGTGGTAAAAATTATTTAAAAATTAAAACATTCAGGTTTTTATCAATGTTATGTTGCCACATGATAGTCGCAAGATATTAACTATAATATCCATGACTGTTGTCTGTATACATTGCTGTGGAGAGATAAATGATGGATTGAAGGAGAAACTAAACAAGACTATGACAGAAAATATGCTCTATTGAGGAGTTCGCTGGAATAAAGACTTTAGTAAGGTCAAGCCTTTCTTCCTTCAAAAAGTGTATCGTGTTAATTGTCCATAGATAGGACACACAAACTTTGATATCGACAGCCCTATTCTTCAATAGGTTATCAATTTTTTCGAGACCTATAAGTTGGCACTATTATTGAATAGCTGTTGTATCCTTCCCTTCGTTTTTTCACTGTACGCCAATTGAAAAACTGCTTGTTTAACGAATTTATGGCATTAGGCTAAATTTTAAAGTCTTTTTTACAAACAATATGTGTCTCAAAACCTTTACCTATCAATATATCAGAATTTAATATTCTTACTAAGGCCTTTCTTCCAGCCAACTGTTCAGTTATTGGCCAACCAGCTATAACAAATATTCTTCTTAGAGTTCCATGTGGTATGATGCCACGATAAACGTTTCTCGGCTCCAAGTAACTACAGCTCTTATTCGACAATACGAGACCTTTCAAGGAATTTGGCTGTCTAGGAATCTACGAATTGGGGTTTTGCAAAGAACTTCTAAAACATATTTGCAGAAATGCGAAACGCTACTGATGCTAATGAAGATCGTGAGCACCACTCTCGCTGATTTCTCCAGTGTACGTGCAGAGAAAAGTAGCGGAGATCGCAGAAGATCGCATTAAAGTCAGTCTGTTCTTTCGACCGACCGTAAAGAAATGATGGACATGCTTAGATTTTTGGTCACTTGACAAATAGCTAGAACGAAATGAAGGGGGAAAGTTGCATTAAAGTAGCCGATTATTGCACGTGAACTGAATGCAGTTTCGCGATTCAAATTTGTGATGCAGGGAATTCGCGATAAGAATAATTTAACAGGGGCTTTAATTCCTACACTATTGCATTGTTTCAAGTGTGCGACTGACTCTTGGCTACACATAGTAAATTTTGAAGTTCTGTATGCAAGTATGCATGAGAGATAGAAGTAAGCATTTGACACTGAGGTATATATATATTTCAGGTTATTTGATGCATATCTGGTGTATGTTTGCTTTGATCTGGTTTATTTGTATGCTCACTTTATTCCTTTAGGCAGACTGAACGTGCGCTCTAAGAAATTATTTATAAATTTACCATATCAGTGTATACGTACAATGGTAAAGTGCGAATGGCAAAATATTTTCCCATAGATCCATGGTAACGTTCTTACAGCTGACCAGGAAAGTGTCAAATGCGTAGAAAAGTTCCCCAACTTTGTATAGTAGCGATGCTAGACAGTTCCATATTTTCACAATGATCCATGTTACTACTTCCGTACACAGTATATATTAAAAACTCCCATTACAGTTTAGGAAGTTTACCAGATTTTTTTTACAGCGTGGGACGTGATTGCGTGTTAAACTTAATGGAACTTTTGCTTATAAATTACACACACATTCACGTACACGTCCATTGGTTGCCCAGGTTCCTTATTGAAAACTTACAAATCCGAATTTAACATTTAACGAGCACACTTAGGTCATAGAAGCCCCCTAAGTATTTTTGACTACTGTCAACCATTGTTTGCAAAGTTATACATTTGAATGATTTTTATCCTGGGCAACACTAATGCTTCGAAAGTATACAAAGGCCAGATATCAAATAAGACTAACACTTAACGAATCTGTCGATTCATCCCACGTATTTTCTGACACGTTGCAAATAACTGATTTTAAATCCCAATTTTCTGTACCTCATTTTTGTAACGGATCATCTCGCTAAGTTTGTTGTACCTTAAGTTCAGTATAAATCCGTATAGTTTTTAACCTTCACTCAAAACTCATTTATGCCATCCGCGGCCCATCTCACCTAATTACGTATAAGATGGGATGAGTCTAGCTCTTGGGGGTGACTTCGGCCCAGATCTTGGAACATAGTATTTTCTTTTGTAATTATTAAAAATGAAAATTTGTGTTATCCTGCTGCTCTCTGATAACTAAGCCACAAAACAGAATAAAGCCCGTTTGTTTCTAACCGTTAAAACGGCAAATAGGCTTAGCTAAACTTTGGGCCAAAGTCACCCGTACGGAACAGTCACCATCTGACGGCCATCCTTCGAACTGGCCGAACAACAGGCCTGTCTCTCAGATATGGCAGTCGATCTCTCATCAGCGTTCGTGGCCATTTTAAGGTTGAAGTAAGGCAACTGCCTATGGAGCACTGCACCCGACTATACAACGTGAAGAACTTATAAAAAAGTAGCACAGACACCATAAAAATGGTTAGAAAAAAGCATTTTATGCTGTATAAGAAAGAAGAATGTATATATTCGGCAACATTATAAAATAGTTTACTAAAACATACTTTTCTAATGTAAAAAAATAATTGATTTAAATATTCTGTATTTTTTACAAAAAATAAGCGCATTTCCATTTTGGATGCATCCGAAAGCAGCATTTGCAAGATAATTTTTTTCAAGAAAGATCGTCATAATATTTACTGCGATAATGTGTAATAAAATCATAGTAATAATATATCATATAAATTTTTATTATTAAATTTATTTACGTCAGTTTTAGCCACAAATGTTTGTCACAAATGGACGCACATAAAATAATTATAAAAATTATTTTCTACATTATCATTACAATTTTCATACACATAATCATAGTAAACATTATAACGTTATTCCACGACGAAGATTTCCTTGCAAGTTTTTATTTATGAGGCATCCAGAATGGAAATGCGCTAAAATTTTGTAAAAAAAAAAGATTATTTTAATATATATATTTTTTACATTTAGAAAGTATGGTTTAGTAATATATTTTATAATGTTGCTATATATATATATATATATATATATAATATATATATATATATATATATATATATATATATATATATATATATATAGTCTTCTTTCATATACAGAATAAATCACACTTTTCTGACAATTTTTATGGTATCTGTACTTCTATTTATGAGTTATTCAGATTGTATAATCGTGTGCAGTACTCCATAGGCAGTTTCTTTACTTCAATCTTAAAAGGTGGACAACTTGTAGTTTTACGTAGTTACAAATTCCCCGTGGCACGTTGAACTCAACATCACCAACTCACAATAAGCGAAGGCCAGCTCTAGCATATTTACACGGTTCATTGCCCAATTTCCTGTCGAGGACGTGGTTTTGCATATGCAGCAGATTTTCGGTGTTCGCGATCTCGTGGTTTTTAGTAATCGAAGTTGATATATTTCCCTTTCTCTTTTTTTCCTGTTTTTTTTTCTCGTGCGCACGTGCTTTTGACTTTAACACCTGGTCATCAAATTATTCCCTCGCTTGATACCAAGGTTTCAGATATGTATAGTAACGTAGGAACCGCATATTGAAGCCCCAGTGGAGCGTATTAACATAACGGGTTGAGGTCAAAAATACACCGTGGAGATCACCACATGTTCGGTTGACTTTCCACGACTGGTGTGGCGATATATAATACAAGATACGTTCCTGTGAATTCAGAAGTTCGAAGAACTGCAGAAACAACTTCGTTCCTCATCCACTATGGCATAAAACAGTACTGTTCAAAAGAACCAACATAAAATGTGCAATCAGACGTTAAATTAAACAAGTTTAAGTTTATTAAAAATCAAGATGAGATTCGATGTTGAGAAACATACGTTGGGATTCAATAAATATTGCTTAAATATGAAATGATAGAAAATATCATCTCAAGCGCTGATTTGTAATGGTAAAAATATTCAAGTATCTTTGTTTTTACACTGTAAACAGCATTACAAAACTGGCTTTAGTCTTAAAAAAACATATTTAATTTGCAAACAGTTAAAGTCAATTTCAATTAAGTGAAATACTTAGATTTTCAAATTAATGTGTTATTATTTATAACATATTTATTGATCACTATAATAACGTATATTTGTTTTTAGGAAAATATGATTATGCACTGTTCGTGCTCTGGTGTCATGTAGCCTACAAGTATAGAGATATCTACACAGATAATACGGATGAAATAGGGAGAATTGGAAGTAGGTACATACGGTATCAACAAAATAAATACACTCAACTGGATGACAACCTAATAAAACTAATACTGTAATATCTTACATGAATTAATAATTGACGAAATATTATAAATTATATGTAAAACTTTAAGTAAAATAGGAAAATCATCAACCTTCTTAATTAAGCCAAGAAATAAATTGGCTACTTTATTTACCAACGGGAATACTTATTTTCAAGGTTTTTTTTTTGCTTCAGCAGTTTCAAAATCAGTCCCGTGCTCTTGGATTTATATTTTTTTTAGCCATAAGTCCAATTACCAAAAGTTCGACAAAATTTTTGCGCGACACAGCGTACATAATAGCTTCACAATATTTATCAACCTATTATCGCTCACCGCCTTTATTAGCTTTTATCTCTTTACTGTCGAAAAGGAATATGTCCAGCAGTATCAACTACAGAAAATTAGGAGTACAATGCCTTATGACCTGTCCATCCATAAGACATAATACACAAATATGCAACACAGGTTGTGGCGAAAATTCCATAGATCCAAGATGGCGGGAGTTAACCTACGTTAAATACTTCCTCGCTACCTCTGGCACGACTTTAAAAGTCGACTTGTTGGAGAGTGGAGTGGAGATATTTAGGCGGCCCTTAGCATTGAGGTCTTGAGAATTGATGAGGTTGAAGCGAGTGAGTATGGAGCAGTGCCGGAATGCAAGGTCGGGAGAAACGGGAGATCCCCGAGAAAATTCAGAAGCGACCCCGCCGGGAACCGAACCCGGTTCGCCTCGGTGGAAGACGAGTAGTCTGACCACTGGACTACCGCGGCCCCATGAACTTGTTCTCGGTGGTGTACTGAGATGGGATGTTGTGGATTTCGTATGCGGTTGGGACCACAGAGTACGGAAGGGAGAAAGAGACCGTGCTCTTAACTATTGCCGAAACGCCGAATAATAATTATTCGACGCGGAAGTTTATTATGTGATGGTCCTCATTAACTTTAGTGTGAACGATCCTTAATGTTCCACGCAGATCGAGAGTAAAGGCGGCGTGGGAGCTGTACCTTCTGCGCCGCAAGCCTCCGTGGGAGACTTGATTAATGGACCGATGTCCCTGCATCGCGGTCTCGGCGCAAGGGACAAAGACCCTTCTCACCCGTACACGTACTCTCGCCGCTACAGGACACCCACCAACACCCAGCCTCCCTTCGTTAGCCAGGCCAGGCCTTCGACGGCGAGCGATCGCCAGGTCTTTGTCTTTGTTACCACTCACGGGCTGTTGTCACAGCACAGCCCCTGGCGAGGGTTTCTGCGGAGCTGTCGCGGTGCGCAGAAAACCCTCGTTTTGTTTCCGCGGCCTTTCTCCAATGGCATTAACGCTGCCCGTAGCTAGTTGATAAAGGGCAACCCGCCGAGAAAAGGAGCCGCCCTTGCGAGATACCGTAGCGGAAGCTCCCTTTCAACAACACTGGGAGGCTTTCGGGACTTAATACCTACGTCGTTCGGTTGAGGCTTTACCCGGCCCGGCAAATGATATCTTAATGCCCGAAATAATTTGCAAAAAAAAAAATCCTTTGGGCTCCTGAACTTCCACGACATTAACTTCCATAAAATCACAAAATAAGAAACAACTACCGGCTGTTCACAGTAAAGTGAGCACTTTTGAAAGCCCTGCTTAACATCTACTTAAATTTTACAATTTTTATTATTTCTTACACTACAGTAATTAGAAATAACAGAAAGCAAGATAAGTAATATTGGTATTCGCATATGTCCAGCCTAATTAATTGAATGTGAAATTGTTTTAATCGTATGTTCTTACGAAGCTTTGCTATGTCGTAAAACCTGAAAATACAATCATTTGTTCTTATATATTTATCTTCTCTTCTGTTTTCGTCTGTACGGTTTTAGTAATGTCCACAAGAGTTATTTACGTATATGTTCCTTTAATATCATTGTAATTATTTTGTCTACTTGCTCGTTCTGTGGTTTCTTATCTTGTTTATTAGGTGAATACTTACACTCATTCGGGGTAACTTTGTACCTGCCACGGCAATTTTGTACTACTAAACTAATTTAATTTCACGCAAAGACTTGAAGGATTTCTGTATATTATTATGGTCTACATACATATAATTGTTAGGTAACAATTAAGTATACATTATGGCGAAGGCTGTAAGGCACGTGTTTAAAATGAGAAAATGCGTTATGAAGTTAGTCTTAATTGGTACAAAATTACCCAAACTGACATTTATGTAATATTTACAGGTTTTTTGACAACTAATCTTCGTTTCTTTTTGGGTATGTCTGTGTTTTGTATAATATTTACACATTAAATGTGACACAATAAAAATTATTTGTATTGGCATGCGTCATTATAAATTCCCGTTCAATTAAGTCCGTGACGCTGCAACTAATTAATTCAATAGAGAATAAGTTTTTTTTCACTCATGCACAAAATAAGAACCTTAATTATGGAGACCAAAACTGAGCAACACTTGCACACGATCAAGCAACTATTTTCATGGAAACTGATGTTTTTGGAAGATAACAGAATGGAACTTGGGTCGCTGAAGAGACTTGATTACTGCCATAAAGCTGGGCAGTAATTCTTAGCAATCAAACTGGCTGGTCGCCGGGCGAAAATATACAACGGCGCTCGCCGTGTTTCATTGTCATTCGTGAGAATGAACAACATGCCTCCTTTCTTATTTTTCTGAAAGTATCCAGGGTTTGTTGGGCAAATGCCAAATGGTACTTGCAAATAAAGGCTGTTCACGATAAAATGAGCACTTTTGAAATCAACCTTAGAAAAAGGTCACTGCTCCTACCTGCATGTATTTCTCGGGCGCACTGAGCGACATGCGCCCAGTAAAGTTGGTAACGATGGATGGAAAGTAGTTCCATGACTTAACGTCGAATCGAAAGTGTTGGGTAACAATCTGTGCTCATTTAAATTATATACTTCGTTTCCTGGTTTTTTTTACTGCATATTAAATGCAAGAATTAGCAGATTTGTAAAATATTTACTTTTATTATAATTTTATAGTTTCACTTGACCAAAACATGAATAAAGTGACGAGGTCCATAGCAGGGTTAATTTTACATAAGGCGGAACAATATACAATGTGCATACAAGTAGATCCTAAGCAGGGCTTTCAAAAGTGCTCATTTTAACGTGGATAGCCTACAAAAAACAAACTTCTAATACAGTCTCTATTTATTAATATTACCTACTTAAGAAAAATAAACATTCCACATAATAATATTACACATGTTTATACAAATTGGGCACTGTTATTTTTATGAAAATCGGGTGTACTCAAAATATTTTTTCCAGCCATTTCTTGAGATCTTCATTATATGTAAATGACATCGAGGTACTCATTATATAGAGCCGACCTCCCGTGGCGCAGTCGGCTGCTGCAACACCGATGTGTGGCGCGGGAGGCCCTGGGCCCGAATCCCGGGCAAGGCATTGGAGTGAATTTAAGTTAGGTTATAAGTTAATCTATAAGCCGTTCCCTGCCAAGCTATCAAGCATAAAACCGGGGACGCTAAAAAGCTCATTCAAATACAATAAAACCATAATATAGAACATTTTTAAAACTGTTTTAAAAATAATCTGTGAAACATACGCAGTCTTTTACACAACTTCCAAATTTTTTGTAAATAAATTCTGAACGAAGTCTGCTTATTCACCAACAGATAAACCTTTTGGGTTAATTCTACACACTATTTATTTAGCGCCAAATTTAGAGAAGTTTGCAAAATGTGACTGTTACACAAACGTGTAAAAAGTGGAACATTTATTTTAGGCGCTCTTATAGAAGGTTAACACTTTTTGCAATCAAGGTACTGTAGGTTTGCTAGCTATAGTTTAAATTCTGATTCCGATGTTAGACCCATGTGTGACAATATGTTCAGAATTCACGATATCTGAAAGGTTTCGTTATAAATCTGAGACAATTACATTATCACTGAAATTAACATACACATAACAGGCGTTTTAAACGAATTTAAATGCAGAATTACATTATTTTAAGCACATAAGTGGCATACTCTTTAAATTACAGATCTGTGATTTTATCACGATTTTCCCTTCTAAGTAGCACTTTCAAAATGTTAGGGATCAATAAAATAGTTATTACATATTGGTGTTTGAGTTTCTTGGCTGGCTTTCAACGACTTAGAGAAAAGTGGTCACCTGAAAGAAGCGGTTTCTTTCTATCAAGTACACGCTGTTATAGGCTGTTTACGTTAAAGGTAGCACTTTTGAAAGCTCTGCTTAAGATTTTCTTGTATGCACGTTATTTATTGTTCCGCCCTATTTTAAATTAACACTGCCATGGACCTCGTCACTTCATTCATGTTTCGGTGAACTGAAACTATAAAATTATTAGAAGAGTAAATATTTTACAAATCTGCTAATTCTTGCATTTAGATGCAGTAAAAAAAAAACAGAAAGGGAAAGACATAATTTAAGTTAGTTCAGATGTTTTACTGAAAAAATATTATTACAGATTTATTGCCGGGAAATTATAAGTTCGCCGATTATTGCCATCCATGTTGAGACATACAGTTTCAGTGGAAATTTCGTGCCGTTGTTGTGTATAATAAATGGGGGGAAAAGTGTATTACCGAACATAAAGTTGCAAAATGTTGGCATTAGTAAATGCAACAAAACACAACGAGGAATTGCAGCCCAGTTGGGCATTTCTAAGGCAAGTGTATCAAACACGATACTTTTTTTTTGAAGCCAGGTGCATAATACACATGTAGGGCCTAAAACAATCTATTAAAAATATCGACACATGTTCGTATGCTACCCAATTTTCAGTCAAAAGTTTTTTAAGAAGTGTGGAATGATTTCACAATGGTTTACTATTCCTCTTATTGATTTAGTCCGATATCATGTAAGTTTCATTTACATCTTGCTTGGTCCTAAACTTGTGATGTGTACTTTAGGTATAGGCTGTTCACGTTCACGGTAAATTGAGCACTTTTGAAAGCCCTGTTTAAGATCTACTTGTACGCACGTTGTGCATTTTTCCGCCTTATCTAAAATTAACTTTGCCATGGGCCTCATAGCTTTATTCATGCGTCTGTCAAGTGAAACTGTGAAATTGTTGAAAAAATAATTATTTTACTAATTTGCTAATCTTTACACTTTGATGCGTTAAAAAAAAAGAAAGCGAAACATATCATTTACACTGTAAAAAATGGAAAAATTACCGGACAAGTGTAAGGTAATATTTGCAGACTTGTGTGGGAAGCATAGTTTTCCTTACGGGTAAGGTAAAATTACTGCACTCTGGAGAAAAATTCACGTACATGGTTGTGAAAAATCCCACACATGGATGGGAAAATTACCTTACGACGCATGCATTTCTTCAGCATTGTCTAAACAGCTAAGTGGGAGGACGGGGGGACGAAACAATTAACTAACACGCTTATATTCACTGCTGCCGCAATGCTTTACTCGTGGTGTAATGGATAGCGCATCGGCCTATCGTGATAAAGTACCACGGTTCATGCCCACCCACCAGCAAGCGTCCAGGATTTTAGTGTAGAGGTTTCCGTTGCCATTCGTCATAGGATGTTGTAGGTAGTCACAGAATTAACGTTACTAATACTACCGGATGTTTTTTAATATAATTTTATTATGCAATATAGTCAATATTTCCTTACTTCCCTTTCTTGTATGGGATTTCCCCCCACTTTTGTAAGGTACCTTTTCCGTGCGATTAGGGAATAGTACTTTACTTGTTACCTAAATTTACTCTACACTTAAGAGGCAATTTTATCTTACATCTAGAGGCCCTTCGCTTCCCTAACATGTACGGCAATTTTCCCTCAAATTTGTTTACAGTGTAAGTTTTATAAAAGGGTTATCTAACACTTTTTATTCGATGTTAAAATATGGACCTACTTTCCATTCACCGTTACTAACTTTACTGGGCACATGCCACTCAGTGCACCCGTTAAAATACATGCAGGTAAAATACAAGGTCGATTTCAAAAGTGCTCACTTTATCGTGAACAACCTTTAAATGTATGTATTCAACTGCGGAACAGTTGAGCCTGCAGCAGGAAATGTTGACTAGCTCCTAGTTACAGTCTGTAACTTCCGCTCTCTCACGTGCATAAAATGACAAGGCGGTACAAAGCCTGGCGCGCCTGTTGGCAGCGCGCCGATGCGATCCCCAACCCGAACTGAAGGAAATCTGCCGCAGGTGCACGGGAACTTGGTAATTAATGAGCGAGAAATCTCCGACCCACAAGACGCTCCCACTTGCTCGGCGCGATGAGGAGAAAGCCGTGACTTTCGTGGAACGAGCGGCTCTAGCTCATCTGCGGACCGACTAGGAGGAAAAGCTGGAAGCTTTGATGCAAGTGGAGCGAATGTTACAGTGGGTGCACGGTACCTCCCGCTAATGAGGAATTCCCAGTGAGTTTACTAGTTTGCACTACTTAGGCGAAGAGCGAGATAATTAGGAATATAACAGGAGAAACAGTTCGGCATCACGTCTGTCGACGCGGAATCCACTTTGAATACGCTCTTCTGTGGGAGCGACACACTTGCGCCCTGATGCTCAGAGCGATACTCCAAAATTATTTGTAAATAAGTACAATATCTCCAGGTTTATAAACAGGCAAAGACGTCAGCGTACAACACTACGCTTCACTAATCTCTCTCCAAGTCTGTATCACGTTGGTCTTGTGATCATAAGACATCATTATCAGTGCCCCACGATAAGAGTTGAAATTCTAAAGTTTTGTGCTTATGAAAAAGTTCAGAACTGGTCACCTTTCACCTTTTCGTGTACGGGCTTGTAGCATTAAACTCTTTTCTCCACCCCCCCCCCCCCGCGAAAACAAAAATTCCTTATAATTGGGTAGATTTTCTTAATTGATATTGGTGATAAGTTGCTCCTCAGCAGACTTTCTGCACAGTAAACGAAACCTAAAAATGTACATACACCACCTCTTACACTCAGGTTTACACTTTTATTTAAGACAGCAAGTTACAGCATCCCTAACGTTTACGAAAATTAGCAGCTCTTCAGCTATACACCTATTACAGTTTAATTTCATGTATAGCGTTTGGATACGATTTTCAGTTTTTTTTTTTTTTTTTTACGTTTTTATGCGTTACACACTGGTCAATACCGCAGTTACCATATCACGACCGCACATTATTTATAGGAGTGAGGTTGATAAGGTACTATAGGCCGTTCACGGTAAAGTGAGCACTTTTTGAAGCTGATTCATGAGACATAATAACCAATAAATACATTTCATTGTGGCCTCGGATTTCTAGTTTTGGGTATGGCGAATGTATACACGGTGTTTATTATTCACATGTCAGGGTTTACATTAAAAAGCGGTGGAAGGATATAAATTGGTTGAAAGAAAAAAGTAACTAGGGCTTCAAAAGTGCTCACTTTATCGTGAACGGCCTATATCAACGAACTTCTCCGGTATTCGCGTGAAATTGGAATGGAAATTTGGGAAGGCACTGTCAACGAACTGTTGCAGTATTCACATTAAATGGGATGGGCAATTTGTAAGTTACTGTACAGTAATTGCTACAGTATCCACATGGGAGTGGGGTTGGAAGTTGTGAAGGCACTGTCAACGTGTACAGGAATTGCTACAGTATCCACATGGGAGTGGGGTTGGAAGTTGTGAAGGTACTGTCAACGAAGTGGTCCAGTATGCACATGAAACTGGGGTGTAAATTTGGGAACGTACTTTTGTACGAACTGCTACAGTATTCACATGAAATGGGATGGGAACTTGGGAGGGTACTTTACAGGAAATACCATAGTATCGACATGGCTGGGGGGTGAGAAGTTGCGAAGGTATTATCAAGGAACTGCTACATTATTTTCATGAAATAAGACGGAAAGTTGGGAAGGTACTGTACAGGAATTGCTATAGCATCGTCACGGGTGTGGGGTGAGAAGTTGTGAGGGTAATTTCAAGGAACTTCTACAGTATTCGCATGAAATACGACTGGAAGTTGGGATGGTAAAATACAGAAACTGCTACAGTATCCTCATATAATTGGGTGGAAAGTTGAGAAGGTATTGTAAAGGAAATTCTCTCCAGTATTCACATAAGACTGACGTGGGAAATTCGGTACGGTATTACTAGGAACTGCTCCAATACTCACATGGAACGTATGTAAGAATTCGTGAAGGTACTGCGGAGGAAATGCTCGAATATTCACATCGCATGGGAGTGGGAAGATACTGCCAAGTGACTGCTCCAGTCTTCACATGAAACATGGGTGGAAAATCACCCCTAGTTCATTCGGTCGGTATTGAACCTATGACATCTGTTAAGAGTCGTACGTCCTACCACATGGCCAAAACCACTAAATACTTACACTGCATTCCATTCATTGTAATGTTTACAACTTTTGCGAAGAAAAAATAAATCGTTGCGCTCTTAAATTTGGGCTGTATTGGATGTGCGAGAAACTGTGGAATCTTTTTTTTTTTTCATCATATACTAGGTATTTTCGGAAATACTAACATTTTTATGGCTGTAACCAATAAAACTGGTTAGCAGTTTAATCATTTTTATCGTTCAATTTGAGATCATTGATAAGGATGAGAGAAATATTCTTAGTTCAGAAAGTCAGTCGCGTTTGTTCCCGAAGCATTACAATTCCGATGGGTAAATGTATGTTAGCAAATGTGTGTTAGTTCTTGCCCCAAGTAGTGAAAAACTGTCGCATTCAAAAATTAAAAAGCCTCTAGGAGTTGCCTACGCAATTTCACCTTGTAAAAAATGTCCTCTCGCGCTACTGAAATAGAAATTTTTTTTATCTTGTTAGTTGAAACAGGCATAATTTGCTCTAAATTTGAGAGTTGGGTGTTCGTGAAGTGTTCACATATTAATGGTTATTTGACTGAAAGTTTACAAATCGCAAGGAATGCAGTACTTGACATATCTAACCTATTGTATAGTACAGATTTTAGACTAACATAAATCATTCAAATGACATCCAATGAATTTGAATAGCTGTTTATTTTAGCAGACCCTAGCATCAATATTTTCAACAGCAAACCATATTAAATTAAGTTGTACAAAAATAGTCATTTATCAGTTGACCCAAGAATATTTAAAACACGTGAAAGTAAATAGCAACTTAAATTTAGTAAGTTATACACAATAGATTTTTATTATGGTTAAATTTTCCAACTTAAGGATAGTGGTGTTCTTAATGCTTCGAAAAATATTGCTCAAATAATACATCTTGTGGTTACAGTTTTCATACTCCGTCTTTCACTCTTCTTTTAAAATGTATAAGGCGAAGGTCAAGAAATCGTTTATTCCATTTATCATCTTCGTAAAATGCTACAAAAATACTTCACAGTAACGCAAATGTATTAATTTGGCAATGAGTGAAATGTCATTTAAGTCGTTAGCTTTTCTCCATTATACTATGCACGTTTATGCAAAAATAAAGGTTCCGTTTTTTTGTGAATATCCTGAGCCATGTTAATTTTTAAATACAAATTTTAATGGGACCGTAAAAGGAAAACAGACTACACTCGAGTGATGATAATAATACGGTGCTGATGTACAAATTAACCAAATTTTTACGTTATTATCTTTCGTTTTTATTTCAAAGGCATTTATAATTTGGACCTAATATGGTGATATGTTAATTAAAGTTTTTCTGGCAATTGTTATATAAAAACCCCTCAACTTCGTGAGAGCGTACGATAAGAGCTTACGAAATTTTCAAACTTCTCGAACTCTAGGCAAACGTAAATAATGTTTCAGAATGCGAAGAGTTTTGTAATGTTTCTGTGAGGTCCCTAAACACAATGACACGGTAATCTTTTAAAGCTGTTTCAGTAACACAAAATTATTGCTAGGGTCCGAAGAATATTAAATTATATTGATGTGTTTTTCAGACTCCCGCAGTTATTTTAAACGAAAGACGTGGCGCTCCCATCTAAGGGTAAATATTACGTGAGTCACAACATTGGTTTTCGAGTTTTTTTTTAATTAGTATGGATCGTAACTGATTAGGAACTTAAATATATAGAACTGCTAAGTGTATAAACCCTGGGCATAATAAATCCGTATGTTGATATAAAATAACTGAAACGACGTATAATGAAATTCAGATAGGCTATATTCACACGAAGAAAAAAACAGTCTTTAAGTAAAGTTTTAGAGTTGCTAAGTATTTTTCTTGACTGGTATATTTCATGGCTGATATAAATTGGGAGGCGGTGTTTTGGCCATAAAATTAAATTATTTCACTCCTGGTATGGATATCTTTTACTGTGTAGATGATTATTAAGTGCCATGTTTTCATTAGCTAAAGGACGTTCTGTATAATATTGTCGAAGTCAAACTTAGTTTCAACAATTTTATATGATTTTTTTATTTCTTCTGGGGCACCTTCAGACTGAAAGTTTTCGGGCTTGCATCCCGAGAGAGTGGTGTGTAAATTTACTGTTTTTAGATTAAATACATGTTTTTTTTTTTTGTAACCCGTTCCCTAACCAGCTTCTCGCCAAGAGTCCGGAAATTCCTTCAAGTATGCACAAGTTTAAGGAGAAGGCACACAGACTAACATATCCGCTCTAAACATGTATTGATTTCAAACCCGGGAGGTGCCAAACCAATTTCGGTTTTGAAATTGGGTGTGTTTCTGTGTTTGCCGACACTTGAATATGTACGCCTGCCACCGAGACCAGTTTCAAGTGATTGTACCAGATCGTATAGCAATCGCTTATTAAGTCAATCGCACAAACTCATATAGAGTAGCCTACATCTGTACAGTCTGTTCAACTGAGTCTACTTTCAGCACGACGTATTTTCCATCGATAAGATTGAAACCGAAATGCATGTGTAATTATTGCTTCCCGTTTGGAAATAAAATAAGTATTATAGGTTTATGGTGCTCAATTCTTTGCAGCACGCACATGAAGGGGTGAATTAGTGCTGAGTAAATTTGTTTATAAATGTATTAATTTACGCCATTGTTTGAGTTCAGAGGAAAGCCATTTAATGAGCTGCACAATTTTCGTACCCTATGAAATCACATATTAATTGATATATTTATGGACAGTAAATTGTAGCTGTGTAATTCTTAAAAGCAGAGGTGATTTTGTTATTCATGTTTTTGCCATTAGCTCGCATTTTATTGCCACCCTGTTAGGCTTCTTGCCAAACTGACGTCGTTAACTGACTTAGGTTTTTCACTCTCGATATGCCGTGCTCATGTAAGGTAATTCAGTTCAAATCTTGCTTAAGCTGGTTCCACAATAGTGCGATGCGATGCGTTGCGATGCGTGGGGCTGCGACGAGCTATGCATACTTAATGTTTCACAACTAAGTGACGATCTGTCGGTGACGGACCCCGTCTGAGAGGGTGCTGCTATCTAGTTTCAGGATAGAAATTACATTTTCAGACCTCACGAATTTAACAAAAGACACTCGTAAAAAGTTGAAACTTTATATTTTAAGTGGTAGAAGATAAAAACAGGGTAGTATGAATGTGAATCGTGACGAAAACTAGCGGGAACGAGACATAGTAAGACGAAGGATAATTATTTTGATGTTAATAAACGAATTTTATGACAGTGTCCATATATATGTGTGTGTGTATATATATATATATATATAAGAAGCCTTGTCTACTATTCTGCACACCCACGCAGCATTAAAATAAAAATACAAATACAAAAACGTCGGTGTAAACGCAATCGTCGTTTTGAAATTGTAAAAAAATAGATGTTTTTATTCTCCTTGTAAACAAACACTTATTCTTATTCTTCTCCGTCGCAGGCTGACGCCGACAATCGCAACACAAGAATTTCGCGCAACGCACTCGACGCCGACGCGCTGCGACGGAATCTGCTTCATCCTGATTGGCTACCGCTCGTCGCAACGCAACGCATCGCATAGCACTATTGTGGAACCAGCTTTAGTAACCGAAAACAAAAGCATGAACTGCACGCGGCACGCAGTAAAAACGTATATTTTACGGCTGCCTTTTTTGCTAAGTCCCAAGAGCCTGAGAAAATGAGCGCAAAGCTTTACCAGTGCTTCATACCTTTTCCTGTTTTTTTTTAATTTTTTTTTTTCTTTAAAGCTACGTGTATTTAATCCCGCGTGAAGGCAGCCAGAGTTTCTTTGATGGGTTTCGTAGACCACGTGAATGAAAAGCCAAGCTTTGGCGCATGCATGGTAATTACAGTGCAAAATAGCAAAGTAACGACCTCGCGTAAGTAACAGGTCTCAACACTTGAAGTTCTTTTACTGGAGTGCGCAAATGTATGAACGTAAATGCTACAAAAATACATCCTTTTAACGTGGCAAGCAACTATCTTCGTCATTAACTGAAGCAATAAGAGATGTGACGAGTTAGAATTTTATTGACTTCGTGTGTTTCACTAACGTAGAAACTTTGTAGTATGGTTGGTTCACGGTAAAGTGAGCATTTTTGAAATCAACCTATGAAAAAAAAAAAGTACTGGCCACTAACAGCATGGGCTTCAAAGGACACACTTACTAGCATTATTCCCAGTTAAGTTGGCAGAGAAATACGAAATGTAGTCCCATAACTCAACTTTGTATTCAAAATCTAAAGTTTATGCTTCTCGCCACTGCATTTATTTACAACATTTTCTGCCTATTTACTCACACTAGTAATATTCGACACTATTGTGTACATATTTACGTTCTCAACAATTTTACTGATTTCATAGTTGCCCATGAATAATGTGAGAGGGTCAGTGATAATGCTAATTTGAAATATTATGGAAGGATACAAAATTAGCAGAGAAGTAGATCTTTGGCAGGGCTTTCAAAAGTGCTCATTTTACCGTGAACAACCTATACCTAACTTATTTACTGAGAGATGGGATGCAAAGATTTAATTCCTCGGGTTGTTTTTAAGGGGTCGCGGTAGTGTAGCGGTCAGACTTCTCGCCTCCACCAAGGCGAACCGGGTTCGATCCCCGGCGAGGTCGCTACTGAATTATTGCGTGTAGGAATAGTGCTGGATGATGCCACAAGTCGGCGGGTTTTCTCGGGGATATCCCGTTTCCCCCGTCCCTGCATGCCGTCACTGCTCCATATCCATCTCGATTCATCCTCATTGGCTCTCAAGACCTCGTTGTTAAGCACCTGCCAAACCTCAACACTCCACTCGATCTACAATAGAACAGATTCTGTGCTCCATTAACGATAGCCGTGGAAGAAAATACCGAATTACTTACTTTACTCAACATTTAATTATATCCACGAGCCAAACTAATATTTAAGCTGAATATCAGAGAATGTTTTGTTCTCGCCATTTAACGCAGAATTCTTGAACGAGGCCGAGTGTTTCAACATGACAGACAGGAAGCCGGTCTTGTGGTTTGGCTACGACGTAGAGCCGTATCCTTTCCTGTAACTGAGCTGGACGATGGCACTTCAGGAAATTACCCCTATCAGGATAATGTCGCTCTTTTAGTGTCCTCATGGTGTCGACTAGGGTGGTCTAAAAAAAGTAAAAGCTACGAATTCGTTTCTCCTCAAATCAGACCTGGTTCCTTGTATAAAATGGACAAGCCTGCAATATTTCTGGTTAGTCGGACTGTATTTAGGAGTCTCAGCCGTATTCAACTTTGAGAATACCTTTTAATATTAAAGCAAAATGCGAATAACCACGTGTATTGCTTACATAAATTAATTTACTACACAAATCGTAAGAAACATAAATTATCATCTACAATCACATTATATTATTTAGATCAGTTTCAATTTAATTTTCATACAAAAACAGAACACTTCTCTTTTAATACAAGACGTCCTTGGAAGGATTATGGCATGCCTTTCTATGGAGTTTCACCAGGCACAGAAGGTGCTGCTTCTGGGTATTATCGTTTGTCAAACTCTTATTATAGTGTTTCATCAGGGCGACTCTCCTCCTGGTACAGACGTTTACCGCCTTTATTTGCACAGCTTTCCCCTGGAGCAGCTTGTTGGTTGAACCCTTTGACCACAAACAAAGTTCCATCTAGAGCAAGAAGCTCTCGACTGCCATTTCATTGTCGTTGTCTAAGAAAGAATAAAAGGGTTGGCTGTTTTCTCAGTGATGTAGGAATCTAGTATAGTGGAAGTGACAAGAAACCTCCCATCCAGTCGTTTAAGTTCCTTGGCTTCGGCCGGCAGGAGCAGAATTTTTCTGATTTCTTTTCAACGTCAAGTTCTTCGTCGAACATCGCTAGCTCGACAATTTCTCCCGCGGAGTACCTTGAAAGACTCGTCGGCTACGGGTAGGTCCGGACTCCATTAGTACAAAATGAGCAAGGCTCGGTTATTCCACGGAGTCTCTGCAGCAAGAGAATATTTCTTCTAGTCCTTGGTACGCATGAGTGCCACGAACTGATGCTTGATCGAAACTGCGGCAAAACCCCGCTTACTTGGTAACCCACCAGGCGGCCGCACCTGGCCGCCTAATGGAGTGTAACAGCAACTGCGCCAGCGGCTCCCCACGGACAAGGGTTGAGATACGCTCGATCACCACGCAAGAACATACGGCTAACATAGTAGATGATCAGCTCCGAGCTCCGAACTGGTACTAAGATGCGCTGTCCGCTCCCCTCCCACATCCATTTGGGACACTCGCACCCAGCGGAACCCGTGTCCTGCCGAGGCACTACCCAGCCTCCACTGTCTTCCAGGACAGAGCTGGAGCTGTGTCATTCCCTCACTGCGTCGACCCTTCTCAGGAGAGAGCACCCTCCAGGCCTCCTTCAGCTTGCGAAGTTTCAACCACTACCACCGCTAATCCAACCTGACAGATGCTTTATACGCCTTTCTGTTCGCGAGAGGTCAGTTGAATCTGATCACCAAAGAGATATATTCTTAGGGAATAAATGACCTTAGGTATCCACCTGGCGTAGCGAAGAGCTCCAGGTGTTCTGAAGCCGATGTGTTTAATTCGGAACCCCTCTGAGAAAAAAAAATCCTGGGCTCAAACGTTGCATCTCAGAGCAGCAATCGCTCAGAAACCTTCCTTTTTCGAAAGCAGGGCAGTACAAACCAATAAATTTCATCCCGCAAATCGCCAAGGACACCGGTGAAGAGGTGAGGTGGCTGCAAAATTTGTTTGGTCGAGTGATATTCACGGAGTTCGAAATATGTGAAGAGAGGAACAACTGGTACAGAAGAGCCGCCGAGTGTTTCATTGAAGAAGTTGGCTAAGACAACTTCGTAGACGTGATATTGAACGTACTAGTGGAAGTCGCATTTCCAAACTAATCTAAACCACCTTAATGTATAAAGGAAAATATAATGTTATAATATGAACGATGGACGATCTAGTGAAAGTCACAGGAGGTTGTGACCCCTAAATATAGTCCGTTTTGGCTTTTTTTTTCTTAGCATGTATTTCAATCAAATGAAAGTATGTAAGCTTGGCGAAGAACGAAATTTGGGAAACTGATTTCTAGGCTTTTTTTGGACCACCCTAGTGTCAACAATTGCCTCGCCAGTTTCTCCATCGACATTCCCCACGGAGACGATTTTATCAGGTTGTCTGGCTTGCCACAACTACACTTTAAAGTAAACAAATTGTTACGTAAATCTGTGTGTTTTCAACAGTATGCTAACTAGAAATATCTATTAAACTGCAGTGCGTTCATTCATCGCATCAAAATTTCTTTGCTGCTATGGTAAGATGCCAAGTAACTTAGTTCCAGTTAATATTTTGATATGCACGTACTACCGGTTGAAAATTGCCGCAAACGTAATTTTTATAAGAGATAACTTTAAATTTAAGGCTCATGTCTCTCGCTATCGAGTGATTCTACAAAAGTTTCACTTTTTTTTTGCGAAATCTGCATATTTCTAAAATTAATCGAACTGAAGTAAGTTCATCTTGAAGTTCTACAGTTGATGCCTCTTCTACGTCGTCTTACGGTATTGTATTTTCACCGCACATTTCTTCATCTACCTAACTGGACGAACCTAAAGGAAAGAGAACTTGCTACATTTATCTTGCAGCGTTCTTGTTATAATGCGTACTTCTATTAGGGAAAAAGGGCGCGGCTGTAGTTAGACAACTTTCGTAGCTTCCTTGTGGCAAGCCTGAGTTTCGCAGGCTATTCCCGGCTATAACGATGTCTATCGTTCATTGCGCTAATAATAACGCAGAATAAATTACGGTGCTCCCAATAACGCCTGCCTCAAGAATATACTTGACGTTCTGTCTATATATCACAGATAAAGAGAATCCACAAAACTGTGTTGTTATTTGTACGTTCATAAAACAGCAACCAATAATAAAATGTTGATGTGTCAGCAGCATTGTTCAGTTAACACTGTGGTAGCTATTGGCCTGTACAGCACCGATAATGAGTTTACCTACTGTGCAACATATATGGACTAGTATATTCGAGATAATGTGCTAAGTAGTTTAGTTTACAGAAGGAAATAATTATTTTCTAGTTCCGTGAAGTTCAGCTTATTAAAAAAAAACCTTCCTTTCTCCTCATAATTTGTACTGCAAACATGTTTGGTCGTTTATAGCCAAACAAATATTACTAAATTCACAAAGTAAATCCAGCCAGTTATGCAGATAGATTGTCAATAGGTACCCCCACAACGTGACAATAAGCACCATATATTGCCAATTCAACTTCAACTATAATAAAGACAAAAACAATTATCAATAAGCTGTAGTTTTATCTTAATCGAAATGAAAAAAAACTATATCCGTGATATGAGACTGAAATTCTATTAGAGATGAGAATAGCATCTATATTAACACTACGCGAAATGTCGGTTGAATGTAATTGCATTTTAATAAATAATAAAACTAACGCGTACGTCTGTGAAAGAATCGTTGACAGGAATTCCAATAACGAACGAAGAAATGACTTTTAATTAAAGCAAGCCTGCATGAAATAGGAATTCGTGGTATAAATCGTTTTACGACAGAGCGTGACGCTGCTGAAATGTACATCTGTTCCGTCTGTCGAATCATGACCGAAACACTGTCAAGCTAGCGAGACATGCGAGCGAAGAAAATAATACACATCCCAAGTGTTAAAATGATGCGCATGCTGCAAAATGATGCGCATGCTGCAAAATGATGCGCATGCTGCAAAGTGTGAAGCGGAGCGTAAGTAAATGTAACTGCTTTTGTCTGTAATTGTGTCACGAACCGCGTGAGAAATACAAAGTTCCTACGCAATTGATATACACACATAAAAAAAAAACTTTGCACCAATGAGAACAACTGAGTTACTTGGTAACTCGCAGCCCAAGAGAGAATATGGGATAAAAATACACATTGTTTGTACGCAATATCACACATGTCATCCCGATGTCTCTTTGCAATGCGCCTACAGTTCCAGCATACATTCAGGCTGTTCACGGTAAAATGAGCACTTTTGAAGACCCTGCTTAGTATCTACTTGTAAACACGTTGTGTATTCCTCCGCGTTATGTAAAATTAAGATTGATGTGGGCATCATCACTTTATTAATGTGTCGGTCAAGTAAACCTGTGAAATTATTAGGAAAGTAAATATTTTACATATTTATTCATTTTTACAATTTGGAGCATTAAAAAACAGAAAGCGAAATAATTAATTTCAAGTTATCACAAATGGTTACCTAATACTTTACATTCGATGTTAAGATATGGAACTACTTTCCATACACCGTTACCAACTTTACTGGGCGGATGTCACTCAGTGCATCCATTATAATATACGCAAACAGAGGCAGTGAATTTTTTCTAAGGTTAATTTCTAAAGTGCTCACTTTATTTTGAACAGTATTTACTTGCATGTGCAACCAAATTACAGGCGATGCAAAAAAATTCGAGTGTGTAGTTCGAACTCTAGAAGAGACATTTGGCAAGAGTAGACCGAACAGGCTCAAACACAAAAATAAATATTTTATTTTATGAATTTCCTGTAGAGTTCACCCGCCTTTTCGCAATGCCTCAATTTTATTAATTACTTTTTGCAGGCGGCTGCGCGGAAATTGCAACTGGCAGGTCAGCACTTGGCCCGCTTTGACCCTCGTCAGAGCAGTAGGCACGCGAGTCTATACCGCCGTGGCGTCGCGTCGGGAGAATTAACAAGGTTTCGATTATTCATTTGACAAGCGGCGCACGCGAACTTCCGCTGGCTTTTCACTGGCTCACCGCGGCGCCAGAGTAGATAAATACACAGAGGCGAAACGGCGTGGCCGTTCCTTTGTTGTGGGGGCGTGCCCGTTCTAAGATTGGCTGGCTGCGCGAGGCTCTGGGAACGGGCCTCGTGTCTGACTGGCTACTGCACGCTGCGGAATGTTCCCTGTTGGCTGGGACGCCGTCTGGCGAGCAGGTTGCCAGGCGCTGATTGGCGAACTTCATTCCGACGTGTCGCTGGACAAGGACTCCATTTTGCTGGCGTGTGCAGTTGTTACACCTGTTTATTCTTAAGACGCCCGTCTACCTAGAGCTGTTTTCCGCATTTGAAGCCGAGAGGCGAGGGAGCGTTAAAGGCGACACTGCCACGCGCATCAAGTCCCCCATCACCCCTAAGCGCAAGGCTCTGAACTGGCGTGTAGTGTTCTCGTCGTGCTGCGTGTACCTGTGGGACTTTCAGCGGCGACCCTATTATTTTATTGGTGGAAAGTGTGTAGGAAGGTTCAATGCATGCCCCTTGATTAGTTTTGTAAGTATCTGACACGCACATTTTGAGATAGAGCGCTTTGAAAAAGTCGCTTTTAGCCATTTTGGAGTGCTCTGAAACGGCGTTTCTAATTAACGCGAGGTCTTGAAAACACTCAACAGCCCTCGTCTGAAATGCGTGTTCTGTTCTTAGGTCAGTACACTGGACGCACGTTTAATAGTTGCCTAGAAAAACGTGTATTTCGAACACTCTGCAACACACTTCAAGCGCCAGGTAGACGGACGCCTTAATGTAGTCTGTTCCCGGGGGTATTCGTACTGAATAACAACTTCTAGAAAGATCGAAACTGGGAATACTGATCATGGTAATACTAAAGTGATTACTACTGACCAAGCGATTAATGGAATTTGCCCTAAAGATACACACTCTAAATTTGAATCACTGAGAATTTCACTGTTTTAATCAGTCAACAGGCTTGTGTAGTGATAGGCTAGGAGGCAGATGCTGTTGATGAACTCTACAAGGTAATTGATTGCATCATCCATGAATACAACTGTGCCCACAGATTTGTTCTCCATTTCTTCCCTCCGGACAACTGAAGCAAAATAAGCTAGTGATTTATTATTGTGATTTTATTGTTAACACGGTTCAATCCTCTAACATCTTCTATGGTAATATAATTACAATTATTTGTCGATTTTCATTAAAACTATAGACAAAGATTTGATGAACTTAATTTTGTTTTCTGAGTATTTATATTATTATCGCTGCTGGAATGTGTTCAACTTACGTTAAATATTATTATCATGGATAAAATATTTGATTTGTTAGAAAATCAAATATAAACATACGTCCTCATCGCCATATATATAAAAAAGAAACGTTTTCCTTAATATATTACTGCATTTTTCAATCTCAACGAAATATTATTTTCTCAGTTACACAAATAGGAAATAAATGTGTAAAACCAGTCTGGTCTGATTATATGGAATGACAATAAAAAAGGCGGCCAAACACAACTGGTTTTTAACTGTTTAGAAACCTGCACTGTACATACATGCCATGTCAAGCAATATTTTAACAGAGAGTCTAGAAATATTGAATATGACAATAAAAAAGCAACAAAACTAATGTACTCTGTAACATTTTTTTCATATGGAATGGGCTCACTAAAAGTATTTTTCTAGAAAGAATCCGAAAAAAACTTCTAAAATTGCTTCTCGTTGCCCTAAGTCTACTATCATATCCCTCAGCCTATACATGGCTTGCAGTACTGCGTTGCAGTTTTTTTTTCGTAATGCGCCTGTAGTTGCAAATATCTGCAGCGAAAAGTTCCTACCTAGATACATATAGCTCATGTGTATGCAAATATACTATACATAATAAATACGACTGGATGGTTGCTAAGAGAGAGGCTTCATGAGAAGTTTCGCCTATACCTGTACGGCAGAAAAATTTTGCGATTTCTGGATTACGTAATTAATTTGAACATCTTTTTCGTAATTATTATCAACTGCGAAAAAGAATTATTTTCATATAAAGAGATACCAGCATAAAAAGTAGTCATTTAGTTTTGCAATCACGTACAATTTGTAGCATAAATGCATATGTTTAAACATTTAGTTTGTTGTACACTTGTATCAGAACCATTCGTGATAAAAAAATTACACATGGAAAATATATTGTTTGCATTTTTTGTATGAGAAAATAAATGTTACCTTATACTAGTGAATAAGCTAGCGTATGAATTTTTTTTTTACGTTTTGATATTTTGTACTTTTATTTCAATTCATCATTGTATTTTTGCTACTCTGAAACGGTGACTTAGTATCTCAGTTATTGTGACCATCCTTACTTAAATGATGTTACCCTACTACCGTAAATTAAATTAATGTTGGTTTAACGTGTCTGTATAATGGAAGATCCATGATGTCGGTGGGGTTTAAGACACTTGAACACACGCCTGTTAATGAGTTATGCAAGAAAATCTGACGCGAACGTTCGCCAGCTCTGTTTTCTGGCGCGAATCATTGAGCACCGAGGTTCCTCACATTTTAACACCAAAACAAGTACCAACGTCCGACGTGCATGGTTCAACGAAACATTTTTTTTTCTTGTTACAAAACTGCTTCACAAATGTAAGTATTAAAGAAAACTTTTTTTGTAGTGACGAACTTATTTTTAGATCACACACTCTACATCGGAATCAGTGATTTTTTACTGATTGTCAGTTGGTACTGCTCCATATGGAATCAGTAGAAAAAGAAAACTACTAATCTCTTCAGTTAAATGAAATCCACTAATACAATCAGTAGAAAATCAGTTTTTTTATAGTTAATCAATAAGTAGCACAAAGATTGAAAACCGTGCATTATGGTTTGAAATAAATTAAGTATAGAATTATTTTGTCGCAAAAGAAATTATTACACGTACAAGGAAATTTTGGAAGTGGTTGGTATCGAACCGCCACCACAAAACGCAACACATTATTTTGTTTCTTTTGGCTCACGTTCTACCAACTCTGCTACTTTACCTCTGAGATAAATGGTTCGCATTTACGCGGTAACATAAACTTACAATGGCGAACGGCTGTAAGTTTCGTAACGTGAAAGTACTTCATGTTGTCGAAATATACACATATTATGAGTACGTACGTACGTGTCTTTGTAAGGCTCGAAAGTCATTCTAAGTTAAGTTTAGTTCAGATTGTGTGCTTTGAAAGAGAAATATAGTGGTTTTAACGGTGTTGTCAGTGTTGTCTATATATCTGTCATTTTATAATGCAACCAGATTTTACAGAATGAAACTGTTATTTTGAAGAGACAGATTGGCTAGTAATGGCTGTGCTAATTAGACAGTGAAACGTTAGAAAGAATGTAATATTTCATAAAATTTGTCGTTTCCTCATTATTTGATCTGTTAACTTGCAGACCACAAAACTTTTATTGGTGTAAATCCACCTTTCTTACTGAATCACCGCACTATCGAGTCAGTAAAATTATCACTGATCTATCTGTCACTAAAAATAACAGTTTAAATCTGTAGTGCCTCGTTGCATTGTGAAATGGCGTATACTAGTGGACATCGATAACCTCGTACATTGAAACCACTATATTTATCTTTTAAAGCACAAAGTCCGTACTAAACTAAAGATAGATTGACTTTCAAACTTTGCAAAGACATATACTTGGGCAGAAAATCTGTATATTTCGATAACAAGAAATACTTTCACATCACGAAACTTACAGCAATATTTGACATTACATTTTGTGGTTCAGTATCCATAATACGAGCACACATTTGGCAGTGGTAAAGTAGGGCAGTGGATATGGCTGATCATGAAAGTTTCAACATGCTTTGCTTTATGGTTGGAGGTTCGAGCCCAACCACCCCCAGAGACGCTTTTGTGTTCTACGACAAAATAAATCTTACATAACTCACAACACACAAGAAAGCTCTGTGCTTATTTATTAATAACAACTATAAATAAGTATTTATAGACATGTTCTAGTCCTGTGAGCGTCGTGTATAAAATATCTATCCGCGAGGATAAAACTTATAGAGATAAATGTTCGGTGAAAAATAAGTTTCTTTCGGTATTACACAAAAAAAAAGTATAACATAAGTTTGCAGTGTTTATAAGTTATTTCGGTACAAATCTTCAGTATTACTGCAGAAATAAAAAAAAAATTAATAATAGTAGAACTTTTATTTTTCGTAGTTTCTTCGCCCTTCCTGCTTCTATTTCTTTATTAGTAAACATTTTCCTCTCTGCACACATTTGATAGCATTCAAGACAAGCTAGAATTGTGTCACTTATGTAATAACTTATAAGAACTCCATTTTATTGGTCTGCGTTCCCACCTACTACTGTCTTATTGGTTCGTACCAAATTTGACACACATATCCTTCTGAAAAATTTTATTACTGGCTGGGTATCAGCCAATGGAAAGTCGAATTGATTGCCCCCCAACCAAATATCTTTGCGTATGTAACAGGTAATGCAATCTATGCTGTTCACTTCAATTTTATAATAAGATTATAATTTTCAATCACAGTAACTGGTGTTGATTAGTTGTAATGTTATTTTAGGAACCTGGTAAGCATTAACGGAAAAATGAAAATCTATCCATGCGAATTTTCTTTTTAGCGGAGAGAAATTTTTCATTTAAGTGCAGCCCGAGTCACGCTCAGTCGTGGTGTTCTACGTGTTAAATGTGATTTGCGATTCATCTCTGTTACCACCAACCTGTTGTTCCTCGTACATGAACCCTATTTCTTCCCCACTGCGTCCACGTGCGATATGTTGGACGGGTAAGTAAAGGCTGTTCACGATAAAGTGAGCAACCTCAGGAAAACGTCACTGCTCTTACCTGCACACATTTTAACGGGCGCACCGAGTGACATTCGCCCAGCAAAGTTGCTATCAATGGATGGAAAGTAGTTCTATATCTTAACTTCGAATAAAAAGTGTTAGGTGACCATTTGCGCTAACTTACATGATATTTGTGAAAATTTTTACTTTTATACAAGTTCTACATTATTTCTTGTCCGGAACGTGAATAACGTGACGAGGTTCATGCAAATATTAATTTTTCACAACGTGGAATATTACACAACACGCATACAAGTAGATACTAAACAGGGCTTTCGAAAGTGCTCATTTTACTGAGAACAGTCTACAAACACAAGCGAAATGCTGTGATGGTTCCTTTGATGCGGGCACATTCGTTCTCTGATTGGCGAACGGCTCGCTTATGACGCCATTCTGCTGGTGGATGTGGCTGGAGTTCGCGATATGCACTGAGAAAAATAACTGTTTCGGTACACCAAATATATTTGCATATGGCGTTTGTTTCAGCTAAAATATATTTTGTTGGCACAACCACGTTTCCGTTCCACCAAATGAATGAAATTTGTCCACAAAGTGAAAATAATTTATTTAAAACAATTTTGTTTGTGCCAAACAAACATTATGTTTTTTCAGTATGTTAAACAAATACTTAGTGTAAGAGAATATATCGATACAATTTGTCAACAAAATGACATGTTTAGTTACGCGCGATATATTTTGAACAAAGATTTTTTGCAGCGATCAAATATTTGGTTGTCGACACTAAACCATTTCGTTGATTTTCACTTTATTTGTTAGCTGCGAGTTCAAAGCAATCGTCCATTATTAAGTTAAAAGTCTGTGCACGAGGTGGTCTTGAGAAGGGCAAATGAAATACCTAACCATGCAAAATTTTGGAAGAGTGGTATTTTAAGCGGCTGTTTCACTTCCGTGTAGCCGATAGTCTGGACGTTGTGGGTAGGCATGTTGCTATCGGAAAAAAATATATCGATATTAATTATATTGGTTACTAATAAAAGTACCGTTTTACAAAACGAAATATCGAAAAAAAAATATCGATCTTCGGTACATCGGAATCTGATGTTTTATGTATCAAAGGACTTGACAAATGTGAAATTACTTGGATAATTACACATTGAGGACACGAGACATTGCAGAAAGATGTTGTGCCTGTTTGTGGTGCATGTGGCCTAAGTAAAAATAGCAATTTTTTTAACATAGGTATGTTTTTGTATTCAAAACAGAGCTCACTAAAAGAACATTAAAAAAATATTTATTTCCGATACCTATGAAAATATATTGATTTCGATAAAATATTGTTGGAATATATCGACGATTTATATCAATTTATCGTTGATATAATATCGTCATTTCTCCCAACATCCCTAGTGGTGGGCCCCACCGGGCACTGTTCAATCTTGCCTGGATTGTCTGCAGATCCCTCTAGAATCTGTCGGGTATATCTATATATCGTTGATATAATATCGTCATTTCGATATATCGATATTTTTTCAACACCCCTAATGATGGGGTCCCACCGGGCACTGTTCAATCTCGCCTGGAGTGTCTGTAGATCCCTCTAGAAACAGTCGAGGGCGTCGCTTCGCGTCACCACGAACCACACCGCTTCTTCCCTCGCCACAGCCGCATCTTAATCCCCTGGCGACGTGACGTCACGAACGAGAGGGGAGGAGAGCTGTGAAGGTAGGAGAAGGGGAGGAGAGAAAGCAGCTATGTTTGCTTTGGAGCTGAGTCCCTTTTTCATTTTCATAAAGCGATATTAACTCGAGGCCATCCGGCGTCGGCAGGGCGACAGCGGGCGATGTCGCTGTCGGTCTGTGCCTACGTGTGATAAGACCGAGTGAGGGAGAGGAAGTAGAGTGCGCGTGGGTTTGCGTAGGACCGCCAAGGGAGGCAGAAGTAATTCGACCATCTCATCACCAGACCGACGACCCTGTAGATTTTTTCTTTGTGCCACCACACAGCCATTATTTGTAACGGATGTGACACGTGTACAGATTTATGTGTTAATTTTAAAGTATCCAAATAAAAGCTATGAATGTTCTTTTCATACCAGTTTACCTTGAGGTATTTGTAATATTAACAAGAATTTTCGTCATTATTGTTATTAACATGTTCATAATATCTTCATTGTAAATAGTGTAACGGATGTGTCAAGAATATCACCCACCTTAGCACTTCATTATATAGTGGCTTAAAAGTCTGTTAATTGTATTGATTAATTGCACTTACAACATTTCACACTGGTGGTTGAAGGATTATATTAACTATCTACACTGTAAGCAAGTTCCATAAAAATTTAATTTGATTTATAAAAAATAATTCTTCTGGTAACGGATGTGACATGAATTTGTAACGGACGTGACAAGACAACATATTAGGCCTTGCATACACTTAGGGATGATGAAAATGTACATAAATATTTTGCACCAACTTATGTTCCAAAATATTATAACTTCTAGATACTTTTGTGATTGTATAGTGCTGTGTTTGAAACAAATTTATCTTTAGCAAATCAGCCACAAACATTTAATTTTAAGAGTTAATCTCATTTCTCATTGGCCATGTGAAATGAGCAAACATTACCAGACTCGGACAGCATCCAACACAAGAAGTCAAACAAACTTTTGAATTTTACAGCGATAAAACCATCATTTACAAATATTAATTAATGTTCAAAAACCTTAATTGACTTTCTGAATTCGTACACAAATATGATTCCAACAGGTTTAATTTGTGGTTCATCCAGAACTTGAAGAATGTCTTCAGCGGGCACTATTCTTTCATCGCCTCATTTATTCTTAATGACTTTTTATTTTGTCCATACATTTTCATGAAGGCAACATCTACTTCTCCATTTTCTCTCACACCGCTCTGACCGAAATTCATTACCTTTTGAACTTAACAGTCTTACTAGAGCGAACACCCCTGGTACGATTTCCAAAGGTGTAAGAACATTGTCAATACCACAGTCATCATTTGTTTCTGAAGTTATTGCTTCAAGATTAGCACAGCCTCTATTCGAAGAGCCATCACTGCATACATATTCATATCTCATTTGTCTTGATGCTCTACCACTAGTACCTGGCAGTGGTTTTGAACAAAGGATTGTTATTTTTTCCATTTCAGTGTTGCCTGTTCCACCAGCAAGAATATTATTTTCATCATAGGCTTGAAAGTGGTGCATTGAATGAATTCCACTAATTTCTCTAATACTGCTCCATATCTTGTTGAGAAGTTGGGCATGCACGTCTACTTCTGCCTGCGAGACAAAGAGAACATGAATGCCTTTGCACTTTTCTGCAGACACACGATAAGTCTTTAGCTGAATGAACAAAAGCTTGTCTACCTCTCAATTCTTTCCACACAGTTCTTTTAAAACACCCTCCCACTCCATCAACTGTACCTTTTCCATGTCCAGCAGCAAAAAAATACATTCTATATTCACATAGAAGTCCATTTGTGAGAAGCACACATTTGAGCATGTGTATCTGTTCTTAAACTGACCAGCACAGTTATCAGAAAATACAAATATATGATCAACATGAGGTGCTATCTTTTTCAACCCAATCAGAAGGGATCGCATGAAAACCCACACTGAAACCTTGGAGTGCCGCAGATCATCGCTGATGACAGCGAAGGAATATACCTTGTCGAGATGCCAAACACAGCACGTGAAAATAGTCACTTGAAGTTTGCTCCAGTAATGACTTTGGATTTCGTGTTGCTGAGTCAGTGTATAATTCTCGGCGAAGTCTAGCTGCATAACGGCCTTGTTAGGCAAGTTTATCAGCGACTTTGTGCAAGTTGAAAAATATGCAGTCTGAGTTAATTTTATGAAATTGTGAGTCTTAAATCCTGGTAGCAGTGAGTTTAGTCGGGAGACAATTTTGTGCAATTTAGTGCATTTTTAATCAGGTATTGCTATATTCTCTATTGTCTTCCATTCCTTCCATTTAAGTTTTTTATCATAATTGCAGCCTTCACCAAGAAGAATTTCTACATCCGACATACAGTCATTGCACTCACTGAGCATGCACGTATCAATATTAGTATCACAGCACAATCTTTCCAATAATTGTATATGTGTCTTTGGAAAACTAATTTCTGATTTAAAGACAGCTTCAATCAGAAATGTGACATTAGCATGAGATTTACAGACTCATACATTGTGTGGCATATTGTTAACAGGTAAGATGTTCTGTGGGAGCTAATTATAAAATTTAGATTTTGGAATACTTTGGTCAGGGTAACTCTGCTTAAATTCTTCATACGCTTCCCCAATGTCCATGACCATGTGACGCAACTGCACTAAACTACGTTCACCAGTTTCAGGGTCTTACACAGATTTCACATCTCGTTTCCCTGGAGCCTGTCGACATATTTCATCATTATTTCTGTCACTTTACTAATACAGTCTTGAGCCAGCTTCCCGGGACCACACTTTTTGCTTTTAAAAAACTTGTTGCTCACTTCATTACCCAAGTTTTCCTTTATAAGCCACTTTACCACAGCAGTTTTCTTACCAGGGCGTGCAGGAAGTGCAGCCTTAACCGTCTTTACAGCCTTACCAAGAGTTCTTGGGCTTTTGTATGTTCCAAGTTCCGAGGCGAGAGCCTCACTGCTAGATTCATTTTTTTTCTAATTCTACAAAGTATCTACCTTTCCCTATCTTTCAACCTTTTTTCTATCAGTAAATGTTTATTCGACTGTAGTTTATTTTCTGTTTATTCATATTAATCCTGTTTCACATTTTGTCCTTTTCCAGATACTTATTCCACATCTCTGTATTCTCTTTTTCTTTTCTCTACATTTGGTCATTCGGTTTTGGGGAGCCATAACCTGAAAGAAAACACATTTTACTTGTTTTATTCGATCTAGACAGAGTTAAGGATAAACTTAATATTGTTTTATAATGCTTGTTACATATGTTACATTTCCATTTGTCACATCCGTTACACTCCCACTTCCACTTTAAAAATAGTAATTGTTAGGGAAGGAACATACTTAACTTTCGAAATGTTTGAACATGATATGAATACTCAGCAAAATGCAATTTCAACTTTTCTATATTTTTTTCTGTAATTGATGTGACAAGTATTTACTTTGTCTTAAAAACCATGTATAAGACATATTTCTACTTACATAATGTGACTGAAAATGAATGCAGGTACTAACAAATGTTCAAACTTTTCTTCCCTGGCCCAAAATATCTCAATTATGAATAATTTCCAGTTTAAATGCAAATATTAAATAGATTAATTTTTTCTGTTTAGCAGCCAACAATTTTGTCTGTTTTACACTGCAAAACAGAAGGCAAACTTACACAAACAGTACAAACTAACATACATCCTGTAATGTCAGCCATTTTGCTTCACTAATACCTCATTATTACACCAGGGTATATATGTTCTTATTTTTCATTTGAAGTGTAGGTTATAAAAGTATGGCTGCACAGTGTATTTTTGTGGAATCCTGTTTGTACTATCTTTAAAGAAATCTTAGTCGTTTTTAGATGATGAATGGGACATAATAATATTGAAATACACACTACAGTCTATTTTCGGTATCTTCTCACTTCCCAATCAAACCTCTGAAAAATTATCTCATATATGACGTGTTTGGCTATATACTTATGTTATTATTTCAAGCGTTTCATACTTCTATCGGTATAAAAGTATCTTATTTTTGGTTAAATTGAATTTTTACTTACCATTTATCTATAAATTAAAATATTTAATTAATACGAATAAAAACCGAGAGAAAAGAAGCGTGTTGGTAATTCCTTGTTAAGAAATAGTTGTCACGCAAAATATAATTAAACTGAGTGTGTACGAAGACGGTACATTTCCCTTTGGCTGTAATTTTCTGCCTTGCATGAGGAATATCCTGAAAGTAGAACTTCAGCACGTCTTAGAAAAGTTGGATGTAAACACGAATTGAGTAGTACATAAACACATGCGGTTGAGAGTATCAAAATCTCGAGTTATTTCTCTGGAATAAAAATATTGCAAGCAAACAGATATTTCATCTTAAGGATGAGACGGGTCCGTAAATCAAAAGTTTCGCATTTATCGACGCAGATAGAAGTTGAGAGACTGCTATACGTTGCTTCGAGCGCTCGCCCAAACAGATGATGCTGCTAATTGGAGAGGATCGTCAGTCGTGGCTGCGAAAAATAACTTTCGGAATGTAGCTTCCGGAAAGGTTGAAAAGTTACTCGTACTCGGGGAACTTGTACCTTCTTCTCTACAGGATACTCAAATAGATTTACATGAAGCGATTTCCGTAAGTGTGTAAACCAAGGCTAAAATTTGGCTTGATTGTAGCCTGCTGACTTCAGGATAGACGAACTGAAACTTGATACTTTTAATTAAGAACCGACCACATATTATGGAAGATTATCAACGGGAGAGTGAAATTTAATTACTTTATAAAATGGGGGCGGGTAATTTGTGTGAATTCCACTAATCCAAGGAAGATAAAATATTTATCACATGCGAATAAATGGAGTATTCCAAAATACAAACAATTCCTTTTCGTATAAGATTTTTCCTCAAAATCAAGGAGGAGTCATCGCATCTGCAATATTTGTACACTTTAGACTTATGTAACTTGTGCGATGTTGTGTATATTATTTTACAAAGGAAAATTCTCTAGTTGGCAATAAATAGGAACATTTTAAATTTATAATTACAATTACAAAAATGATTCGTTTTTATGTATATATTATTTGCCATCATTTATCGAGAAACTATTTTTCCGGCATAATAGGCAATTTCGTCTAAAAATTCTTGAATCTGGTTCATTGGCAGCATTCTTACTATCTTAACAATATTTTACGCTGTTTCCCCCATTGTCGCTGAAACATTGTTTTTGAGAATAAATATTATTACGTAGGCATTGCATGCCTTGCAGGAGAGTCATGGAAAGTTTATAAATTGCGGTAGGTACACGGTACGAGCCAGAGAAGTATAAGTGTGGAGAGAGAAGCCAGAAGATCATAGGAGCTATGCAGTGCTGCTTACCTTGATGGAGACATCCGCAGGAAGGTGCCTAGCCAGTCCCAATCCGCTTCCAAGCAACAGTAGACATCTTCTACGTGTGATTAGTTATCTTAAGGCAGCACATCTGTGCTTCATTTTTATATTAAATCATGAGATCACACATAAATTATATTAAATCATGAGATCACACATAAATAACTTATTTTTCCAAAATGATTTCCTTTTTTCCATCGTCATTTTTTGCATAATACCTAGTTTATTTCCCTGTTATCTCGCCTTGGCCTTTGATACTATATTCCATCAGTTCCTTGTTCATTGCCAGGGCGTCATATGTGTTATCTTCAGTGCATAAGAGCGGGGGGCAAGGACAGTACATATTAATACACGCCGAACTAGCGGTCCACAATAGGGGTCCACAACACTTTTTACATGGCGGGATTTCATCTGATGTTCAAAGTGTCCACAGTCCATTCGCTGGCATAATGTAACTCATGTGGAACTTTACAATACATATTCTACTGCATTCACTACAGCAGTGCTGTGCAGATATGGTGCGGAGCCCCACGCATGACCATACGTTAGATTCATAGGGTCGTGGAGGCCAAATATTGGGCCATAATAAAAAAAATTACCCTTGTATTTTATTCGTAGTTTTCCCTTCTTTACGCAGCCTCGATGTTACAATCCACCATTTACACACTTTTGTTTTTCTGGGATGTATTTAAACAGGGTGTATCCGAGGTGATGTTATAAACTTTCTAGGATGATGGAGAAGGGCGCCAGCTTCCATTTGAGATAGTGAAGTGAAGAGATTTGGACGGCTCTTGACATCGAGGTCTTAAGATCCGATGAGGGTGATTGACATGAGTATCGAGCAGCACCGGAATGAAAGGGCGGGGGGAAACGGGAGATCCCCGAGAAAACCTGTCGACCAATAGCATCGTCCGGCACGATTCCCACATGCGAAAATTCGGAGTGAACCGGCCGGGGATTGAACCAGAATCGCCTTGGTGGGAAACTAGCAAGCTAACTGACCAGCCACCGTGGCCCCCATGACATCGGAGTTAGCATGATTCACTGTGATCCTCCAAGAACCTAGTCCGGTTCCCGGTTCGGGCAAGGACGTTAATCCAGATTTGCAGGCTCAAGGTAATGTACGTAGTACAGTACATTCTTCCACAGCGCCCCGACCGTTGTCGTATCCACTGCAATAGTCGTCCAAAAACTGTTTCCGTTGTAACGTTCAACGGTAGCGTTTCAGGACCGGGGTTCCCTGTTTTAAATGGATGATGGTGCCCTTCTCCATCATCTCTGAAAGTTTGTGACGTCATCCCTGATACATCCTGTATATTAATTTTGTGTTATATGCGCTATATATCTATTGTGATTATCGTCAAAACTTTACCTAACTTTATGGTTCTGATGACATAAAATACACTGAGCGTTGCAAAATTCGAGCACGGAAATGCTCTATTCGTTCACCCTCGTTTGTTATGCGCTTTGCATTTCTGTAAACAGTAGCAGAGTTTCCAACGCCAGCGTCTGTCGTTCAGCTCAACGATAAAAAAATAAAACCACTATACTCATGATCCTTCAGTAATCACTTAAGCCTATAATTCTCTGCGTTGCTCCAAAACCGCGTGTGTTTGCGGAAACAGTTCATCCTCCGCTTTTCATTTAAGCTTACGTTACTGTAAGCTTTCATCCGTTTACGTGTGCAGATTTCGGTTTACAAACATTTTGCGATTGTTCTTGGTATTTATACAGTTTCGATACCACGTGTGGATTACTAAGCCGCTTACTAGTTTAGGTCTTACACAGTATATCATCCAGCTGAAATGGTTGGTAAGTGTATCCGGCATTCTGAGTTAACCTATTCAGGGAAATATCTCTCTTACAATTATTTTACACATGAAGTAGTATATTTCTCGAGCATATGATATGAAAATAGTACCCCCTAAACATAAAACTATATAGCCTGCCAAGACAATGTGCTTAGCTGTTATTTCCTTAGCTATCATTCTTTTCTCGTTCATATTCAGATTGAGAATATCTTATATGTTAATTATATGAGAGTAGTTTTACTCTTTAGCAGTAAAGGCATTATAATTATTATTTTATACATCACACAATCATGCAAAAGTTTTAAGCGTTATTATTTAAAGAACACTAAGTTCTGACGAGTGTTTAAATTTCACTTGGTCTGTACGTTTTAAAATGTACAAGTATTAAGTTCCACAATGTTTTGAAAACATGTATCTAATGCATAAGTAGTTTACGACTCATGGTATATTGTTTCACTCAAACTCCTAATTTCCTGAATCAATATACTGTAAAAAAAAAATTATCTTAAGAGGAATATTCATAACAGTGGGTTCAGAGAATTTTACTCCATAATATTCAAGTTAACGCTGTATGAAGTTGGAATAAAATAATAACGCTTAGGAATCACAGCCAAATATTCCTTTAAAATGCATGCTCTTATAAAATTGATAAAATTATTTAAGTGCAAATATGTAAGCATATCCTACTAATTCATAAAGAACAGAATTGTTTTCCGACTTCTTTATCACAGAGTTCGCAATAAAGTAAGTCGACAGAAGTACTTAAAATGTTCTAACACGTGTAAAATAAAAAGCTTTAATTTTCAAAAGTGAAAGAATACGGGGAATAATATTAAGGAGTCATCGACTGCAGCATTGCCGTGCACAATTTTACATGAAACAGAAAGTATAAAGAGTTTTTTATTGTCTTTCAACTTCATCCCAAGAGGTTAAATTATTTTATTCCACGATATGTTGGAAAGCTATTGGGGAGGCCACATTAAGGAAAGAATTATTAATAGTCTACAATTTCCGGCAGGGAAATAGCAATTTAGTAGAGTTTATTTGAATACTACTTTACTTCATCAAATCAAACCTCATTTGAGAACCATAAAAATATCTTCTTATAAAATAACAATTAAAGATACTTAGTATCGTGGGTAAGCATGTAAGGCTAACATTTATTTCATTTTAAAATGTCAAATCATGCAGTGAAACAGAATACTCAGCCATAATGAAAGTACTTTAGCTTCAAAGTTCAAGTTCTCAAATTACTTCAGAAACGACGAAGCGTAACCAAAATCCAATCATTTAAAGCTAGTCTACAAAATCCCGAGACTCCTATAAATAAACTTTGTTAAGTTGTTGCAAAAGTAAATGTTACAAAGTTAATTTCGTAACAATTTAATAACAATTTAATTTACGTCTCGTCGTAAAACAGACGAACTTCTTGACCCTCACAGTGACATTTCCACGTACGGTTATCCTGCGCTTACTTCCTTATAAGCATTAGAAAATATCTATACTTATAATGTAACTATAAATAAGTTGTTTAGTTACGAAAGCCACTATGCGCATTAAATTACAAAAATTCTGTTTTTGCTATGCTAGCTTATGCAATACTAAAATTGCAGAAACTGATACTAGCACTTTCGCATAACAAATGTAAAAGCAATACATAAATGGAACACTGGGCGCATGCCACTCAGTGAACATCGTTAAAATACATGCGTGCAGGGACAGTGACACTTTTCTAAAGTTGATTTCAAAAGTGCTCACGTTATAGTGAACAGACTTTACTGCTTTAGTTGATCATGCAGTGTTGTTGTGTGTGTATAAGCTGTTCACGGTAAAGTGAGCATTTTTTAAGGCCCTTCTAAATTTTCCCTTCATCCAATTTCCAACTTCCTGATGATTTTTAATATAAACATTGCAATGTGACCTATAACACAGTGTATACATTTCACCACCCTTAAAATTCAATGCCCGAGGCGGCTGCAATGAGATATATTTATTAGTGGTTAATGCCTGTTGGGAGGGCCTTTAGAAGTGCTCACTCGACCGCGAAGACGCTACGGGTGCGAGGGCAGCAGGAACTGACCTGGAGCGCGCGGGTCGTACTGGTGTCGGGTTGCGCCCCCGGGCTCGCTGTCCGCTGGCGCAGTCGGGCCAGCGCGCTCTTCAAGCCCTCCGTGCCAAACCCCTCGGCGCAGCCCGCCCGCGCTACGGCCCGACGGCGTGCGGTGGGCCTCTCATGTCGCACACCCCCCGCATCAGCCGCGCAGCTTCTGCCTCCCGGCCTGGGGGGGTCTGCGCCCCGCGTCCCCCTCTCACTGCCGCGCTCTCATCCCCTGACGTGTCTGCCTCGGCGCCTGCGGACAAGACAAGCAAGTGCTCACCGTAGAATTACGATCGGGAAGCACACAGGTGGAGGTTTGTAACCATAGGCTAAAGATGAGGTGGACCGCTTATTCGTCTTCTCCACACGTACCCAACGTTGACCTACTCCAAAGCAACAGGAGCCGCCGTGGTGCAGTGGTTAGACTTTTTTAAAATTTACTTCATTAACCCTACTTAGCAGTACAGCCATCCAGGGTGTTCAATTCTATCATGACTACTACAATTTAACAAACAGTATATTAGTTACATAGATTCACAATTTTTGTTGTGGTTAGACTACTCACCTCTCACCAAGGCAAACCGGGTTCGATTCCCGGCGGGGCTGACCCCGGGTTATCGCATGTGGGAATCGTGCCGGACGATGCCGCTGGTCGGCGACTTTTCTCGGGGATCTCCCGTTTCCCCCGCCCTTGCATTCCGGCACTGCGCTATACTCACCCGACTTCGCCCTCATAGGCTCTCAAGAACTCAGTGTTAAGAGCCGCCCAAATCTCTTCTCTTCCCATAGGAACACAACTGTCAAAATCACATGGTCAACAATAATGAATGTGTTCGTTTATATCTTAATTTTCAAAATACACCCATATTTATATAAATAAAATACTTTTACCAATCTGAATTTAATCAAGCTGCATTACAATGGGTTATAGGAAGTATACATACATCTCAAAGCACTCGTTTACGAATCAGTGTTCTAACCTCTAATTCAATCCATGGAGTGTTGGCAGAAAATCAGTTCAATGTCGGGGTACGGAGACTCGTGCAAGCAACCAGCGAGATCGGTCTAACCTCATCTTTAGTCTACGGTTGTAATTGAAGAGTACGATGTGGACATAATAATTTCGTGACGTCACAGTGGCGACAACTGCCTGGAATGGCCCATAAGAATGTATACAAATACTGCGAGTAGTAGGGCATTGAGGTATCATGACCAGGATTCCAGGATGGGGAGACGGGAAGCCAACGGCCTATTCGGATTTTGCCATTTTTGAATTTTTCTCTCAAAATCGATTTTTTTTTAAACCCGAAATCACTTATTTATATCCAAAAATCACTTCAGAAATCGATTATTCCACCCAAAATCGGTCTTTTCGTAAAAAAAATCCGTTTTGCCCAGTTGCAAAATTGACCCCCCACCCCCAGAAATCGCCATCAGGGGGCTCTGGCCGCAATCTTGAATTCTCCGTTTTTCTCTTAAATTTGGACTTTTTCACTAAAAATGTTCCTTTTTTTTTTTTTTTTTTTTTTCCCTAAAAATTCACTTTTTCCTCAAAAAACTTCAACAAATTTATTATTAAAAATTATAGAAATTTTTAAAAGTTAGTTAAAAATTCCAGTCCCCGGTGATTATTTTTCCTTAACAATTTCAGGTTCCTAACCATCACATATCAAGAAAAAAAAAAAAAAAAAGTAATTGAAATATATTTTTCAACTAAAAAATTTAAAGGCGTAAGAATTTAGTATTATATATCACTGGACTCGTCTTTTCAAGGCGCATACGATTGCGATGTCATATAGATTTTGAAATCCAATGTCAGGATATATCAAAATTAAAAATCTGTATTTATTGTTCAATTTTTGAAATTAATTAAATTGTTCTTTTTTAAGTTTGACTTAAATTGTAGATACAGTACAGCAGAACTAAAAAAAAAAAGTTATCTCAACTTCATTTCCAGTCTCCTATCTTCAAGACTATACACTACACAATGTTATAATATGCAAATTATTCACTGCCTCGACCGTTTTATAGGCATAACTACCCTACTCGGATTTTGTTAAATGTATGTTTATGTGACTAAACCAAGTGCCAACATATTCTCTATATCAGGGGACGTAGGCAGGATACAACACCAGCAATAAATAAAATACTCTTTCATTATATATATATGTGTGTGTATATATATATATACATATATATATACATATATATATATACATATATATACATATATACATATATATATATACATATACTTCAGACTACAAACATAAAATCTGAATCCTTAAATTTTCCACGCCATTCACACACTGTCTTTTACAGCAGCATGCTCACTTTTCACGTAATTAATATAATCTGCTTATATTCAGCTCAAGGCAGTCCATGCTAGCAAGCGTCCAACCAGAACCCTTGACCATATATTCTTCTTCTTTACGACAAAGTTTCGCGACTGCCAATATCGAACTAAGCTTCCTAACTGGAACCCCCGGCTGTTTATATACCTGCACACAGGTACAATGCTCTACCAACCAACACAAATGGTCTGAAATATTCCAAATTTGACGACTGGCCCCAAATCGGCCCTAATGGCCATAATGACTCACTCAATCGATCCATTGCTTCATCGATCTATAAAACTTTCCACGATCTTTACATCAATCTTTCACAATCTTTCGGTTTGTGCTCCCCCCCCTTCCCGGCCATATGTATAGAAATTACATTCGTTCATCAACTGTATGAGGCATGATAATTCATCGCGTTCAATGCAAGCAGTGTTGAGTATCAGCCATTTTGACGTATGGCGCATGACCGACGCTGGTTGACAAGCTATTGACAGACTAATGCTAGAGCTAAAACGAACAGATTCTGGGTAACTCACCATTCATACTGCTCACTCGCGAGTATGCCTATGATGATAGTCTATGTAGCACCGTCCGATCGGGACTCTGGATATTTTTCCCGCTCGTGTAGGACTTGTAAATTTTTTCCTCTGGTGTAGGACTATTATCTTGCACCATGTGTAAATACTCAGAGGAAAAAATTTCCGCTGCATATACGGCTTAGAACATTTTTCATTATGTGTAGGTCTTAGAAAATTTTGACATTGTGTAGGAATTTGAATATTTTTTTCCTCCTCGTATAAGACTTTGAATGTTTTCCATTTATTCACTAATTTCTCATCTTTGCTCTACATCCACTTCAATTAGCCTAACTGCACTTCAGTATAATTTTAACCTAACTTCACCATACCTAACATAACATAACCTGATACAACGTAACCATCATATAAGAACTAATTTAGACACCTTATGTAGCACTTGGACGAATGCGTTTAGTCATTTTCGTTCCACCCTCGTGTAAGACTTTGAGAAATTTTCTCATTTTGCCAAATTCGCTTCACCTTTGTAGGACTTAGAATTTATTTTCATATCGTATAGGCCTCGGAATATTTTATAACTTAGACGTCCATTCTACCTCATGTGAGGACTTGTAAATTTTACCTCTGGTGTAGGACTCAACCATTCATGTAGGACTTTCGTTAGCTATGATGCAGGTCGCGGCTCCATGATCGTCGAGGTCAAAGGCAGCCCTTCGTGTTCGCAATTCATCTTCGCGGTATGGGAACACACTGAGAAAACCCACATACTTGTTCGCCCCAGAAGAAAACAATCAGATACTTACATAAGAATATTTTATTTAAATATGCTTATAGGCGTATGTATATATAAATATAGAAATTTAGATTAATGTTATATTCCCGTATGAATATACCTACTCCTAATTATGTATAAAATAAATTGAAAATAATTTAATAGTCCCTTATTTATATATACATAATTAAATATAAAATACATTGAAAATAATTTTATATTTACATATTTATAAAACCTGTACATAATTATGTTTAAAATGAAATGAAAATAATTTTATATTTACATATTTGTAGACCAATACATATTCATAATTTTACGTATAAAAATTGAAAACCATTTTATTTTCACATATTTATACACCCATACATAATTATGTATAAAATAATTTAGGAATAATTTTATATTTACATATTTATATACCTATGCATAATTATCAATAAAATAATTGAAAATAATTTTATATTTAAATTTTTATGTATCTAAACATATATATATATAATTATATAGAAAATAAATTAAGTACGTGTGTGTAGTCGGTGGTGTAGTGGTTAGACTACTCGCCTCCCACGTAGGCAAACCGGGTTCGATTCCCCCGCGGGGTCGCTCCCGGATTTTCGCGTGTAGGAATTGCGCCGGACGATGCCGCTTGGTCGGCGGGTTTTCTCGGGGATCTCCCATTTTCCCCGCCGTTTCATACACACATGTGCGTAGGTGTGTGTACGTGTGTGTGTGCGCGTGTCTGACTTGCCTATCTAAGTTTTCCATCTGGCTACTACTACCAGCTCCTGGATAAATGCATGACATCACATTAATTTGAGCTGGGTGGGCGTGACTACCTAACCTGTAATTCGTAATGTAATTCTTCTTAACGTGCGGTATATCCTCTCAGGGGCTAACTGACGAGAAAACTCGGGTTCGAGTTTCAGTTTGCTTTCAAATCGAACACTGTCGAACTCAACGCCTCCTTCCCCCCCCCCCCCCCTTCCCACCCCAAGGCAGCCTTTCCCTCTAAGTGAACATTTGTCTTTCCGTGACGGGAGAGTAGGAGGGTTGCTAAATTTGTTAAAGTAAGGTATAAATAGTTCAAAGCACCCATTATCGGTTCGCAGGAGGACAGTTATACTGAAGGAAGAAAGTTCAACTATCCAAGTTCAAACTACGCTTCGCACTAATCCATGTCGTGTCATTAATTCAGACAAAGTTCATCGCAGTCAAACAATTTTTGAAACATCGTTTTGCGAACATCGACCAGCATATCCAAGATAACGTTGGTAATAAGTTACAAAGACAATTTTTATGTCTTAAAGTCCTATTAAAAAGATCGATGTTTGAATTGACGGCGCATAAATATGCTTCTTTGGGTTTTGTACACACAAGCTTATGAATTCGCGTAATAGAAAAGTGTGTTATGATGTTTTTGACCACCTCACGCGCCATGTTAATTTTTACGAGTTGCGGGGGATATACAATAGGCAGGAAGAAGGAACTAACCAAGCCTCTAAGATGGGTTCAGTTTGTAACGCGAATAACTTTTAATAAAACTTATTTCGTATTATTCACACTTAAAATGCATTAACGCGCTCCTGTACAAGCCAGAAAGTATCCGTAAGATCGGCGCTTTAGTATTTTCGAAACTTATGTTGGGCGGATGGATATAGTCCATTAGTGGCAATGTCACACTTTTTAAAATTTAACCTTTGAAAAATCAACCCATGTATGACGTGTTTGGTAGTTTCCTAAATACGTCATGTGTCGCAAAAGCTTTATAATTCTATCAACATCAAATTATCTTATTTTTCATTAAATTTAATTTTTGCTTAAATTTTATCTATAAACTATAATGTTTCGTTTATAATTAAAACGAATTAAACCAGGCATATAATTAGTGTGTTGGTAATGCCTAGTAAGAACTAGTTCTCATGCTCATTAACGAGTGTACACGAATACGGTGCATTGTTCCTCGCGTGTAATTCTCTATACTCAGTTAAGCTTCGTTTGCATGGAGCAGAGGAAATACCCTGAAAGCAGAACTTTATCAGGGCTTCAAAAAATCGTAAGTAACCGAGATCGGACCATGGTATCAATTACTTAACCCCTCTGGTCACCTTACCTTTTATCTGGGAAGTTGCAAATCAAGTTTTTCAATGGCCTGCATTGCACACAGGACAGGGTCCATTAAGGGGAATCTCCCACGTAGGTCAAGTAAAGCCTGTTCACAATGAAGTGAGCACTTTTGACATAAACATTACAAAAAGTCACTGGCTCTGGCTGCATATATTTGAACCGGCGCACTGAGTGACATGCGCCCAGTAAGGTTGGCAACGAAGGATAGGAAGTGGTTCCGTATTTTAACGTCAAATAAAAAGTGTTAGGTAACCATTTGTGATAACTTAAATTATTTATTTCCCTTTCTGCTTTTTTAATTCACAGACGTGTAAAAATGAGCAGATTTTTTAAATATTTACTTCCCTAATAACTCTGCAGTTTCACTTGACCGAAGCATGATTAAAGTGCTGAGGTTCGTGGCAATGTTAATTTTACATAAGGTGGAATAATACACAAGATACATATAAGTAGATCTTATGCAAGGCTTTCAAAAGTGCTCATTTTAAAGTGAACAGCCTATATCAATCGCCGTTAAGGGTGTCGACACCCAAATATGTATTTACATTCGTACCACGTACCTACTGTTCGACTTTTGGATATTATTAGAGATAACTTTTTTCTTCGCAAGAATCAAACTTCGAGCGTATAGTTTTTGCATAAATTCATGTCAAAATAATATTTTTACTGTTTTAGAAATGAACCCTCTCGGGCCCATTTTACTCGATTATTAGCCAGCACGTATGCTTGATATCACAAAGACGTATTTAGATCCAAAATTACCTTGGTTCATACATAGCCCTAGTTAAGACCTTGTGCACGTGATTTTCAAGTTTCATTGATTTTCTGTGAGCCAGCGGGACGCTAAAAGCGTTATGAGTCAATAAGGCGTAATAAATTATTTATGAATGATGTTAAGTGTGTGGAGGTTGTACGAACTATCAGTCCTACGTAAATAAATGTAGATTATAGAATCATAAACATGTTTCAGAGTGTACGTTGTACTAAGTGTCGCACTGGAAAATAAAATGGCTACGCAAGTAAACAATTGGCTGCCACTGCAAAATGTCTTGAGTGAAACAATAGAAATGTTGCTGTTCATTGTTTCAAAACGCCTAGCCCTTGTCGATTTTCGATAGCTATTATATCTGTAAAGTTATTTGGAAACAGCATATCGAGTGTTCTTATTTAATAACCGACCAATTCGAGATGTAGTTTTCATTTCCACCTCCGCAGTCTTCCTTGCCTGGAAATAAGTCTTTGAGATGTTCAAAAACGTAGAAAATACACAGTCGTGAGCAGCAATAATAATAATAACAATAAAAAACACACACACACACACTACGAATTTTTAAAAATTCCCAGATCATCAAACTCGCAGACTTGTCCGCAGTTTTTTTTATGACAGTATAGACCAATTAAGGCCAATGACTATAAATATTCTCGTTTTGCAGGAAAGCGCGTTAAAAATGCTTTTACTTCAACTCAAGAGAAAATTACTATCAGCGCCTATTCAATAGCGATCAATGTCTCGTAATTAGTTTCTTTACACGTATGCAGCGCCAATTAAAGTCATACACTCTTCTTACGTTTCGTTTGCCCGTAATAAATTAATTCCTTCGCAGAATGGGCTAAAACGTTATGACATTCAAAGTGTGGAAATGTTATTAATTAATATAGTAGCTCAACAATAAAAAGTATCATATTTTTCATACCTCATATTATCCATATTTTGCTCTATGGATATTAAACGTTACAGATATGTGAAACAAAGTTCTGATTTAGACGAAGTGGAGTAATACACACTACTATACGCTGTTCACGGTAAAGTGAGTACTTTTTAATGCCCGCCCACCAACCATTAGCCACTATTAAGTATGCTTCATTGCAGACTCAGATAATTTCTTTTGAGAATGGTAAAAGTATACACTGTATTTATCAGTCACATGGCAATGTTGACATTAAAAAGTGGCTACAAGGAAAAATTATAGAAGGGTCTTAAAAAGTGTTCACTTTACCGTGAACAGCCTATACGAATATTTAGCATCTTTTAGACTCTGCTTAGTTGGGCAGACTGTGAGACCGGGGGTGTGTTCGTCTTTTTACAATTAACCTACTTTGCAGATAAATTATGCCTTTTTTCCACTAGTCTCTAGTCTCAATTATTTGCACTTCGAGTCGAAGATGAAATCGCTTGCTAACTCTCTATTCATTATTGAACAAATCTAACCCTTTCAGACCCACTTTAATTTACTGTTTCAGGTGTTGCAAACAAAAATCTTTTTTATGATGGATACTTTACTTCAGTCGACGAAACGCTTGTTTGGTTGTCACAGTCAATGAGCTGTAAGCTATAATATGCTCGGCTACAGTTATGTGAACCAATTACGACCTAGGCCGATAAGACGGTTTGAGAATCATTTAACCACTTGTAAGATCATTGGTCATTGAACTTCACAGTGTTCAGTCCAGACCAAAAATTGCCTACACAATTGTGTACACTGGGTATGAATGGGTTAAGACTCAGCTGTGAATTGATTCCAGTTGTTATAGATCTTCATTACTCGCGCGCAGCTGAGGACTAACTTGCATTCGACCACGCCATCTGCCTCGACAAGGCTTCACCCTCTTCGCATGCCTACAACCTAAGGCCGTCTGCCAGAACGATGCTACGCTCGGCTAGACAAAGGACTATTTTCGTGAAGCGGATTCACTCCCTTAAATTATGTCGTGTTTAGCGATACATAAACCGAAACAACTGTGTTCTAGTTATTTTTAACGTCTGTAACCTTCTGTTGCAGATGGACTTTTCGCTTTTAAGTATATAATTATTGCTTTTCTCACAGTTCTAGCGACCCCTGTACTTACAAGGTTAATTACGGAAACAAGAAGAGAATTTCCTGTAGCGTGTGCTTGGCACTGAGATATATATTTTTTTAACTCTAACAATAATCCTTTGTTGTTTTACGAGTGCCAAACGATTTTAGTTAAATTTATAGCTAATTTATCGGGTATCGCAACGCCAGAACACTGTCATATACTAATTTGTTACATACACCAGCTGATCAGCTAATTCTTGTATGCATGCGCTTTTTATTTGTCGCCAGTATCGTCGTAATACGTGAGTGGGAGCCAACAATATACATCGTTCGGTTCAGGCCAAGAAGGCAAGATGTTTTCTTCCATACCTTGCGACTCGTTGAGCTAGTTCGGCAGTATTATTCACGCTTTGCAAATGATACGCCGCTAAATGCGCAATCCTGATTACTGTTTTTTCTTATTAAAATGGGGCCGCGGTGGTTCAGTGGTCAGACTACTCGCCTCCCACCTAAGCAAACCGGGTTCGATTCCCAGCGGGGTCGCTCCCGGATTTTCGCGTGTGGGAATCGTGCCGGACGATGCCGTTGGTCGGCGGGCTTTCTCGGGGATCTCCCGTTTCCCCCCATCCTTTCATTCCGGCACTGTTCCATACTCACCTCGATCACGCTCATAGGCTCTCAAGACCTCGCTGTTGAGAGCCACCCAGATCTCATCACTCACTCACTCATTCTAAAGGCTGTTCTCGATAAAGTGAGCACTTTATAAATGAACCCTAGAAAAAAAAGTCACTGCCTCTACATGCATATATTTTAATGGGCGCACTCAGTGACATTCGCCCAGTAAAGTTAGCAACGATGGATGGAAGGTAGTTTTTTCTTATGCACAGAGGGGTAAGAATTAGTAGAGTTGTATAGTATTTCCTTTTCTAATAATTTTACAGTTTCACTTGACCGACGCACGAATAAAGTGATGAAGCCCATGGCAATGTGAATTTTACGTAAGGCGGAGGACTGCAGATCGTGCCTACAAGTAGATCTTAAGCAGGGCTTTCAAACGTGCTCATTTTACCTTGAACAGACTATATCAGCTATCTATTCGAAAATACTTTGTTCAATTATTTAGAATATTTCGTAGGTTATACCTAACTCTGGCAAGTTTGGTGACGTGAATATCTACTCTACATAACCATCTGACTGGTTTCGTTATTCTGGATCGAATTACGTTTTCGTTCTTCATGTATGCATAAGCTTTATATTCGAAAATAATCCTTTCAGTTATTTAAAATATTTAACAGGCTGCAACTGCGGTAAACTTTATGGTATGATAACGTTCCCAATTTTATACCAAGTAAAAGTTCTTCCAAATTTTCGATTTTATGCTTTGTATTCGTGCAACTAATCAGTTTGGTGCAATATACACCACTATTTAAATAATATAAATAAGACGGTTAAGAACACTGAGCTCGAACTGACAAAACATTCGAATTTTCAAGGGGGAAAAAAAAGACAAGTTGGATCATCCTCAGCCACAGATCATAACCCAGGGCGAGGCAACACTCTCCGAGCGACGGGATTTCCAGCTGGGATCCGTGGGAGCCCGTCATCCCCGGACATGGCATGAAGTGAGACCCTAGGATGGAGCGGCGCTGGGATGCAAGGGCGGGGGGAATCGGGAGTACCCCCTGAGGAAAACCGCCAGCATCGTCCAGCACGATTCCCACATGCAAATATACGGGAGTTACCCCACCGGGGATCGAATCCGGTTCGCCGTGGTGGGAGGCGAGCGCCCGAGCCACTGCGCCACTGCTGCCCCATGCATAGCAATGAAATCTATTTGTAGTAAAATCGACTGCTTTCTCCGTCCATTCTAGTCACTGTTGGAGTAACTTACACTCTAAATTCGAACCAGCGGAAAACCATCACTGAGTCGCAGCGAAATTTAACTACTCGAATCTGTGAAAATGGCTCCACTTATAATCGGTGGAAAACTTTGGGTCGCTTCAGTGAAAGGATTTCGTTGATTGAATAGGTGACAGTCAACTGCGTGCAGCGAATTAAGTATTGCTTTTATTGAATCCAGCCAAATGATTATGAGAGATATGTATATTTCCGATAGTCGCTGTTTATATTCTGCAATTTAACGTAATTTAAAGAAGCAACAAAGAATGTGCGGTGTCCTTGAAATAAACCCACAGTATCATGCTTCCAATCCTTTGCCTTACCAATCGAGCTACCACGCAATGGTTAACAGTTAAAAAAGAAAATATTTACATTTTACTTATTTGTCGAAAATATGTTGCTTTAAATTGTATGTCTTTTATTTTCGTTTTAAGTTTAATTAGTAACATTACGATTGTTAAAACAAATAATACGTAATACGTAAGAATGCTCTAACTTCATCACATTTAATGCAGTTTAATACTTCAAACCGAGTGCTATGATGATTACGTGAAAACGATATTAAAGAAGTAAAAGCGAAAGAAAGACTGTATTTCATGTTGCCTCGTAAAATAGGGTCATGAAAAACAAAACTCAGAATAATTTTTTTATTTTTTTATTTTTATTTGTAATATGTTGGTATTTGACTTGATACATCTTGTTCTACTGACCCATCAGTCAGAAAACAAATCATTGATAAACAGTAAATTAAATGGTTGATGTATCAGTGAAAAGTGTCACTGAATCAATAAGTGAAGGATAACTGGCATTATTTACCCTAATCAATCAGTTAAATTAGTCGAAGTGACTGTTGAATAAGTGAAGGACGCGGTTTACTGATTTAAACAGTGAAATTCTCACTAGAGTGTAATACATCTATGCTGAAAATACCTGTACTGTATTTTTTTTTTTTTTTTCCCCCAGTGAACTGCGGCTTTTGTGTTTCAAATTAAAATCGAAGTTTCTTTCTGCTTTGTACAAGGAGAGAAGTGTTGCATTTTCTCCACTTCTTTGCAAAGTATTTTTAAGTATCGAATTCGAAAGTTCCTATGAACCAGGCATCCGGAAGATAGTACGCTCATTAATCTTTGCCCGGAAATTTGGTCGAGTTGACTACCCGTGTACCTTCCATGCCGAAGTAATGCAGAAGTAGACTCCTAAACTTGTGACATTGAAAAACGATCTCTATCGAAACTGTTGCCTTTTGCATTCAGTTTTCAGGTCCTTGCAATGAACCCGTATGTGTGCGAAAATAAAATGCATGATATTAAATTTTTTATTGTGACGGTAGCTAGCATGTTAACGTTATGGTAGTACTGAAGCCATTATGCGCTCAGTGTTTTATGTGTGTGATGTGTATACACAATGTGCTGTGGGTGTGGCTTTGGAAACACATAAAATCTTTTGATACTCTGGCAGTTATGGAAAAATGTTGGCAGTACGAAAATTTTAGAAAAATGTCTCACAAACAAGTTGAAAAAATGTTTTTTTTCCCCCCCTTATTCACTCAAAATTATTATTTTTGAACACCTTAAGGAAATCGTTACTGTATTGTTCAGCTTAACGCAAAAAAGGTAAACATAACGAACAAATACGTTTTGGGCATCGACGGCATTGCATTTAATCTAAAAAAAAAAGAGAGTATAATCTGCCGTCGTGGCACGTCATAATGCGATCGATTAGTCATTTTTATGAACCGCTTATTTAGCATGCCATACGGCAATCGTTACTTAATAATCGCTAGCAAAGAACCAAGAACCCATATTTTTTTAAAAGAAATTTTGCGAGAATAATAAAAAAAAGTCTTTGCATGTGTCGGGCATTGTTATTTAATTTGTACTATGATAATAAATTCAGTCTTCTATCAAGTTAATAATAATAAAACTTCCAAAAATATCGATAAACATTTCAAAATGCAAGTTTACTTAATGCAAAAATTATATAAGAAATAATAAACCGCAGGGAATTCTACACAAATAAAAGGCGGCGCCTTTATAACCATTTATCATAAAAGTAAAATGACGAACCGAATAGTTTTTAATTTTGACATACTGCAAGATCATTTCCAAGACTTAATATTCCGAATTCCAATCCGAGATATGGTTTTTTTATACCGTCTAGCAGTGAAACTTTTTTTTTTACATGATGCATTTCTTGTGATAATATTGCTTTTTGCTGTAAGTACGAAATGAATGCAAGTGCTATAAAGGTCAAAATTACACCAGTGTGCTAACAGTTAAGCTACGTGCGTAGCCGCTAACGATACTTCGGTCAAATGAGTGGCCATATTAAACTCAGGAGAGGGCGTTTCGCTTATAAACTGAGTTACGCATATCTCGCATAGTATATTTGCGAAGACTGAATAGTTCACCCTTCGCCGTTTCAGTTCATGGAGAGAAAATGGCAGCACTAAAACGATCGAAAGTAAAGAATATTAAAAGCACTCGAGGAGCATTCCGCCTGGTGACATATCAAACATCTCAGAAAACTTTTGTTCAAAAAGAGTTACACGATGGTTCTCGACTAATAATCGGTGCATTTAACTTATCCGTGTAGGCGTTACGTAAATACTTGCGCCCAACTTCGCAGGATTATACAATACCATCGCTATGAAAATAATCCCACTTTTTTTATATTTTTATTTATAGCCTACGACGTTTGTTTGATTCAATGCCCGGTTGTATCGATGTTCGTATCGAGGCACGAACCTGTCGATTGGGGTTCTAAATTTGCCCTATTTTGTTATTATGCACTGAAATAATATTTTCAAGGATGGAAACTAATCAGTAAAGTTAGTAAAAAGTTTTTTTTCCCAAGCAAGGTTAGTATTTAGTCAGTACTGTGGAGAAATGTTCAGTAAAGTTAGTTTTTCTCTTAAACTTTCTGCATCACAGCTTAGTCCGGCAACAGATCACTCAAATACTAGTGGTACGTCAGGTTTAACGGGAACTCTTCAGTTGTATGGTGTTAGTGAAAATGCCTCAAGAGCGGAACTCATTTATGTTATGAAAGCTATTCCTTCAGGTTTGTCTTTCGCAGCATTGCACGAAAACATCCTGAACATCCTGCATATCTGTTAGTTAAATCATGTCGCTACACAAGGAACAATTTTAGCAGCAAAGTTAGGCCCCTTGATATTGCATAAAACTCTTGTGTTTTGCTTCATATCTCAAAAATGGTGCGTCATAGAGAAAATATCATAAGATGAAAATTGCCGGCAAACAAATTATATATAATAAAGATTTTATACAAAATGTTACGTATCTAAGGCATTTTTTGATTTTTTAATATATCCACATATAACTTTTTTGTGTCAACTTTTTATTAGTTTAATAATCTGAAAAATTCAATAGTTTAAAGTTTACAGTCTGTGTTATTTGTATGTATCTATGTACTAGTAAATCATTATAATCATCATCTTTCCACCAGTTAAAAGGTTTTTCTCTAATGTTGTACTCTATATTGTTCATAGGATTCATACTTCACTATGTAAACCACAAGGCAATAAACAGATAAATTACGCCGGGTCAACAAGGATGCATTACCAGCCAGTATTTGTTTCTTCAGCCGGGCTTGGAGAGCTTTGGTAATTTCAATAAAGTGTTCTGGTCTGTAGTCTGAAAGTCTGTGCTTTACCAGTTTTTCTCCCTTCTTTCAGTCTGTAATTGTAACTTCTCACTTAGCTTCCACCCTTGCGTTTTTATTTTGTCTATTACACTAATAAATAATGAAATTCTGGTTGAATACAATGGTTTATACTTGGTGCAAAATTTTGTATGGCAATGAGTGTTATAGTGCTACAGGATGGGTTCACCGTATTAACCGTACTAATTATTTACATGCTATAACATCTGAGAGAGATATTTTTGTGTTGTAAAATAACCAACACAGAAACAAGTTTTTCATAATAGTTGGCTAATATAACGCTAACAACCAGTGCTATTATTTGCTGTAGTTTTGTGAATGATGTACTTATTTCTGTTTCAAAATATTAATCAAAATACATGCAACATATCCTTTTCTCATTTGAAGTGTTTGAAACTCACGAAAACGCCTTCAAAATTGAAGAGTCCCCTAGAGTAACGTTGCCTCCATACAACGTTATTCGAGGGCACTCTTCAGTTATTTCAAGCAAAGGCGAAATTTAGTTCACATATACAATAAATCTGTAAAACGCGTATTCTTGAAGTAAGAACAGGACCACATTCAGATCATGAATCAGGATCTTTTTCATCGACATTGCTATCTGAACAGAAAATTTGTAGAGTAACAGTGCTTAAACGGAATTTTCACATGAAGGAAATAGTGTTAGTTTTTCTTCGGCATATTACAATACGTATGTCTACACACAGTTGTCTGTATTAGACTCACGTGAAAAATTAAAAAAAATTGATTTTCCCTTATTTTCACTCTAAGCCCTCGTAACAGAGGAATTTCATCTTAGATTGACAGCCCATCAAAGCACAAATAACCGAATGTATACTGTGAGGACAGACAGAATGACGTCATGTTTGATTAGATCATGATAAGCTTATCTGTTTCAAGTCTGGTATTTTGTTAAAATTGAGTGTACCAACCACTCGAATCCTGACCGCACGCGCGACGCATCATTTGATAACTTATCAGTAACACAGCCCATGAAGTATTTGGTGAACGCTATGATCGCGTTCCGTCTCCTGTGTACGAAACGTTGTTCCGTTACGTAGGACCTACATGCACGAGTGCACTGGGGAATAGAACAGTTCTGGTTTCTGCATACTGACTGCAAATAAAAATTGAAGATGCCACTAAAAATTGAAGATGCCACATTGTGGCTCGTAACGTTACTGAAAACAATGTAAAATACAAACGTCTTCTCTATATACACGCCTGTGCACGAATCAGTACCGGGGCAGTGGTGGTGATGTGGTTAGACTACTAGCCTCCCACCTCGGAGAACCGGGTTAGAGTCCCGACGGGATCGCTCCAGAATTTTCGCATGTGGGAACTGTGCAGGACGATGCCTCTGATGGGCGGGTTTTCTCGGGGATATCCCGTTTCTCCCGCCTTTGCATTCCGGCGCTGCTCCGCACTCACCTCGCTTCACCCTCATCGGCTCTCAGAATCTCTATCTTAAGAAGAGGATGTACTGAAACATTTTTTTGTGAAATAGTTGTTTGTGCAAATACGCGTATCTCGGTAAATAAATACGACTTTTTGTCAGAAAACATTAAAAACCAATTATCTATGTCCCTATTTTCTACTTGTGCAATATTAAGTATATTCTTGGAGAAAAAATAGTGAAAATAGTCAAATATCGCATGTTAAAAGCTTGGCTATGCAGTTTCCTTAAACGTTATGAGAAAAGTGCAAACATACGGGCGTAGTTTAATCCGCGGGTTTTCATCGCGTGTAATAAAGTCCCACTGTTACAGATCTAATTTGCACATTACACTGTCACGAACGGAAAAAACTGCAGGCCTTGCGCGTAGGAGCGACGAGGCGCTAGGCGTGCGTGTTAGTGTCGCCCGTATCGCTCCCTCGCTTCTTGACCTTGGCGGCGCACCTCCATCCCAATCTTAAGAGAGCCACAAAAATCTCTCCACTCCACTTCACGAATCAGGGCATTCCGTGATATTTCATATCCGTAACCAACGTGAAATGGCTTCATAAAGCATTTGTCACTCAGACCTCGTGTATTCAATGCACAAGAATGGCCGGAAATCGAGTGACATATGTGTATAATGGTGCGGAAATGGAACAACCTTCTTTTTCGCTCTGTGCACATTTGGAGGTAGCGGAATACGTTTTCTGTGAGCATTAAATTGTTTTATTTCCACAAACATATAATCAATAACACAAAATTTAATCACCGAGGGCGAAGAAACATTTAGCTTCTTCCAGTTCCCCAGATTCGCGTGTTTACCACTGATGTATGACGAAAATGAATGCGGCCGATCCAGTGCGTCAGTCAGTGATAAGCGCGTCTAATACAAGAATATAAAGCCTGTTCACGATAAAGTGAGCACTTTTGAAATGAACCTTAGCAAAAAGTCAATGTCCCTGAACGCATATATTTTAATGGGTGCACTGAGTAACATTTGCCCAGTAAAGCTGGTAACGATGGATGGAAAATAGTTGCACATGTTAACGTCAAATAAAAAAGTGTTAGGTAACCATTTGTGGTAAGTTAAATCATTTATTTCGCGTCTGTTTTTTTTTAATGCACCGAAGTGTGAAAATAAACAGATTTGTATAATATTTACTTTCCTAAAAATTTCACAGTTTTACTTGATTGACGCATGAATAAACTGATGAGGCCCATGACAATATTAATTTGACATAAAGCGGAAGAATACATAACGTGCATACAAGTAGATCTCAAGCCGGGCTTTCAAAATTGCTTATTTTACAGTGAACAGCCTATAGTGCGCATGACACCAGATTTACATAAAGCCCAAAGTGTCGTATTAACGATTTACACAGCCCCGCAAAAATTAAGTCTTTCCCTGAGGCTGAGAACCCGTTTTACCAATTTAAGTGTTAAGCTATTCTATACGTGTAGGCCCGCCAACAATTCAGCCTCATTGATTTGGTTTTATTTGTTTATTCACGATCCCGCTAATTTATTGAAGCGTGCCAGGAGTTTGCTCATTCTATATTTACAAATGGAAACGACACAAACAGCCGGAGTCGCCATGAATTGCACACCATGAGCACACAGTTGCATTCGCCTGTCGACAGTAGCTGGGAAGATGACATCACGGTACAAACTCGGGCTTACGGGTGTCGGACCCCAAAAAAATGTATTATTTCATGCTTGTGCCAAACATCGGTAAACTCGTACGCATTAAATGTAATGACATTTTCTTCGAATAAAAATGTTTTACTCTTTATAACATTTGAACAATTTGATATAAAATACAAAATTCTTCTGTTTTGTTACTGCTGTAATAACAAATACTTAAGGCTGTTCACGATCAAGTAAGCACGTTAGTAATGAACCTTATAAAAAAAACTCACTGCCCATGCATGCTTATAATTTAATGGGCGCACTGAGTGAAATTTGCCCAGTAAAGTTGGTAATGATAGATTGAAAGTAGTTACATATCTTAACATCAAATAAAAGGTGTTAGGTAACCATTTCTGATAGATTAATATTAATTCTTTCGCTTTCTGTTGTTTTATTGCATCGAAGTGTAAAAATGAGTACATGTATAAAATATTTCCTTTTCTTAATAATTTCAGTTTCATTTGACCGACACATGGATAAAATGATGAGGCCCATGGCAATGCTAATTTTATATAAGGCGGAGGAATACACAACATGTAAACAAATAGATCTTAAGCAGGGCTTTCAACGTGCTAATTTTACCATGAACAACCGATAACTAAGTTTTACAGATGAGAAAACTTACAATATAAACTAATGCCGTAAGGGTAATGCTTGACATGTATAAAACCACCAAATAACAGTTTATATATATATATTTAAATGTTGAAAATATGCAAAGCATTCTTTAAATTCAACTTTTTTTCATATATATCTTGTTATTTAGTGATTACATGTGTCACGTAATAGCCCTTGGAATTAGTTTACTTCGTACATTTTTTCATCTGTACAATGTAGTTAGTATTTGTTATTACTGCTGTAAAAAAATAATAATTTTGTATTTGACATCAAAATATTCAAAAAATGAAAAGTTTCAATTTTTTTTTTATTTGAGTAAAATATCATGACATACAGTGCATACAACTTGAACAATTTGGGATACAGATATAGAATTATTAAATTTCTGGGGAAAGAGGCATTTTATTGCAACTCGTTTGATAAACAGCTTGGTTTCATTCAGGGTACAATGTTATTAGTTCATAGTACTAGACCTGAGCTCATATCGGAATGGAACTCCTGTCAGTTTATGTTTGCGAGAACTTTACTAGACTTGTGTCCGGTGGAATCTAAAATGGTCTGTCCCGTTAATTAGCCTCGTGAACGTTCTGGGTGCGTATTTCACGTACTCGCAAAGAAAATTTAAAAAAGTCGGGTTCGCTTTCAAAATCTAAAGTATACGCGTTGTACATGTTATAAAAATCACAGCATGGCCCTGGAGTGATGTATTTAGAGAAACCGGAGAAATAATATTGTATGGAATAATGCACTGAAACCCTCCAAACGTCCTAATTTCTAATTTCTTCGAAAGTTTCCATGTGAAACTGAACAATGCTATTGGCGATACAGGTTAGACATACAACACGCCTATAAGAAACATATACTAGGTGAACGCACAAATCAATCAAAACGGTTGCTTTTGTAAATTATTAAGGATAAATTCAAAATTTACCGTACAATAAGTAACTCTTAGCGTGACGTATTCGAATATAAAACTTAATGTGGGCAGATCCTTCGCATTTGAATTCGTCGATTTTCTTTGCGTTGGATCTTATTTTAGAAATCATATCGAAAATTTTTGTGCGAAGGTGCGTGAGTAGTCGCTTACCAAGATTTTTAAACCGTTACATATTCGCTGTCTTTGTTTATTCTCCAACTTCAAGCAGCTGAAAATAAACAAGCTATTACTTTATACGGGCACCCACATGTTCTACTTTTGGTTGATTGGGGTTAGCTATCTGGGGTTAGAAATAAGTCAATAACCAAGTAGACAAACTATAGCTTTTTATTGTATCCCATGGAATACAATTATTTTTACTCTCCCGTCTGCATAACGGTATTAAGCTATTAAGCTCTGCAAGCTGCTACGGGGAAGCTCTAGTACTCCTCAATCACGATAAAATGAGCACTTTTGAAAGCCCTGCTTAAGATCTACTTGTATGCACGTTATGTAATCTTCCGCCGTATATAAAATTAGCATTGCCTTGGGCCTTATCACGTTATTCATGCGTCGGTCAGGTGAAACTGTGGAATTATAAGAAAAGAAAAATATGTTACAAATCTGGTAATTTCTATACTTCGATGCATTAAGAAAAAATAATTAAGTTACCACAAATGGTGACTAACTCTTTTTATTCGACGTTAAGACACGGAGCTATTTTCCACCCATCGTTACCAACTTTACTGGGCGTCACGTCACCCAGTGTGCCCGTTTAATATTTGCAGGCACGGTACAGGGACTTTTTTCTTAGGTTGATTTCAAAAGTGCTCACTTTATCGTGAACAGCCTTTACCTATAGTCTGGCCGCGCCCTCATTTGCCCCCTTCCGCCTTGGATTGAGTGTCTCGCTCAGCCTCTCGGAAGATACAGTAGGCATCGTTGCCCATAACACACACACAAGAGCAGCAGAATAAAACAATACCGACATTACAAAATTTACTAAAAAAACACCCTTTGCCATTTAGTTCGGTGAAACCAAATACCAAATATACACTCTTGGGTTGTAGTGAAAAATACAAAAGATCAAAATTGCAGCATCAATCCCCCTTATTAAAGACTTATTCAAAAATAATCGCAAGCGTATTCAGTCTGCATTTTAAAGTTGTTTACCCTGGTTTTGTCAGTGAAGTCGCACTAACACAACAGTAAATTATATTGCGAGTTGGTGACTCCAATTACCTTTAGATTGAAATATTCAGGCTTTGAGTGACAAGTAAACTATGTACGTGCGTGTGTGTGTGTGTGCCGTTTATACCCGGTTATCGCTTTAAGGACTGTGTCTAGATCGGGTAACTGTAGTAAAGAGTATCTCTTTCTCTCTCTCTCTGTCTCTCTGAAAAATAAATTTCAAGGCTGTACTTCCGTTGATTTGATAGTTTATACGCTTACCCAACATGCGCTTTATATAACACCGGCTGTAATGATCGTGAAAAATAATTTAAATTTTTTATTACATTGTAGAAACAAAGGGGATTGACGGCATATAGTGTTGCACATAATTGTGGCTGTAACTTGAACACAATCGCCTAGACAGTTAATCGGCTAACAGCCGCCTATAGTTGAACTTGTCAGCATGGTGAGAATGTCCAGTGTAATTCAGACAAATAGGTTGCTGGTAAGTGTAAATGCACAGACCACGATAGCTGGTGTTCCTGCATCGGCAGTGCTTCTCAAACTGTGATCAGCGGCTCGGTACTACGTGATTCACGAAATAAATTTTGTAATTATTTCTATTAATTTATTTAAACTTTTTTACGGGTAAAGTTTTTAAGGTCATGTTTTTGTGATGTCGATGACAAGTTTCGATAAGTACAGCATTTAATTTTAATGATTACTCAAATAATTATTCCTACGTTCTGCTACTTGAATGGATGGAGAGCCTACGAAGTGGTCCATGTTAGGTTCACAGTCTACACCTAACGGTTCGCGCTATAAGTTGTTCACCGTAAAATGAGCACTTTTTGAAGTCCTGCTGTTCACGATAAAGTGAGCACTTTGAAATCAACCTGAGAAAATAAACACTATCCATGCCTGCATATACTTCAATGGGCGCACTGAGTGGCATTCGCCCGCTAGAGTTGGTAACGATAGATGGAATGTAGTTCCATATCTTAACATCGAGTAAAAAGTGTTAGGTAACCATATGTGATAATTCAAATTATTTATCTTGCTTTCTATTTTTTTTTTTAAATTCATCAGTTCGTAAAATTAGCAGATTTATAAAATGTTTACTTTCCTAATAATTTCACGGTTTCACTTGACCGACGCATGAATAAAGTGATGAGGCCCATCGCAATGTTAATTTTACATAAGGCGGAAGAATACACAACGTGCATACAAGTACATCTTAAGCAGGGCTTCCAAAAGTGCTCATTTTAACGTGAACAGCCATTCAATAGACTGTATATGCCTAGTGGTCCAGAGTGGAGAGCGAAGTAGTGAGATTCGGGCGGCTCTTAACATCGAGGTCTTGAGAGCCGATGAAGTTGAAGTGAGGCGAGTATGGAGCAGCGCCGGAATGCAAGGGCGGGGGAAACGGGAGATCCCCGAGAAAACCGGCCGACCAGCGGCATCGTCCGGCACGATTCCCAACCTGGGAGCGACCCCAATGGTAATAGGAACCCGGTTCGCCTCGGCGGGAGGCGATTAGTCTAACCACTACACCATCACGGCACCTTGGTCCATGGTGAAGTGAAGTTTGTGAACCACTGCTATGTAGCGCGGATTATTTAAATGACCCACTCCTCGCTTGTGGAAGACAGTGAGTGTGCCCAGATCTCTGCAAGTGTTGTATTAGTCCAGCGTCAAGCTACCTTCGCGGGTTATCACCACGGCATAAAAGCGAGTACGTCGATAATCCCAGCCGAACGCGAATTAATTTTGTGTGCAGCGACTGGCGAATCACCGGGGTCTTGATTACAACTGTTGGCTCGCAGCAAAGCAGTTCTTTCCAAAAACGCCACACAATCATTGGCAGATCAGCGTAATTGCTCGCTGACAGCGAGCTTTCGCTAGTGTTTCTTTAATTGCTCTGGTTTAATCTGCATCGATTTGGAGCATTTCTGCCGATTGATAATTAGTCCCGGAACAACAGGTGAAAACTGCTACGTTTCGTGGAATCAAATCCACGGCGCTAGGTTTGAGTGAAATTAACTGCTTGATCAGTTCGAGCTTAGTAGATTTTTGTGCTGGTGAATAATTAGCAGTTACTGAAAACTGTTCTCGTTACCACGACAAAAATGTGTTGATACACAGGTAAAACTCTAATGCTATGTCAACAGTATTAATGTTAGTACTACAGTAGATTTTTGTTACCTGCGAGCTGTCAGTAACTAATGTGGCTGTTAATGTAATATACTGCCAAGCTATTTATGTTAATGTACTTTTGTAACTAATAACATTACCTCCTTACGGTACTGTCAACTTTGAGGCGGTGTTAATGTTGCGGCAAATCAAATTTTGTGTTCAATTGATGATATTAACATTTGTGTTAAAAGTTTTCCCGTATCTTCTTAGCTTTGAAAAAAAATGTCCCGATGTAATATTATTTTCTCACATAAAGAAATATTACCAACGAAGAAGAAATTACGTCTGCGAGGGGGATCGAACCCACGCCTTGAACGCTTTGCGGTCTCTATTTTACGAAACTTAACGTCTTATCAACTACTCTATTTTATCACGTCTGGCCATATTATATATCGACGGCATTAAAATCAATACAACGGCAAAATGCAGCTCTCTTTGATTAAGTGGAAATATTTCATGTACTCTGCTCATTTCATATACTCTGCACATTTTGCACACGTGAACTGCTTTTGAAGGCTCGAGAGCTGGTCTAAACTACATTTAATTCCCACGTTACGTTTTAAAATCTCTAATAAAGTGGTTTCATTCTATAAGGTTAAAGCTGTTCCCTAGTAGTCGCCATTTTACAACGCCGAGTTAACGTAAACTTTTGCAGGCTGGGTATTACCTTAATTTAATATCACAGTAACACAAAATATCTTGTTATTGCTATTATTTTTTGTGTAATACAACATTTAGTTGCGGCAACATTACTTTGGCTTTATTAACATTGGCACTTCAACGGTATATTTGCATTACAGTAATACAAAATTTTGTGTATGGTTAATATTTTTAACTTTGTCACAGCATTATTAATTTTACTACAACATAAACCTTTAAAGCAATTACTCAATAGCAATTTTTTGTTGCAACCCAACATTGAACTTTTCTGAGTAATGTCTAAATTGACATAATATTTGTGTCAATAGACGCGATAGCCTGGGCGACTAGTCCACTGTATAGGCAATTGACGGTAAAATGAGCACTTTTGAAATCCCTGCTTAAGATCTACTTGTATACACGTTGTGTACTCTTCCGCCTTATGTAAGATTACCATTGTCGTGGGCCTCATCACTTTATTCGTGCGTCGGTGAAATGAAACGGTGAAATTATTAGAAAAGAAAACTATTTACAAATCTGCTGATTTTTACAATACGATGCATAAAAAAAAAAAAAGAAACGAAAGAAATAATTTAAATTATTATAAATGGTTACCTAACAATTTTTATTCGACGTTAAGATACGGAACTACTTTGCACCCATCGTTACCTACTTTACTGGGCGCATATCACTTAGGGCGTCCGTTAAAATATATGTAGGCAGGGGCAGTGGCTTTTTTAAAGGTTGATTTCAAAGTGCTCACTTTATCATGAACAGCTTCTACACTTCACGCTGTAACTGCTTTGCAGTTATATCTAAGGCAAAACAGTTTCATCGGTAACTTAAAATTTTCCTGTGAATTATTATCATTTAAGCAGTTTTCAGATTCATAATCGAAACACAGTGACATTACGCATCCGACAGCGTGGAATCACTAAAAGTTTGAGAGATGTCGGTGGTGTGGTATGGGTCAAGTAAGACGTCATGTTGTCTGTTATTGCCAGATGTAGTTCTGAACACAAGGAGGTCAGTAGTATGTTATTAATTCGTTCGAATTTTCTTCGCATGCCGATGGGAGTGCAATGTCAGTTAATTTTACACGTAAGCGTATTATACAGTGATTCCTCCATCTGGTCACACGGCATTTGAGACCATAATTATGAAGCTAAGAATTCTTTCGACGAATGTTCTTGTTTGGAAACAAGCCTGAAGCACAACTCGTCCGCGATTATACGTCAACTTTCTTCTTGTCGAAAAAGAAGCCAGCATAGTTGTAAAATTACGTTGTCATGATTTGACACGGAAAAACGATACAATTACTGGGAATATTTTTAAGATGTTTAGCACGTTGAGAGGATAATTTACAAGGGTAAATAAGTTGCTTTGTAAATTATAAAAGTATCACAAATTTAAGTGTTTATCTTTCAACCATAATACAGATAAATCGAACTTGGGGAGGCACATAGGAAACTGAGGTTCAATAAGTTCCCATTGCGATATTTAAAAAAATTAATTGTAAACTTTTTTTTTGCTGAAAATCTATTCTGGCCGTCGTATCTGACAGCACTGAAATTGCTGTAAGAACTTCCCGTTTTCAAAACGTGTGATATTTTTATTCTTACAATTCACGAAAGGTTTTGTTATGATACACAAAGGAGAGGAATCCGTTCACAAAGACGAATTTCGAGATGAGAGTCGGCACTGCACGGGACTAGCATGAACTCTCACATAGAACTCAACTTCTGCAGTAAACTTCAGGGAGAGAAACGTCTACTTTCACCCTGTCGCCAGCCCACATTATAGCAGAGGACGTTATAAAAGAATAAGTATTTCGAAACTACGGTACCATTTTCCCGTCCTGAATAAGGCGTTTTAAATCAATGTGGCAAGTGTACTTTCGATGCATTTTGTGAAGCAACTTGTTTTCCGAAACTAAAACATATTAAGAATCTCAAGAGAAAGTTAATGAAGCTGTAAAATCATGAGTGGGCATAAAATCATTAAAACAAACACGTTATCATTTAATAACGTCGAGCCACTGCCCGTTTTTCAGGTTTATCCGGTTATAGTAGCCATCAGGCGATTTTGGCTGAGTTGGACGCCAATTTTCTTGAAAGATACGTACAAATCCCTATTAAAATATAAGGGGGGTATAACATTACATTTCAATGTGTTTTGCTTCGTATACACTGAACCTGAATAAGTGACTCCACAAACTGAAATGCTCCTCATCGAATAGTAAGTGGGATGGACTTTGCATCAAAGTATCGGGGATATGGAATTCACTGCTAAATTAGTGGAATTGGCTCTTTGATTCCAGCCGTTTTCTCGGATGTTCAGTAGTTTTTATATCTCCCGGGTTTGAAGTGTAGTGGATCCCGTATTTTCGAAGTACACCAAGGATTGTTATTCGTAATCGAGAGTACGACTGATACGTGCATATGCCACAAGAGAATAAACCTGTCTTCTATGGTAAATTTTCAGAGTAAAGCTTGGTCGTTTCAAGAGCAGTTATCGAAATACAAGATTAAATACGCATTCGTATATTTTGAAAAGCCGTGAATTAAACCTTTCTCTTCAAGCGGACAGTTCTTTCCCAAATAAATTCCAAGAAAATTTAAAGATTCCAAACAGTGTCATAACGATGAGTTGTAAACTAACGTTTTCTTAAGTGTATAAAACAGTTGACGATGCTCGCACTAAATGAATCTCTGTTGTTATAACCAACTGGGCTGCTTTTGAATTACAGCCATCACTGGCAATTTATGCACTCAACATCAACAATTTATGAGAGTTAATGTCTGCCGACACAATGCATTAGACGGAAGAAGAAAATTTCCTTTGTTGGAAGTACTCTGAACGTTGGAAAAAATCGAGGCAATCCGAAGCTTTTTAATTAAGGGAAGCTAGAATATCTCTGGTACTTGACCAAGCGTGAAAGTTCGGTTCCTTACACTTCGGGCTTAAAGGGAACGCAAGGATGGATGATGTAGAAAAAATAGATTAGTTTTCTTCGAGGTTTATTAGGATATGCTTTGACTTATTCACTGTTTAATGTGTCAGGTTGAAAACAGAGTCAAAATTACGGTCGTCAAATTACGTATCAAGTTGGTATGAATACAAAAAAAAAAATACACTTTATGGCTTTCGTAAAGAATTCTAAAATGTTCTAACGAATAAAAGGCGTATTTTAATTGCTTTACTTCTGCTTCTGAAAATTATTAATGTGCAGTATTTAGTAATAAATGCAAATGAAAATACACGAATATCAAAACATCATTCTTTTAAAACGAATGTGGTTGTGTTCACATTCATATTTCCAACTTCCTTCTAATGTCAATTAACAGCAAAAATTTGATATTTTATTGTAGGCGAGCAAAACGTTATTCAAAACGTCTCACTAAAATAGTGTTCAGAAATCTGTTACATCTTAGAAGCAAAACATAAGCGTATAGTCGATTACACTTTTAAACAAGCAATTTTCACTCTCTTAACTTAATTATTTGATTATATTTAATAGTGTATTACAAAAAAAAAAAAAAAAAAAAAACGAAAGAATGTTTCGTAAAAGTAGACAATATTTTTGGTCATATTGCATACGCTGTAATGACGTCAATTGGATGCATTCTAAATCATTCTAATCATAATTTACAACTGGCCGAAATGCAAGACCCAAATCCAGCGACTTCTAGTGTTGTTTTAAAATAAGCTATTTTTATAATCACGTTGGAGTTTTACAGTTTGATCATTCGCAACAAATTTCTGAGTGCCAGCTTATTAAAAAAAATTCAAATAATTTTCTAAATAATTACTATTGGAAATTTAAAAATTAAAGAGCAACCATTGCTGGAGGTATTATTCTATAGCTTTAATATACTGAAAATACGAATCTGTTTGCATAATTGTGTAAGTATAGGACGAAAGCTTTCGTTTACGTACTGCGTTTTCTAGAAAATCTTGCCATTTGACAGCACATAAATACACGCTATATAACGGATAGGCCCAGAGAATATAACGGCGAAGTCTAGAAGCGGGAAAATTTCCCGTTTCCACTGACTTACAGCCCTGACTCTACAGTCCTATGAATTGGTACCAGCTCTTTGTTCATTTGTTACTGCGCCAGTGAAAGGTGAATTATACCCTAGAACAGGTGTCGCTGGATTCGGCACATTTCTAATTGAAATATGTAATAGACTCACATTCCCCGAAGGTGTGTCTCATAGGCTACGATACAATATCAAACATGATTTGCATGTACGCGTGTTTGGAGTCTAGCTCGTAAAATTTGTTCCCTAAAATGTCCTATCCCTAGTTATACAGCTTTTGGTAACGCCCGAAACAGGAAACCAATAATAATTTCTCCCCAGGATTTTTTTTTAAAACTAACCCACTGTAAACAATTGTGTAGATAACACACAGGGAGGTTGTTTTTCGCCGTTACTGTATACTGCGAGAATTAATTATTAGTGTATCTTTCCTGTGGGTAAACAATTCATTTAATGTGCTACTGTACTATAGTTTATTCACAGTTTCTTCACACTTTTTGAATCAATACCTTTAGAAATGAAAAATCACCCCATGTATGGTGTGTTTGGTTGTTCCCCATATATGTCGTGTACCTCAAGCGTTGTATACTTATGATGTTGCCACAAAGAAAAATTTATTAATTTTTGTTTGATCTTTACTGTAATGACTATGATAACCTTGCATTGTCGGTACAATAGCTCAACAGACGCCTTTGTGTTATATCAGTCACACTGCAAAGAAAATATGTGCTCTGAAAAACAACCGTGATTAGAAAATGAGAAGAAAAAAAAGCAACAAATCTTTCAAAGTTATATTCTCTTTAAAAAAACACTTCGGCGGCCTTATGACTTGAACCCTTTCCCCTCGTGTTACTAATCTAACGCCATTTATCAAACAACCACTTATGTTAACACCCCTTTTGATAGGTACGTTATGTTAGGTGGTAACATGGGCCAGAATATATCACCTCTAGGGTGGAATTGAAATAAATGTTTTGGAGAATGGCTGCGCTTCATAATGAAATTAAACGTCTCTACGAGAAATGTATATTTTCTCAGTCGCGGTTTCGTAACTGCAGAATACATATATAGGTTTATGAATGTTCGTATCGGGACTACAGTGAACAACAGAAAACCTTTAATATTGCTAACCCGTTATATTTTGTACGAAGTAATATTTCTTTACTGTGACCTGAAGCAGCTCAAAGAATGTTTATGTCTTTGCTATAACGAATGACAATGTTGCAATTAAAAAAAATTTATTAAGAAAACATTTCTTGACAGCAAACCTGTGTTTATGTAACTTTCTCTTTGAATTAAAGTAATATTCAGTTACTGTAAACGAAACAACCCCTAAGAAATGGTTATCTTTGCCGTACATAAAACTTTCTAAGGATTTTTTTTAAGAGTACACACGAGAAAATACTAGCTAAAATCTGTTCATGTTGGTTTCAGAAATTCTGTAACGCAGTTGTGTACGCCATACCAAGGCTTCATTCTTAATATTCACACTTAAAAATTCGTTATAGCCTGTTCACAGTAAACTTAGAACTTTTGAAAACCCCGTTTAAGATTGGGATGGACCCCCCCCCCCCCCACATTACTTTCTGTGAAATAGTTGTTTGCACGAATACGCTTATCTCGGTAAATAAATGTTCTGAAAATACGACTTCTTGTCATAAAAAATAAAAAATGAACTAGGCTATCTATGCCCCAATTTTTTTTACTTTTGTCATATTAAGTGTATTCTTAGAGAGAAAAAAATTGTGAACATGGTCAAATATCACATTTTTAAAGCTTGCCTGTGCAGTTTCCTTAAGCGGTAAGAGAAAAATACAACGATACGGACGTAGTTAGTTTAATATGCGATCTTTCATTGCGTGTAATAAAACCCCACAGTTACAGATCTAATTTGCACAGTACAGCGTCACGGCGGAAACACTGCACGCCTTGCGCGTAGGAGCGATGATGCACTAGGCGTGCGTGTTAGTGTCGCCCGTATCGCTCCCTCGCTTCTTGACCTCGGACGCGGAGTTCCCACGGGGGTCCATCCCACTCTTAAGATCTAAATTCATGAACAATGTGTATTCTTATCCGCCTTATGTAAAATTAACATAGCCGTAGGCGTGATCGCTTTATACATGTGTCTGTCAAGTGAAACTGTGAAAGTATTAGAAAAGCAAGTATTTTACAAATATGATTACTTCAGACACTTACATGCATTTAAAAACAGGAAAAAAATATATATTATTTAAATATTCGTTCATTTTTCCCTGCACTTTTAATTCAAATTTAAGACCTCGAACTATTTTCCCTCCGTCGTTACCAACTTAACTGAGCGCATACCAGTCAGTGTGCCTGTTAAAGTATATGCTAGTAGGAGCAGTGGTGTTTTTCAATGATTGGTTTTAAAAAATGATCACTTTATCGTGAACAGCCTTTACAAAGAAAAATAAGTAAATACAATATGGCGGAGATCGCCCAACCTTAAAGTTAAACGATTTATGAATGAAATTATTTGTTTTGCTTTCTGTATTTTTTTAATGTACGTTAGTGTAGCAATTAGCACATTTCTAAAATATTTACGTTTATAATAATTTTACAGTTTTATTTGACAGACGCATGAATGAAGTGATAAGCCACTCGGCAGTGCCTAATTTACATTTAGCGGAAGAATACACAATGTGAATAAAGACTGTTCACGATACAGTGAGCACTTTTGAAATCAACCTTAGAAAAATGTCACTTTTTCTGCCTACATATATTTCAACGGGCTCACTGAGTGGCATGCACCCAGTAAAGTTGGTTACGATGAATGGAAAGTAGTTCCGTATCTTAATGCCGAATAATAAGTGTTAGGTTACCGCTTATGTTATCTTAATTTATTTCTTTCGCTTCCGGTAATTTTTAATGCATCGAAGTGCAAAAATGATCATATTTGTAAAGTACTTAATTTTGTAATAGTTTCAAAGTTTCACTTGATCGACGCATGAATAAAGTGATGAGGCCCATAACAATGCTAATTTTTCATAAGGCGGGATAACACACAGCGTGCATAGAAGTAGATAGTAAGCGGGGCTTTTAAAAGTGCTCAGCTTATCGTGCACTGTCTATAGTAGTGATAATTAAACAAGTGTTGTGTCGGCGCAAGTACAGCACTCATGAAAATATTTCTTATTTGCAACACAGTTAATCATCAATTTAAGTGGGTCTGAAGGGTGAAATATATCACGGTAGTGCCGCTAGTACAAGATCTTTTCCACATTAGATCTGTGATAGGAGACCTTATTGTAATTGTGGTCTATCTTCGTTAAGGGCGGCCGGTTATCTTTATACTCCAGTGCAATATGTACTGTATTTCATCCAGGAACACGTTGCATTTTAATAGTGTACATTGCTCTATGTCTGGCGTTTTTCAGGTAATCTTTGACAGTTTTTTTTCTCTCCGTACCGTGATTAGTTTATTATTTCAGAGTGGCTTCGAATATAATCTTTTTTTTAACACGTTCTGATGGGTTCCAGTTTTCGATGAAGAACGGTACACGATGCCGTGAAAGTCACCCATGAGCGATTTTTTAAAATCCGGTTGCTGATTTCACTTCTCCGTCGGACGAGAAAGTTTATAAATATTTTACTGAGTAGGTGTGGGCCACGATGGCTGAGCGATTAGCACGCTCGCCTCCCACCAAGGCGAACCGGGCTCGATCCCCGGCCGGGTCACCGGACCTTTCGCAAGTGGGAAGCGCGCCGGATGATGCCGCTGGTCGGCTGGTCTTCGCGGGGATTTCCCGTTTCCTCAGCCCCCCCCCCCCCCCATTTCGGCGCTGCTCCATATTCACTTCAATCATCCTCATCGGCTCTCGAGACCTCGCTGTTAAGAGCCGCCCAAATCTCGTCACTTAGTGAGTGATTATTTTCTGTAACAGGAAACTTGGTCTATCAAATCAACTCTTTGTGACCGCGTTTTATTTTTCTCCTTCAAATTAACCAGAAGTTTTGGGATTATGAAGTTAACTTCGCAGGAGATTCGAGCTAATTTAATGAAGTCTTTACGTCTGGACATTTCGAACCCATTATTAAAAGGGGCTAAATTATTTTCACAGTTTTTTTTACCACTGAAATATTTTAAATAGTGTCAAAAAGGGTTTTATAAAATATGTTTAGGAGTATTCCGATTCCACAGTAGTACTCGGTTTTCCAATCCAAGTGCTGAAAGAGCAAATTTTGAGAAGATACAGGCACTGTGTTAGGTATGCAGCAGTAAAATATTTGCAGAGGGTAAAGTGAAGTGCACTCTGGGCACGGAAACGGAGTTAAATCTCCGCCGTGGCAGCTAATTTGCGTAGCAGCTTGTTTGAAACTCTAGACCAGGGCTGTCCAACTTGGAAGGGCTCGTGGGCCACAATTCAAATTCTAGCAAAGTCACGGGCCGTACCATAATTTTGATAAATTTCTTATATTGGGCAAAAATAACAAGGTATTAAATTAGACTAGGCCGCTAGGCTACAGTTAGAAAAAAAACATATTTCTATTGAATATTATTATTAAGAACAATTTTTAATTGTTTAATTATTGAGAAATCAAAGGCATTCTCAAATACAGCCTACATTAGATTGATAATCAACATTGGGTTGTGAAATTATGAATAGGCCTGATTAATAAGTTAATGGGGAAGATTTTAATATTTTGGTCATGGTTGTTTAGTTTTTTTTTAAACCTGTAACTGTGTAGCTTTTTCTTGCAAAATTTCTGTTTATGTTGTTTATATGTTTATTAAGTTTGTAAAGGCATCGTGGGCCGTACAAAAACGGCCTGCGGATCGCATGCGGAAGTTGGACAGCCCTGCTCTAGACCCACCGCCAGCTCTCCTCTCTCGCCATAACGTCCCTTCTACACCGGACATCCAAACCCCGATTGCTTCTTCACCTCTCTCCTGGGGAAAGCCTAGTAATTTGCATGTTAACGAACAACTCTTCCAACCCACGCGAACTCCTCGCAGAAAAAAATAAAGGAGAAAGTATAACGCCCTGTCTTTGTGTAGTTCCGATTTCCTTTCGCCCCGATCAGGATCACGCTACCAGGTCATTACGTCGTCCCTTGCCCCCCCCCCCCCCTTCCGACACATCCCACAAACCATGGAAACTCCCCTTCGACAACGAAGAGTTGATTTTATGCCTTTACAAAGGAAGTGACGGCTCATTTCTCGTGCGGGGCATGAAATAAATTAATATCCGTTTTTGTCGCTGCTGCCGTTGCTCCGTGGTGGTGAAAACATCTTACTATAATAAACCGTACCGCAGTATTTCGTGCGACGAAAATTTATGGACTTAATAATAACAGACATAATTTGTGACAGACATTTCCAATTTTCAAATTCCTCGTCAAAATATGCAATAACAAGAATGAAGTTAATTTACACCCACAATTACCAGGTGACACAAAGTATAACACGTAGGAAGATATATAAATTCATATTCAATATCTCTGCTTGGAGTGAATATGAAACATGCATTAAAATAATGCTTAAATATCTATAGAATGAAAATGTGTACTGTAATTGTAGTATTTGATACATTCAGGTGTTTTTAACGCACAGTTTACTCCTGTTGTGGTTTTTTTTTTTTTTTGTTTTTTCACGGTTAAAATTTATTGCGAGTGCAGGCTATCTTATCTCACACGCGGTCATTTCAATCTTAGACATCTATTAACAAACGCGCATTTAATTTTGCTGGGGGGGGGGATGTCGACCACGTGTGTGCTCATGCAATAACAACTCCTGCTCCGGACAGTGTAGGTAGTCTTTGCCTGGCACATACTAGATAGTCATAATTTTGTACCTAATTTGCAATTTAAAACTGGAGTTACGACCGTATTAGCAGTGTTATATTTTAAATATTGCATTGCAGGAAGTACTTTAAATGTTTGTCATCAAAACATGTTTATCACATCATTAAAATTCTAATACAAAGTTCGTTTTTTTTGGGGGGGGGGGAATTAAGTAGAGATTCGTAGCTCTTGTGTGCCGGGGCTAAAAATCAACAACATCTAGGGATAAGCGTCTTAAGTCGGACGACAATCACGTACCTGCGACGACAAGCCCAGACCTCGCGGGGCTGCCCCGAGACGCTGTCGCCGATCCCCTTGGACTGGCGTCTCCCCGCGTCGACGTACCGCACAGCACTGCCGGGGACGCTACCCCCGCCTCGTGTTCATAAGTCTGCCATCCTCCCCACCACTCCCAACCCCTCTTGTCAAGGCTCCCCCTGCAGCGGTAGGCCATGCAACGTGCATGCGCGGTGCGCCGTACGGCCTAGCGCGCCAGGGGAAGTCGAAGGAATGGCGGGCGGGGCGGAAAACACCGCTGTCAACAACGTTTGATGCCGCTCCGGGCGCGTTTCCGTGGATTCGCTTTGTTTAAGGATTACGTCGTGATAGCATCAGATCCTACCGAGAGCGGCTTGTCAGTTACTTCACGTCGCCGAAAATTCATCGGGCGTAAACGGCGCCCTAGAGTTAAATTTCCTCTTTCAAGCTGAACAATCAACAAACGCCTTTACAGTTTATGTAGCTCATTAAAGGTCAGTTTCACAATGACTACATTTTCAGCTCTATTCATGTGAAAGTAACGCTTATATAGTGAACTATGGAATTTGTGTTGAATCGATTTATAAAATACTCATTAGATTTACCATAAAAGACTTTTCTATTTGTACTTGAATATGCCATGAAACAAACGTTTTTATACAACGTTAAAGTGTTAGGGCTCATTTAAAAATACTCAGGGTACATTCAGGTAATATCGCGAGGTATATAACTTCAATTCTCATAAAAACTGTTTTTTTTTATTTACTTCGAAATTGTCGATATTTCTTGCTGGTTTATACACGTCTTTTACTGTACTTCATCTCATAACGATAATTGAGAGTATTCATACAAATATGCTCAGGTATTTCTAATACTTCCTAACATTGGAAAACAACATATTGATTTTATTAGATGTTTACCATTTTCTGCGGTTACAATTACGTTATCGTCATTGTTATGTCATGTTTCATATTTGAAAGGTCTCTATTTCACATAATTACACTGAGTTTTCATAGAATAAAATTTAGTTCTTAAGAGAGATTTTTCAAAAATTGACTTATATAAGATACAGTAATTGATACAAGAAATGAAATAGCTGTCTAAATCTACTAACTCAAAATTAAGGATTTTTTAAATAATTACATAAAACAGGCAATGAGACTATCATTAACCAGAAACTCTATTAAAAAGTTTTAAAAACTTATAAATAACATTTTTTATGCTACACATTAAAATTATGGATTTATTTCCGCATCTTCTTTCAAGAGTGTTAAAGTTTCAGTAGTCATGCATAACCAATCTTTAATGTTGACAGTTCTCATTACTTTCTTTCAAAATACGAGTGAAGAAGAAAAATAAATGGCTAGTACAATTTACTGGGATGCTGATAATAGGAACGAAGAAGAAGAATATAATGTAAATAAGACTAAAGATGAGCTACGCCAATTTTTGTCTCCTGCACATACGTCCTACATTGATTCTTCATCGCTAACACAATTTCCAATGTCCATATGGTCAACAGTGGTAGTCGTGTTTGTATACATTTGAGTTTTCAAAACACACGCCTTCTCGTACGAATAAGATACTTTGCCAAACTTGAAAATATTTTAGTTTTATTAGCACGTTCTCTTGCCGTGTCTACGGTCGTAGTCACGTTGCAAATGAATTATACTTATGAGCAGCACGGTACACGGCAAGGCACCAGTGTCCAGTACTTTGATGAAGGTGTTCCTTGGCGCTGCGGTGAAATACAACACTATCGTATAAGAATAATTTAATAAGTCTGAAATATCTTTCTCACTATGTAAAAAGAAACAATGGTCTCTGGATCTCACAAAATTTTAATTCATGTTATTAGCATTACTTCATTTAATATCATGTTTAAATTATGATTTCGCTTAGTTGATTGACACTGGAACAACTTTATTATAGAACAATCGACTGAATGCAAACCGCTATACAGTCACCTTTGTTTCTAGGTAGGATAAATATTTCTGAATAAAATGTTTTGTTTGCCTTCTACCAAGAGCTCTTACATTAAACTAAATGTTCTATAACACTCTGTTTTTCTATAATGACCAAAAAATCAAACCAACCAGATCATAATGTCTCATTCTATCCAAAGTGAAATAGCAATTTCAGTTATGTATAATTATTTCCATATGTATAATTATTACCTGGTAGAGGAACGTAAACATGTTTAACACTTTATTGCCCAGTGTAGAAAATTGTCTGCAAGTCACATAGGAAAAGTATATTTGTTCAGTACTGTACAATGCGAAGCTTAGTGACCAATGACCTTCACTGCGGGTAACCGGATCGTAAACTGTGTCACTGGCTCTACGTCACGACTGGTCCATATCACTATATCACAGAGCACAAAGCATACATACAACTAATTGGTTGTGATAATAACATGCTTGAGTATAGCACGCACCAAAAATTGTTCTTAATTGTAACACCTGTAACCGTAAATTAATGAGTGAATGAAAGAATTTGAGAATATATAGTGTCACGTAAATGCTTGAAGAATGTTTCGTAAGATATTTTACATACGCCATCACACATGCCAGTATGTTTTAAATTCCTTATTTAAATAGACAAAACATTTTGGGACACGACTAGTTCATTAATAGGCCCGCCTGCCTGCATCGTTTTTCTCCTTTTTCGGCCGAGAAACTCGGGAGCTATAAGGGTTACACTGGCATGTGCTACAAGTGCCCCATCGCCAATACGAGTAGTTCTCGTAGTGCTGCGTGTACCTATGGGACGTCCAGAAACTAAATTTACAGTATGCATGTTGACTTTGAAGTACCATTCTTTCCTCATCTGGGGTATAATGTCTTTCCGTAGGTAAACATAATGGGGGCTCGTTTAAAAATTTCGTTAAAAAAAATAAGGATTTCAAACACCCTGTAACGCAGTCCAAGCTCCGGCCAGGCGGAGCCCGTAACTTCAGTGTGAATCGGCCTTAACTGCGCGCCGCTTGCTCCCGTACGTCAACCGAAAGCCGGAGAAAAAAAAAAAAGGGCGAAAAGGGAGGGAATTACGAGCCTAGCTGATAAAGTGCGCCCCTACCACCAGCAGTCTACTCCACCCCGACACTATCTGGCCAACTGACCACCGTCGCCCTTATCACCCCAGGGCTGCCAACCTGTCACCCAATAGCAGTGGAGTAGCAGCCGCCACCAGTGACGACCGTGTCGAGGGGAAATGCAGTAGAGTGCGCACGAGAGACGCGCATAGTAGCCGCTCTCACTGCTCCTACACTGGAACTGCCTTTCTGCACCGAGAGAAATCTTTTGTCGAGCCAAACAAAAATTGTTTGGCGCAATTGTTCGTACAGGGGCAGTAAAATATTTTGTCGTTAAAAACCAAATTATTTTGTTGTTTTTTATTTGACTGTCCCAAACAAAGATTTAGTTGGTGAAGCTATAAATTTTTTTTTTTTTTGGATCTACGCACGTTAAGCAGTTTCACTTAAAATAAAATAATTCGAAGCCCGATCGAGATTCGAACCTAAATCACTATCAGTAGGATTTGGGGAAGTCTGGCACGAGAGAATGGTGAGTCGGAGCCAGAGCCTGCCGGCCGCCATGTTGTTACGTCACGATATATTTGTTGTTTCAAATATTGTATCATTTCTATTGATTATCCTAAAAGCCGTGTCATTTCACGCAACCAACTCATATTTCAGAAATATTTGCATGAAAATGCCAGAAACAGAATATTACTGTTTTGGAATCCGGTAGGCTATAGTAAAAATTCAGTTTCAAAAATAAAATTGACGTCGAATAAAAACTCCACGAATTACATCAAGAGTAATATGTATGTGATTACGCAGCGGAAAATGTTGTAGCTTTTCATTGCTGAATGCAAGCCGATTTTTGCATATATTTTAGATAAGCGTTTACCTAAGTTCTTTGTGTTAAATAATTTTACTTTCCTTACCTCAAAATTAATAGATACTATTACTTACGCATTCCCCTGTTTCATTTGTATGCATATTTTAATTTATTTCATTAATCTGTTTAAAATACAGAAAATACTTTTATTTCGGCTATGACTTCATATATAATATCTACAAATTGGGTAATGTTCAACAAAAAAATGAAATAATTAAAATTTATTTGTACCTAGCCATTGCCTACCAAGTCTGCATGCACCGAGTCTAAAGGGGAATAACCTAATAATAAGAAATACTTTAGGGAAATCTTGTATAATTGTTTCAGTTAAACATCTTGCCGATAACATAAATTAATTCTTTTTTATTTTTCGCGGTTCAAAGTTTTAACATGCTAATAGACACTAATGTTGTTATGCTGTTGTCGTGGTTTAATGGTTAGGACACCGACCTATCGTGATGGTGTACAGGGATTCGCGCGCACTCACTACACTGTTAAAAATTTTTACCGTAAGTTTACGGAAAGTGCCGGTAAAAAAGAATTCAGAGGTCTTCGTAAAAATACGAGCACTCCGTAATGTAAATATTTGAATTCTTCGTATATTTTACGGAAACGTCAGTATTAATACTTATCTGCGTAACCTAAATATACGAATTCTTCGTATATTTTACGGAAATATTAGAATTATATTAAAAAATACACAGTGAATTAGTACTATTAATTTTCCTTATTACTTACATCCTCTGATAAAGAGAAATCGCGATACTTGCCGGAGAGTGGACGCGAACCACGGACCTTTATCCATGTAGGCGGATGCGCTATCCATTACACCACAACGACTACGTGGTCATAGAAGTGAATATTACTGTGTTACAATATTATTTCTTCTGCCCGTCCTCCCACTTAGCTGTTACTCCTACTTGTTTCTGGACGCTGTTATTTCGGAACACTCCTCGGGAACGTAATAAAAGTAATTTTATTACTTTAAATCTAGTTTATGTTTATAACAAGGCCAGAATAACACGAACATTTTGAAACACTATAAAATGTAACTGGAATTAATCCATATTAACAATAGGAACGCAAAAATAGAAACAAAACTGGCAAGAAAGTTTATCCAGAAGTGTCCGTAAACTCTCCGTAAAATTACGGACACATTGATATTCAGAAACGGACTTTCCGTGAATTTCACGGAACCTCTCCGTTAATTTCCAAGTTAGTTTTTGCACTTCCCGTTTAAAATAAAAAGAGATAATGAACATGTCTTTAATTTTCGTTATGTTGGTGTTCTACAGTGTATAAAAAATGATATTAAAAAAGTTAAAATATTTTGTACTTAAGCAAAGTTTGAACCCGAGTCAAATTACCAGTCTACGACTCCAGCCATTTTTTTTTAATTTGACATTGTCGTGACATTTTTGATATTGACGAAGCTCTAGTGAGGCAGTCCTGCTGACAGATTCCCAGTGCGACAAGCGAACTGAGGATCTGCCGTGTCGGAGGCACCGGGGCGCGAACCCGCGACCCTCCGACTACAGGTCAACCACCCCACCCCTGAGCTATGAGGGCAAGGCACTTGAGTTGACACCCATGCCTTGCCCGGGATTTGAACCCAGAGCCTCCGGCACCATAGATCGGTGGTGCACCAACCGACTGCGCCACGGAAGGTCGGCTTTTTTTTTTTTTACATGAAATGAAACCCTGGGATGGAGCGGCGCTGGAATGCAATAGCGGGGAAGCGGGAGTACCCAGCACGATTCCCACATGCGAAAATCCGGGAGCGAGCCCGCTGGGGATCGAGCCCGGATCGCCTAGCATCCAGCCCGTGGCATTTTTTTTTCGTATTGTGACGTGCCTAGAACTGTTTTCATACAAAGACTGAAAAAAAAAATGATGTGAAATTAACTCAACGTTGGATATAGTTCTATCTACTAAGCCAATGCGACCCCACTTGGAATCGCTCTATTCACTGAGCCACTAAGGCCCCACTTGGAATCGCTCTATCTACTGAGCCACTGAGGCCCCACTTGGAATCGCTCTATCCAATGAGCCACTGCGGCCCCACTTTGAATCTCTCTATCCACTGAGCCACTAAGGCCCCACTTAATTAACTCAACATTGAAGTGAGACATTTAAAGTAAACAAAAATGATACTCCATTACCTTCATATCTCTATTAATCTCTATGCATTAATACAAAACTTTCATAGGAAAAAAGTAATTAAAAATGAGTTTTTAGGGTAAAAGGTAATGATTGCGTAATCTGATCTTGCTGAAGTTCGAACTTGACCTGTATTTGACCCTGAGGATTCGCTCTGCAAAATTTGAAGAACGTCTGTTGAGTTTCAAGGGACGTAGAAATATCAAAGACGGACAGACAGACAGAGACCATTTGCTTATTATATAGGATACTGCTTGAGGTAATTCAGTGTAATGAAGATATAATGATTTTCTGTGGCAAATATTTTGTCATTATAATTTAATCTCGTTATGGTTCAGAAATAGCCTACCGCTACCCCAATTTTTGCCGTTCAGGCAATATGTCATCGACATTGATGTACTTACATTTGGCATACATCTGTTTGCGGAACAGGGTTGGAAGACTATATCATGTATATGTACTATAAAAGAGAAATTTTTTAAAATCGTTGTTACTTTTAAGCATCAAAAATTTTTTCCATGCGTTTACACAATGATTACTTGCTGCCGTAAACTTCTGGCGATATTAGACAATTTGGTTGTCGCTGGATTAAAAATGTGTTTTGTATAACGTATGCTATAGTACGCAAGTAATTTTGCTACATCTCCAAGTAAACGTTACATAAAATTGTGAACTTATTTGGAAAAACTATGGATTCATTTCACGAGTTTGGTAAATATTTTGTTGTTCATTTTAAATTGGGTTCTAACTTTCTGCATGTTTTCCACTGTAAGTAAAAATCAACATTTCCATTGTTCTGATAACTGTATTCATACATCAGTCAAGTGAAACTCTGTAATGGTTGAGAAAGTAAATATATTACTAATATTACAATTTTTGTGCTTATATGTAATATGAAAATGGACCAAACAAAATTAATCAGGAACCTGAAATCTACCCAACTCACTTTTTATACTACGTTAAAGCGTGGACACAGAGAAAATATAGTCCATTCATGGCTACTTAAAGCTTTTCTGAAGCCCTGCTGAAGTTCTGCTCTCAGGATATTCTTCCACCTCACGCAAACAAAGCTTAACCAAGCCTAGAAAATCACACGAAATGGACTACGGATGGCACTCGTGCGCACTCAGTGTAATAATATTTCGCACAAGAACTATTTCTTATAGACTTTACCAACACACATATTGTACCCCTGTTTTTATTCATATTTGTTACAAATTTTTCCTGAAATAATATTTACATTAATTATAAAGTAATTCGACATGTTAAAATTTATTTCTAAAATGTAAGTAAAGCATCAATTCAATCAAAAAAGAGATTGTTTTATGATAACAGACGTATACAACGCTTGTGATACATGGCATATTTACTAAATAACTGAACACGCCATACGTGGGGTATTTTTCAAAAAGGTTTGATTCAAAAAATGCGAAGAAACCACGAATGGACTATAATTCCAGTGAGGCGAAATGGTGGTAGTTCCTTTGATGTAGGCATGCCCATTCTCTGATTGGTTACGCAACGCTCTGGAATCGGGCCTTGTCTCAGATTGTCTACCGCTTGCAGCGAAATGTTTCCTATTGGTAGAGACCCTATCATTTTGCGTCATGATTCCGAGACAGACTAGACATCGTAAAAGTGTAAATTAGTTTCATGCCTGTCGTTGGACCTCCGCTCAACTGCAGCAATAGTAAACATGTAGCATTATGAAGGCTTCACATCGTTTGGTCTAGTTGAACAGGAAACTGCGGTAGAGGCCAATGAGAAAGGGGGATCTGCTCGAGTAAATACACTCGCGAGCAACCAAATCGACTCACCCATAACGCGCGCATACAGACATGTTTTCCACAAAAAGGACATAACATATTCATGAAAATCATATTTCGTTTTAAAGCCTGACACGTTAGCTTTACGTTGACACCGTTCATGGAAAACTCACTTCAGTATTTTTCGCAATAATGACACCTACGCCAAAGTGTAGGACAATTGGGAATTTAGGTAAAGGAAGTATGATTACGTATTGTTCAAATTAAACAAACAATTGCACAATAACAAAGACAATTTATTGAATCAATAGTGGTGGCAGCTTGTAATCGATTTTTCATCGATCTAATCAACTTTCTTACGTGGTCCTGAGGACTTCCGTCCTACTCCGCTGTCAACGCCGCTATGAGCTCGTCGATAGTCTAAGGAACTGGATTTCTGGCCCGGACCCTTCGTTTAAGTTCGTCCCATACATGTTCGATCGGGTTCATGTCTGGACTGAGTGCTGGCCAGTCCATCGTCCGTATACTGATTTAGTCCAGGAATTGCCTAGTGATACGTGAAGTGTGACAACGGGCATTACCGTGCATCAACACGAAGTTATCACCGACAAATCCTGCGTCCGGAACAACATGTTCCAGGAGAATATCGGTAATGTACCGATCAGCTGTCAGTCCTCGTCCTCGGCCTCCGCCGGACACGAAAACGAGGTTGGTTTTCCCTGTAAGGAGAGCTCAGCCCACATCATGCAGGAGCCGCCACCGTACGCAACTGTTTCGGTGCAATAACAATGCGCAAATCGTTCGCCCTGATGCCTGTAGATCCGGCCTCTCCTGTCACTGCCATGCAGGTACATTCTGCACTCATTGATGAACAAGACCGATTGCCATTGCTCGATCCTCCAATTTGGGTGCTTTCGAGTAAATTGAAGGCGCGCTTGCCGGTGGTGTGCCGTCAATTTTGGGCCTGTGGCAGGTCGTTTCGGTGTGAGGTCGGCTTCCTTCAAGCGTCTTCAGACTGTCCGCTCACGATGAACCATTATAGTCCTTAGTTTCACACCGGTCATGACAACTTTAAAGCGAAGCTGCACAGTCTCGGGCTAGTAACATCCTCACTATGTGAGGTATGTGGTGTGGATGATACGGCACAACATGTATCAATGGACTGCCCTAAAATTGAAGATCTAAGAGACTGGTTGCTAGGAGAGGCAGAACAAAGAGTATTGCAGTTGGAAATGAGAAGAGTTATGGAAAATCAGGAACTCCACAAATTGTGGAACAGGTTTGCAAACAAGAGTTGGGAAAAGGCTTGAGGAGTTTGGTCGGTGGCAAATGGAGCATTCCGATGACCCGTGAGGGAGTGCTCGGGTAAAGGCTTTAATGTTTAAAGTCACGGCATAACCGATTGGTGAGGAGGCAGGTTTAGCTGAGAAAACCAGCAGAAAGTCGTGTGAGGCAAATAAAGAAGGCACAAGGCACTAAGACAGAAAGAGGAGAAAGTTTCGTGCACTGTCATTACTCATCCTAGTACAGTTGCAGTGCTGGAGGATGGAGGGCGTGCCGGCCTTCGGGCCGTTAAACCTGTCCACTCGCTGAGAGCCACTCCTCGAACACGTCTCAGCTCTTGATACACCTCAACACCGGTCAAGTGACGATTTCGCAGTGAGGTCGAAACCATAAAACGATCGTCTCTCTCAGCAGTGCACCGGTGACGGCCGGCTCTCTGTCTCCGATTAAATGCACCAGTCTCTAGGATTAATCTGTACACTCTTGATACAGTACAGCAGACTGACTGAAATGCAGCTGAGCGGCGACTGTTCGCTGACTGAGTCCCTGTTGCAACAGAACGACAACTTGAGCCGAAACAATAAATGTAATTCTCTTGAGATGTGTACAGGTCGTCAGATATGCGACTGATAAGGTAGAACCGCGTGGGGGGGTTTAATATCGTCGGTTGTATGCGCAATGCGTGGGTATCGTACACAGTCCATTTGCCTATACGTATATTTACATTTCATAATTACAAACATATACGATCAATGTTAATGATAATGGTGTTACCCTAAACCTGACGTTTCAGGCTTTTAAACGATTTATGTTTACTATGATTCGGTCAAGCCTTTATTGAATAAATAGTATCTGTATGTAAGCTTAGTGAGTGAGTCGATTTGGTTGCTCGCGAGTGTATTTGATTGTGGAGTTTAGCATGGTGCCATTTTGTAGCGCAACATGATAGGCTGGGCTGCCAGCTGGCAAGCATGCTGGTAGACTGTTATGGTTGTATGAAGAGGGCCTTAATTAGAAATCCTCGTCTGAACCCAGCCTCACACACAGCCTCAGTTTAATATCGGTTACAGTAGCTCCCCCGAACTTTTAATATTACAGTGCCTTGTATTGCCCGTGCCTCATATCACATAAAGCCCCTCATTAACAGTTATGCTCTACCATCTCGTTTCTCATTCTGCTACGTCCATAACCCCATCTTGTGCGGAGTAACATAAAATGTTACTTCGTAACAAAGCCTGACTGGCGAACGTCGTTCCTACGTGCTGCTGGTCAGCGACGCCATGTTGCTGGCGTGTACGGCTGGAACGGAGAGATTCGGGCGGCTATTAACGTAACACCGAGATCTTGAGAGCCGATGAGGGTGAAGCGAGGCGAGTATTGATTAGCGCCGGAATGATATGGTAAGAGGTACGGAAGAACCCCGGCAGCACACTGTATCGCTGCCAACTTTCGCTGAATGCTTGTCAGCCGTAAAAAAAAAAAGTATATGCAGTTTAGGGCAGAGATTTTCCCGAATACTTGTTTCAAAATGCGTAATTAATAGCGAAATAGCTAATGATAACCTTTTTGTACGTTTTAATTGTCGAGCGAAATGTAAACACCAATCTAAAACACTGCTGCTATGCTTCTAAATTAAAATACAAACGTTTAAATATGGGATGTCATCACAGCTAACAGCTAAGGTCTACCAACGGACGAAAATTATCTTCTACCTGGCTGCCACTTGCGCTAAATCTGCGGCCATTTTTAAAGGCAGAACGAACTTGGTTTTCACAAACTAAGCTAAGTGTTCAAAAATTAATGAAATTATGTGACATGGTGAACGTGGACCAGTGACGGTAAGACATATTTTCCGTATGTTGAACAAGGCAAATAGTCCCTAGGGGCTTGAGCATCCCCCATATTAGGCAAATGCGGCATCGAATGACTTTCGTTCCCTAAAGTGAAAAGTGCATTGATAGGAAAATATTTTCAGTCTGGTGGAGAAGTGAAAAGAAAAATGCCAGAACTGTGAAAGATAGCTATAGCTGATGAACCACAGCATTGCTTTGAGTATAGGCCGTTCACGGTAAAGTGAGCACTATTGAAGCCCTAGTTACTTTTTCCTTTCAACCAACGTATATCCTTCCACCACTTGTTAATGTTAACTCTGCCATGTGAGTAATAAACATAGTGTATACATTCACCATACCCAAAACCAAAAGTCAGAGGCCATAATGAAAAGTGCTCACTTTACCGTGAACGGCCTATAGTGTAAGAAACGAAGGCAGCTGTGTATTAATGGGGGAGGGGCATATGTTAAAGGGAATTAAAGGTACCTTTCGGTATTTTGGCATTAAACCATTTTTTTCGTCATTCCCGTTACTGGTAATCCACAACCAGAATTTGAATTGAGCTTAGCTTATACGTCTCTTGTAATTAACTATACAAAATATCACGTACACTCTAGTTATTGATACAATTTTTTAGTTTAGTTGTATTTTTTTATGAAATCTATTGTATTTTAATTATACAATGTTACTTCTGCTATACCTGCGGCATCAGTAATATACGTAGATCTGTTTCTGAAGATGTCACGAATGCTGAGCGAAAAATTATTTAAAAATTAATTATCTTTGCATTTGGCACAGTAAATTTCAAACTTCAAGACCAACTTTTACGGCGAAAGAAAAAAGGTTGTCTTGTTTACGATAGCTCTCAGTTAGTACAGTTTTTTATTGTTGGCATTTCTTCAATTGATTGCGTAGGACAAATAGATTAATCGCAATAGAACTTACCTCGTCTGTGTGTATATCTGCTGTTTACCTCGAAAGGGAAAAAAAACTGAAGGCTATCCGAAAAATGATGTTGCAAATAATAATGAATTGCAGGGGTATTGACGAAACAACGTTTTATAAATAAGACTTTTCCATCATTTTTCTCGAGAAAGCTTCGAAAAATTGAAAGCAGTTTTCTGGAACGCTGATTACTTGACTGGAACGCCATCATTCAAGATGCAACTAAACAACGCCGACAAACCCCGACTAGTTTCTTCACCAAATTGATAGGTTCGGAATATTTAACAAACTATAAACCAAAGTGATTTTTAAGATCAGAGTACGCCTTTGAAGTTAGATCTGAACCGATAGTTTAATACAAAAGTAACAGAACACGTTTCAAATAAAATTATAGAACACTGAGTGCACGCATATTACTGAATAAATCCAGGTTACAGAATTTATTTCCCATTAAACTGTGTGGCGTGGATTCATAATTTGTCGTCTCTTCAAGGATGATACGTTTTTCTCTGGAGTACACTCATAGACTAAAGATGAGGTAGACCGAACTCGTTGGCTGCACACAACCGATCTCCGTGCCCCAGCATTGAACTGATTTTCTGGCATAGACGTGTAGCAAAAACAGCATGGTTTGCATTTTAGGTCAGAAAACTGATTTGTAAACAAATGCTTTGGTATGCATGTATACGTCTTTTAACCAATTTGTATTGCGGTTTGATTAAATTCAAACTGGTAAAAGTATTTTATTGTCGTTTAAAAATCAAGATACAAACAAACACTTTCATCGCTGTCGACCATGTGACTTTGACAGTTGTGTATGATTAGGGTAGGTCAATGTTGGGTCCATGGGCAGAAGAGTAATCTTTAGTCTATGAGTACACTAGTATTCCTACTCGTCACAGACTGGAGTGAACTGTGAAGTGTCTGGCGCAATAAAGAATCTTGCATACGCATTTGGACTCTCTGTCTCAACAGGCAATTATTCTATATGCCATAGCGCCTCCAGTCTTCATCGAAGAAGGTTGTCTGTGCCCTGCTCTGACATGAAAAAAAGATTGACGTCCTTCGAATCATCTATGCAATTACAGCATATTTCTATAAACGCTGGTATGAAACAGATTTCGACGATCGCTGTATGGAGAACCAAAGCCAGAAATACAAAAATGACATAATTGATGGTGCATTTAGGTGCGCATGTCCGCTACTGACCTTGAAAACACGAGTACGTTTCTTGCAGAAGTATCGTGGAACGATGAAATATCACTATTGATATCTATGTAGTTCTTTCCCTTCGCATCCGTTGAGAACCGTGTTGCTTAAGTGGAAAATACTGTGTATGTACACATTTTAGAAGCTACATTAGCGCCTCGACCGTAATTCCCTTAATGCTCATTGGCTCCAAAATTTTGAAACCATGAACTTGAATAAGAATTATTCTTTTTTGTCGAAAGTTATTTCAAACTTTTTAGTAGTATACGCTGATCCAGAATTTATGGTGAAAATCCGTAAAAAATTTTTACAGAAATCTTAAACAAGTTTTTTTATCGTACTTAATTAAATTGTAACTCACGTTAATTTATTCGGCAGAAGAAACAGAAATAGGATGTAGGAATGCAGTAATGAGGAGTTATTTGGTATGATTTTCTTCGCCAAGTAGGTATTTTTTTCTCTATCTTGATTATGCTAACATTTCATGACTTTATCACGTGGAAACTGATATAAAATCAGGTAGTACATGCACTATATTATAAATTTTTTTGGTTCTTTAATGACTTGCTAAGCAAAGAACGCATAAACTAAAAAAAAAAAAAAGGGTCGTTAGGCTGTACATTGCTTACTACGCACTGGTAAAGAACTAATATCACCTATTTTAGTGGGGCCACGGTGGCTGAGCGATTAGACTACTCGCCTCCCACCAAGGCGAACCAGGTTCAATCCCCGACCGGCTCACTCTGGATTTTCGCAAGTGGGAATCGTGCCGGACGACGCCGCTGGTCGGCGGGTTTTCTCGGGGATATCCCGTTTCCCCCGCCCCTTAATTCCGGCGCCACTCCATGCTCACCTCACTTATCCCTCATCGTATCTGAAAACCTCGCTGTTAAGAGCCGACCAAATATATTTACTAACTCGCCTATTTTAGTTTCCCGGGTACCTAAACATTTTTAAGCGCGGCCAAAAATCAGCTGAGCGGACAGATTTGGAGAGTGTATGATAACGAAGATTTTAGTAAGATAGCAGCGGCGAAATGTAACGGCGAAGAAAACAGAAGCACCCGGAGAAAACACCTCGGTTAACGGCAACGTCTGCCACAAACTCTGGCAATGACTACTGGATGTTCGTCACCACTACGACTCCAGAAACGAAATAAGTGAAAATAAGTGTTGTGCGGACGCGAAGACAGACTCTCCTGCTCACTTTTATTTCCAAATTTTCTGGAACCTTGTCCTACTTTCACGATATTCCTCCACCTCACGCAAACAAGGCTTTAACTGAGTCTATAAAATTGCATCAAAAAGACAGCTTATCGCCTTTGTGCGCACTCAGTTTACAATATTTTGCATGAACACTATTTCTTTCTAAGCATTACCAATACACGTATTTTCTCTCTGTTTTTAATCAGGTATATTAATTATATATTACAAATAATAGATAAACTATAAGTAGAGCCACGAGTATTTCGCGAATTAATTCCGAGGCGAGGTAGACTCCAAACATTTTTGCTTTTCTCCTACTGGTGTGATTGGACGACAGTTCTTTAGATACGCCTTGTTTAACTGAGAGCCAGTAACAAGCAGGAAGGAGTAGTGTAAGTGAGCGTTTACTAGCCCTGTACAGAGGCCTTACTTGATCACAGCACCAATAAGCAAGCGATAATGTCTCGAGTGCATAGAGGGCTGTCCAGTCTAGCTTGATGCCAGCTCAATCCGCGAAATACTCGGGGCTCTATAAGTAAAAGTTCAGCTAAACCAATAATTAAATACTTTTGTGTTAACGTAAGCACAAAACACTTGTGACACATGGCATGTTTAGTAACCAAACAGTCAAGTCAAACATGGGGTTATTTTTCCAAGGTTTCAATCAAAAAAGTGTGAAAATTAAGCGAACAGACTATAGTGGAGCCCCACTTGAGTGGCGGGAGCCAGCGCGATAAGCCCGACGTCAGGATGGTTGGTATCTCCGACAGGCGCTATAAATAAGCAGAGGTTTGCAGCGCTGTGGCACCCCGAGACTTTCTCACACCTGGGATCACCCGCCACTTAGATAACTAGGCTGCGGCCACCTGTCGCGGGCTGACGTCACAACGTGATCCCCTACGTCCGCGCGGGCATCATCGGTAACGAGAAGATTAACTCGTCGAGTGGAGTGGAGGGATTTGGGCGGCTCTTAACCTCGAGGTCTTGAGAGCCGACGAGGGTGAAGCACAGTATGGAGCAGCACCGAAATGAAAGGGCGGGGGAAACGGGAGATCCCCGAGAAAACCCGCCGGACAGCGACATCGTCCGGCACGATTTCCACATGCGAAAATCAGGGGGTGACACTGCCGGGAATCGAACACTGTTCGCCTAGGTGAAGTTAACCGATATATTTTAGGTTTCTCAGCGACATATTTTCAAAATGGCGGCAATACATATTTTTTAATTTTGTATGTTATATAGTCGAAAACGTGTAAATAATTCCAGTGAAACTTTGTATGCTGGCTGTATATGATGTTACAACCATCAAATGTGCCCACAAAAAAATCTCTTTTGTCCTCCATTTTGTAAAATAATATCACAATTACAAATTAAAATTACGCGATATCGCCGAAAAAAACCACCGATTTGTACCAAATTCGGCAATCAAGTAGCACTATCAGGCCATGTAAACTTATAAACTTTGACACGGATATTTTTTAAACAGCGGCGTTATTAGCATTTTAGCTCAGAATTTTTTATCTACGAAACTGCGAAACAAATTTCAACTTAACTTCGTGTGCTGACAGTATCAATTATATCCATCGAAATTATCTATGCAAAGCCTAATTTCTTCCCCATTTTGTAAGATAACCCCACATGAAATAATAAGGTTTCTGTGTCTTATCTCGGGAAACAATAAACCGATTTCTTTCAAATTTGACGAAGAAGTTTGACTAAAAGTTATTTGCACCCATGTAGAGGCAAGTAGGATCATTAGTTATCAGTAACTTCCTGTTGTTGGTGAGCTGCTGAGTATTCTCGGGTATATTGACAGGGCAGGCCGTACCTAACTTCAGTGAATTCCAGATTATGTGCAACAGTAATAGCCAATCGATCAAAACACATGTCAAGTGCAATGTCTTTAAAATTCTTTTAAATAATAAAATAAAAATTAGTCAAAATTATGAAACTTAAGCCTTATATCAATCATATCTATTCATAGCTTGTACCTGAAATTCTAGACTGCAAATAGTCTGCAACCCAGTTGATATATTTAGCTATTATAAATACAAAAAAAAAAAGTCTTAAATTATCATGCATGAATATATATTTCTGACTGTTAGTAATTTCCTGAATTGTAATAAACTTTGTAAGCGTATCTAGTTATTCCACTGACTAATGAGTTTCAGCACCTTATTAGGATCTTGTACTGTAAACATAGAAATTTTTTCTGTAAAAGAAATTGTGGTTTGAAATTAACCATCGAGATGTAAAAATAAAATTAAACAGATTTTATTCGGATTCTGGAACGTATCTTAATGATTAAAGATCGGTATAACATTAAAGTTCGAATGCAATTATGTCCTAGACTATGTCGGTAATGCAATATGTGCGCGTTCTCTCGATTTCCAAGTCGTAAGCTTTTATATTTTTTCGGGTATGCATTGACTAAATGATTCGCAGATTTGTGTAGTGTACGATATACTATCATAATTAGCAATTCGCGATATACTTACACATGCCCTAGTCTTTTTGTAACATGCGTATAGTTTCACGATCTCATGGCCTTTTCCAAGGAAAGGAAGCTTGTGAAATACTGCAGTCATATCTGTAATGCCACAAAGCCATTCTTTAGCAGTAGTAGTAAGATAATTTCAGTATTGAATTCGCAGAAATTGTCTCATAAATCGTTAGTTTAATTCTGAAAACCGAAATATTTAGAAATGCTTCCAATATGTTGCTGTGTTGATGCTTTGTAAGGTGGCATATTTACGCGGCTCATTTCATATTATTAGTATAATTCATTTCGTGGTAACACTGCCATATTATAACTGCCTCAATACGCATTATATGTTAGCCATCCTAGGTTATATTCAAAATAGTTATGTTAATTATTTTATAATTTTTCAATTAATCGAGGATACTGTATATTTTAGCAAAGTAATTAAACTCACAATTATAATTATTTAGAGTCACAGCAACACATTACTATATATATATATTATATATATATATATATATATATATATATATATATATATATATATATATATATATAGTTCTAGTAGTTCTTGAGTGGATGATACTATACGAAGGGCAAAGCATTAGAAAACGTCAAATTAATTACTGGCACTGAAATTTGTAATTTTTAAATATGCGTCGTAATATACTAATATAATATTTGGCTTTGGAAAAATAAAACTAGAGTGAACAAGTAACTAGGCCTACTGTAATCGTGTAGGTAGTAGAAGTATTAAAGATAACGTTCTTGTGTTTGCATAACGTTTCCACAGCGTACATGTTTTTGTTTGGATTGCATTTGTCGTTGATTCTGTTCTACCTAGTTTTTCATAGAGCTTACATAATTACGTGTTCCCTAAAATGTGAGCGTGTAGTTGGAAAGGAAATTATGATTTGTAATTGCATCTTATTTTCTTATACTTAGTACAAAATGTACACTATTTGCGGATCTCGGACCTCTCCTGACGTTTATAGAGGAATGTCTCGTTGCAGCAGTCATAAAACTATCAGTCAGTAGCCTAATAAATCTCAAAGTCCAGGACAAATGGAGCAGGGTATCCGAAATTAATGTGTTCCTAACGCTTGCATGAACTTACCTTTTTGCAGTTAGACATCATCTGGCATACTACGTTCAGTGGCTGCAGGATTGATTGCTTTACGAACGGGGAAATTGTTTTAAATCACCAAACACTGATTTAACGGGCTCGAACTCGATTTATTGTCGTTAAATTACTGGCAAAGTTAAGCTTAGTTGCCTAGTTAACAGCTTGGATGCGTTAACGAACAAGCCGTCCCTTTGACGATCTTTCCAGGGATTACTAAGGGCATGTAAAAAAGAAAATTGCTACCATTTCCTAGAATTTGTATAGACGGACAAACATACCAGCAAACATCTGTGCCAACTTTATGAATTGCATTGCATACAAAAAAGTTTTCCTATCAAAAATTTCCCGGACTAAATAATTACAATTCCGCTCACTCAAGAGAGACAGATTGTCGGGCAACGAAATTTTAACTTCCCGCCCTCATGTAAAATTCATATATTCAAATTGTTGTCATGAAACGAATGAACGTAGCTGCATCTGAGTTTTCAATGACGCTGAAGACTTTTCTGGAGCACTGACCTGCTACAAGCCAACGTTGTGTATGCCGTGCCTTTTCATGACGTACAACACTAGTGAAACTCGCTTGGGAATTCTAACTGATTAGAAAGTTTTGGCGTATATGTCTGTAAAACTACCTTCTCATAGTTCTTCACATCATTATGCAGCAATATAAAAAATATCTCAATTTTAATTCGTCTTTTTTTGCCGTTCAAATCACGTAGTGCACGTATGTCATTAAGGCGCGCTTAATCCTGTTACATATCAATAAAAAAAATAAGCTTCAGCCACCAAATTAAAAAAAACGTATATTGCATGCATATTATATATCCAGACAAGTACAAGGTAAATCCCAAGGTACAGAACAAACATTTGAATATCCACTCGAATGTCGCAATAATTTTTCAAGCTTGAGATCTACGTAGAACAACAAAAAATTTACTAGCACTCGGAGTCAAGCAACATTCTTCCACATTGTGGGGGCTGGCGGTGGTGTAGTGGTTAGACTGCTCGCCTCCCACCTAGGCGAACCGGGCTCGATTCCCGGCGGAATTGCTCCCGGATTTTCGCATGTGGGAATCTGCCGGAAGATGTCGCTGGCCGGCGGACTTTGTCGGGGATCTCCCGTTTCCCACGCCATTTTATTCCGGCGCTGCTCCATACTGACCTCGCTTCATCCTCATCAGCTCTCAAGACCTCGATGTTAACAGCCGCCGAAATCTCTTCACTTACTCTTCACTATTTACACTTTGTGTTATAACAGCGTGTTTAATTCGACGGAAAACCAACAATTACTGCTTAATTTGTTTCACAGAGTAAAGCGCTGTCGAAAGATAATAATTAATACCTCATTTTTAATTGAGTTTTTCTCGCTTACCGCAACAAAGAAGGATCACGTGGATGGAGTGGAGACATATTCATAGTTTTATGTAGTCAAGTTGAAGTGTAACGTTGACTTAAATACTTACTATTTTAACAGTTTTATATTCAAATATTTACTCACTTTTCAGCTGTCTGCAGAACGTCGTCCAGAACGTGTATTGTTTCTAAGTAGAAGCTACACTTCAACTCGAATACAGGTCGACTGTGCATCGAGGCCCTTGAGCTGGCCCATGTCTAGGCGAAGTGGCCAGGTGGCTGGGTGGTGAACGCCACCTGAACAGCCAGCTAGTGATAATTACTGCTTTATCGATCTGCATGCGCCAACTGGGCCACGACTAATGCTCATGTCCCTATCTAGCTGGACGGCTTAATTGAGCCACTATTCGTCAACCATATCCAGGCCAGGGGAGCGCGTGATTTCAACTGTCTCATAATAAACACACTGTTAGTTACAGACGTGCCAGTAGGGTGCTTTCAATATAGTTTTCAAAACGCCGTACTTTGGGAAGTGCAAAAAAAAAAAAAAACATGTTATTTTCATGTGTACTACTCTTCAAATATTCTTGATGGAGTGTAAACCCCTTGTGATAATAAATAAAAAGTAAAAATAACTAACTGTCGTTCAAATGTTTGAAATTTTCAAACTTAACTGAACCATTCATGTAATGTCAAAAGCTTTATTAAAATTTCCAAAACTCAACTTGTAATGTTCTGAAATTTTTATTATTATGTATTTCGCGAAAGAGTGAAATTAATGAGTAAACAGTAGCGCCAGTGTGCAGGTTTCTCTAACTACTTATTAAAAAATGAAAGGTACGTGAATTTTCAAAGAAAAGTTAACAGTAGGCTTACATTGGCAGCATCCTCTATACCACTCGATTACGTTTCCGTTAAATTCAACTGAGGCTTTGCATATTCGCGACAGGCAGGAAGGTAATAAGAGCATCTCACTCAAAATCGACAAAGAAAGTATAAACCGAAAAGGGCGCAATTTCAAAGTTGGGGTGAGGAGCTCCTCTGTAAAACGACAAGTTGTTTGTATTACTTCACATGTCACTGAGATATTAAATGTTAAATCAGAAAAAGTTATACATTGCAGTAAAGATCAAAAGGCAATTAAAAATAAAACGCAACACTACACAAAAGAAAACATTATTTTATACAAAATTGTGTGTCAATATTTTGTATCTTTACCCCCCCCCCCCCCCCCTCCCTGGGATTAACCACAGAACACAAGTCGTGTTCGCGTCAGCGAGTCCAGTAACTGTTTTCCTCTTTACATGTGATGTCGAAATGGATATTGTGGAGCTGTCAAAAAGTGTAATACCATTTGAAAGGTGAGTGATGTTGCTTTCAAAATACCAAGTGACCAAACCCGCAATACCAGATTTTTGTTAGAAATGCCGTATACGTTCCTTCTCAGCCAAATACCACAGTGGCACACACACACACACACACACACACACACACACACACACACTGAGATTAATTGTTGTTCTAGTCAGTGCGCATTTATCTTTTAGAATTTAAATAGAATAATTCCTACTGAAATATTGCTATGTTTGGTTGTGTATGTACCTGCAAATAAAATATATTTTTAAAATAATGAGGTAAGTAGTTTACCGTAAGTTGTAAGTACTTGCTGCGAGTTGCAGTAACAACTGACTGATGTCAAGGCCGCCCTGTTTTTCGCGAAAACATTTACGCGGAGGCTAGACTTCAATATCCTATGTGCACACACTTGTCGTCTTTATTTGATTACTGACCACTTGTATTTCTGTGAAGACAGTCTGTTGCATGAGTGAGCCAATCAGAATCAAGTTTCTCCAGCACTGACCGCCGCGGTGATTCGCGGGCACACAGATAAGACGCGTAATAATTCAAATGATCCGATCGCGAAAGTGGCTATGAATTAACGTGCGTCGTAACACAACTTGTCCTAAAATCATTTCGCGGGAAAAAAAAAAAAAAAAAAAAAAAAAAACAGGGGTCCATATAATAGTCTAACAAACAGAGACCCGGAAATTTCGCGGATTCATCTGAGGACAAGCTAAACTGCATTCATGCGTACATACGTGTTTGTGCTTCCATTGGCCCATACTTTGTCAAACACGCCCCGAACGACTTTCAACCAATAACGAACCTGCAAGGAAAATAAGAACCGAATCACGTGCTACCTGGTCTGAGGTTAAACTGGAGCAACAGCCAGTGAACTACTAACTGATGCTCGAATGCACACAGTATTGGGAAGTCTACCTAGTTACCGAAACAATCAGCGAAATTTCCAGGTCTCTATCTATAAACCTTTGGGAGCGGGGGTAGAGGAGGGGAGAGCGATGACCCTACTGGCTGAAAAATGGAAGGGGCACCATTCACTGTGCCGCCCTGTACTCGCGCTAATGTCAAAGTTTCAACATTTTCATAGGGTTGCACTGTTACAAATTTCCGTACATTTACGGATTTTTTTTACGGAAATGTACAGCGTATATACGAAGAGGCAATCCGTAATGACGTAAAACGGTGTTACGTCCGTAAATACAAAATACGGAAAGTCTCCGTATTCCCATTAGCTCCGAGTTACGGGGACGAACAATGCCGATTCTACACGAAGCTTTCTTCGCCACTGTAAGAAGAAAATTATCGTTTCTGCAGCAGTTAAGGTTGACTATAGCTTATAATTTCAAACATAAAAAAAACATCAGGTGTCTGTAACATTTGGCAACACTAAAAATATAATAAATCTAATACAAAATAAATTTTTGCTTTTGGCTTTTGAATACAAACATAAAAGTTATCGTGTTCAAACCTCGCTTGATTGCAAAATATTTTAACTTTTTTAATATAATTTTTTATACACGGTAGAAACACCCACATAACGAAAATTAAAGACATTTTCATTGTCTGTTTTTATTTTAAACGGAAAGTACAGATAACTAACATGGAAATTAACAGAGAGGTTCCGTGAAATTTACGGAAAGTCCGTGTCAGAATATCAATGTGACCGTAATTTTACGAAGAGTTTACGGACACTTCTGGATAAATTTTTACCAGCACTTTTCCGTAAAATGAAGGATTTTTTTTTTTTTTTTTTTTAACAATGTGGAAATCATTTTTTGTTGTACAAACGATTCTAATTAGCTGAACCAATAAAAAATATAAATCAATTTGTTGTATCCAAACCAAATTAGTCAAAAGCGCAACTGGTTGGGAGAGAGAAACACGTGTATTTGTGCACGATGCTGTTGCGATTAGTTCATTCGTCTCTGAGATGTGGGTGGAGCCAGACTTTCGCTCACGTCTTGTAACTTTGATTCGTCAAGAATAATTCATTCACGCTGTTCATCAGTCAGTCACTCGAAATTCTTGTTTGATTTCGGCTTCGTTCTAATCGGTTGGTCAAACAAAATGTTCGTCTGTGCATGCATTGTGAGGGGAACTCTCAGATCCGCCTGTTACATATGGTTCGCATCACGAACGAGCACTTTTTAAATCTACATTTTAAAAGTCCCTGCAAGTATCTGCGAATAGGCTAAAATAATCCCGTTTTTTAGCGTCTTGCTAAAGCTCATGTCATGGTGTCGAAATTTCTCATTCAAATATATTTGACAATAAAATTCGAAGTCGAAATACGGACATCAAATTTCTTCCATTCAACAAAGTGGATAAATTGTTCTCGGATGTATTCGAAAAAATGTCAAAAATTTCAAATTTTTTTCAGCGGGAGGATCTAATTGAATTTTCATTTAAAAATTGTTTTAAAACGCGACAGCGATTTTTGTTTCTATGTAATACACTACAGGAAGAAATGTAACAAATGTTGTGATTTATTTCCACTTCTTTACTAACTTAAATTTTATTCACCAGATATATTTCTTGCACAATGAAATTTAATGCCTCCGAGTTCTTAATTGTTATTGATTAATCACTTAAAACAGTATTCATGCTGAAAGAGCTTCTTCATTAATTATCTACATAAGCATACTTAGTTTCCACCAATAGTTTGCCATTTTAAAGTTTCGTGATGTCATAAACGGCCATTTTCTCACGCACAATTATAATTGGTCGAGTCCATCATACATCAAATAAATTTTACAACCTGTCCAATTTACAAAATTTTTGATGGAAATCAGAGCCATCCAACTTTTCCAGACAAACTTAGCCGCGATAATGACGTTTCGGTGACGTCACAACTCTCCAACTTTATTTAACCAAACTTATTGGATGCAATGTGACGGAAAAATTTGACAGTGTGAAAAATAGTGGCCTAAGGGGGGTAGATCCCCTCCACCTGGAATTGACTTAACATCTCTTCGTAACCAAACTTAATGACTTGATAGTAAAAACGAAATATCGACGTGGCATACAGGATTACTTTACAGAATTTCTGAAGATTGTTGAACTGATGTTCACATTGTCAACGCGAGACAAAATTTGACAGTGTGAAAAATAGTGGCCTAAGGGGGGTAGATCTCCTCCACCTGGAATTGACTTAACATCTCTTCGTAACCAAACTTAATGACTTGATAGTAAAAACGAAATATCGACGTGGCATACAGGATTACTTTACAGAACTTCTGAAGATTTTTGAACTGATGTTCACATTGTCAACGCGAGACAAGATTTTTCAAGGGATCCTTCGATTAAACTAGCCCCCGTGCCCTAAAAGGTTCGTTTTTATTAACTACTGAATCTGGAATTTAACTTCTGGAGAAGTATACATATTTAAATACAAAATTGTTGGGACTTCTCCTATTTAAATGAGTAATATTAAAATAATTTGTAACTGAAATTCTTTAATATTTATTTTATATGCACCCAATTAATGGGTAGCGTAATTTTTATAATTTCTTTCACGGTTGGAAAGTAAGAACCAAATTGAGCATCAGGGATCTAACAATGTTGCGGGGGTATATCGGAGAGTTTTGGAAACGAGGATTCCCCTTTCGTAGTACGGGGGCGAAGAAACAACTCAAAACCCATTCATCGACTCGGGAATAATTTTTTTCATAGATGTCGAATTCGTAATATGGTCAAAAACCGAACTTTCATATATATTAGTATAAGTCACACAATACGCAAACATAAAATAATAACATAGTAGATAATTAAAAAATTCCATTTTAAGTTTTCAGCATATGTTTAAAATACGAAGGTATAATTTGTAATAAAAAATTATTAAAGGAATCATTAATATTGTAGAACGACTTTTCTAAAAGGAACTAAAAAGAAATATTTTTTTAAATTACTATATTTATTGATGACTCCAAAGGTTTGTGGTGATCAATTATAATTTTATCGTGCTACATCTCTCATAAACAAAGTATATGCTTCATTTTACTAAGCAATGTTCCATAAACGTATTATATTTTTTGTGTCCGTTTACCAAGTGTCTTCCCTACATGGATTCCGAAGTAAGCATAGTTAATTTTAATGGCGTGGTCTGATGTTGGTTTCATTGCCCGATTTAACGAGGGCTGTACCAAGTGCAATCCGTACGTAATCCCAAGCTAAACCAAAAGAACCGTTTGGCTCTGAAAGCTGGTCATCATCTCTTGTTCGCTTTGTAATCAAATATCAAAGCTATAGAAAGAACTTTTTTTTTTTTTTTCCATAATGAAGAATTGATACTTTTCAACTTGAATTAATACTCTTAGTGGTACATTAAGGTAGAGTTGAATGTCATAGTAATTAAATTCAAACTAAGTTCTAAGTAATCTCAAACTAAGTTCTAAGTAAACTCAAACACATAAATAAATTCAAACACATGAATAGAATTAACGTTAGTGAATCTTAATATCCTATAATAATCGAACCCTCTCTATCATTGTTGTAAAGCTACCATCTACTAGTGATGCGAATCGCGAGATAAAATATTTAGTCTTACGTGATATTAAGAAAATATTCACGTTCTAGTAACAATAACTAGGTTTTTGAAAAACAAATTTACCCTTAAATAAATTGACCACGTATTTAACTATCCGGCTGTCTACCTGTGACATTCATAAAGTTTCCTCGTACACTTGGAAGAAAGAAATGTAAATTTACATATACAAAACTTTGGTAACTTTTCAGTAAGTGCGATTTAAAAATAATCTTATTGATATTCCAAACAGGACTAAAAGTTTCTGTTTAACATTCATGGATTTATAGTTTCATTAGCAGCACTATAGGTGATAATTTTTTTAAAAGTAGGCCTATGTTTAAAAAACACAATTTCCAAGAACTAAATTCATAATAGTGTATTTTTAGTATTATGAGGTCGTTATATAAACATTCAGAGTAGTTGAACATATTCAACTTCGTAATTTTTCAGTAACCGGGTATGGTTAAAAACATAACAAAAAAACAGCAGTATATATGTTTGTATTTCCAGACGAAAAATTTTCGGTAATTTTTATATTCGTGTGTTCTTTGCGAAAACAATTACAGCAATTGTAATTTTACACAAATTTTCTTGAGGATAAAATGAAAAATTACAATTCTTCCTTTAAAACATATCCATGTATTACTCTATAGTAAAAATAATGAATTGTAATATAAAGAATGTCTGAAAATAAACCTACTCTAAACGCTCATTATAAAATGACGGTTTCAAGTCGCCAGGGACATATCAGAGTTCGTGAGGGATGAAGGTTACGATAAAATAAAAATAACTAAGTATAATTTCTTAATTTATTTACAATTATATACAAATATACCCAGCTTTAAGATGCAATATTAACCTGCCTATCTAAACTATTTCACCTATCCTATCAGTAGGCGCAATCCTCAATGCAAATCTCAATAATAATTAAAGGCATTACTGCTGTATTTTTCTAGCTAAGGTCACTTAATCCTTACTTATTGTATACACATATCCAATCGAAATGCCAACTACCATCATCCCAAATGTCTGACCACAAATTCTCAAAGTCCCACTTTTCCACAGACCAGACAATGATTATTTTCCTCTATTCTCCCGATGCTCATCAAATTTTACACGTTAAGTAGTGCTACGGTAATATATACAGTATAATATTTTGCATGTTTTAGGTAGAACAATACTTTTCTTAATGGTGTTGAAATTATTGTTTTTATTGAATAATTAAACAAAATTTAACACATTTTGCGCGCCAGCAGTATTCATTAGAAGCCACATTTATGCGTACAGAGATACTCTTTTGCCAACCTTTTAGTAAAATAATCCCAGGTGAGAAAATGGAACATTTTGACGTGTTTTTGGAACCATTCAGTTATTTTTCGCCAAATTTCGCACACCGGTAGTGCTACAGAAGGCCGTGAGTTAAGTGGGTTCAATGAGTGATTTTCAAAATGGCGTTGGTATGAATAATTTAGATAAATTTGTTATATATATTACAAAAAACTAACCAAATTACACCAGATTTTGAATGCTGACAATTTATATTTTAGTCTATTGACGATTTCTTCACACTTTTTGAAACAAACCGTTGCAAAATCACCCCATGTACGACGTGTTTGGTTATTTCCTTAATGTGTCATTTATCACAAGCGTTTTGTACGACTGTTATCATAAAAACATACTATTTATGGTTAAATTGAACTTTCACTTATAATTTTTCTATAAATTATAATAGTTTATTTATAATTAATAGGAATAAAAACATAGAATAGGTGTGGTGGTAATGTCTAGTGAGAAATAGTTCTTATGCAAAATATTATTACAATGGGTGCGCACGAATGCGGTGCGTAGTCCCTTTGGTGTAATTTTGTAGACTTGGTTAAGCTTTGTTTACATGAGGCGGATGAATATCCTGGAAGTAGAACTTTAGCAGAGCTTCAGAAAAGTTGGAAGTTACGCTGAATGGACTACAAACCCATCGTATGCAAACCCTCCCTTTTAGGCAATTTTGTACAACACAAAAGTAAGTTAGTAAAGATTTTTTGCTACATCTCGGGAACAAGCGATATCCACAAAATTGTTCACACAAGTAACACTACGGTAGGCCATGTAAACGTATGTTACTTAAGTGACTCAGGCACTTATTTAAAAAATGACGGCCCCATAATTATTTCGCGTTAGTAAACCCTATTTAAAGGCTGTTCATGATAAAGTGAGCACTTTCGAAATCAACCTTAGAGAAAAGTCACTGGCTCTGCTTGCATATCTTTTAACTGGGGCACCTCTCCCAAAACACGTCCGGTCAGCTGTGAGATTAGTGAAGCAATGCCTTATAAGCTGTGTGTCGGGAGCATGACTAGAGACGCGGAGCGCGGCCGGCGTCTGGCAGACGACTGAGCTGAAATTATGCGAAAAACTCGGAAATGAACCAAAAGACAGGTCAATACACAACTACGTGACAAATTGATAAAAAAAATATCTTTACGATGCACTTACTAGCTAAAACAATTATTTCCCTACAAAATAAATTTTCAACGGAATTACAGAACCTATTTCCAAGTAAAAATGAAAACTCGCTTACCGCCCACAGCAATTCTGATACCTTAAAGATGGAAGCACATGTATGTAAATGAAGTGATATAAAATAATTAATTTTAACCGGAGGGAAAAAGGTATCCGTACCAAGATACTATTAACAATGTCCAATTTAAGCAGCGAAACACAGACAAATTTTCACAATAATAGTACGGACAAACAAGTACTGAAAAAAACTCATCCCACTTCAAATAACTTTAACACTACTTTCACATCCCTGGGAAAAATAAATTTCACTATTGTAAGAAGAAGAATATTAAAATAATTTACTTTTAACACCATTTCCACCGAAGCATACGGAAACTCGGAACGCGTGAAGAATGACTTAATCCCGCAACACTTTACACAAACGTAGGATATTTTAAAAATTAATAAATCTATGAAAAATTTGAAGGAAACATTCGAGACACATAGTCGAAGAAAAATGATGAAATCAATAAAAAGAAAATTTGTTATATTAAAATATGAATATAATATCGCATGTAAAGATAGGTGAAGCACAGAGCAGATATTATTCGATGGAAACATTTAATGAGAGCTGAAGCCGGCTGCTCGGGTCCGCAGATCGCCTACCCCTCTGATGAGACACAGGAGGCCAGCAGTCGTCCCCCGGCCGGTGAATAGCTATTCCCTACGAGCATAACAAGGTATCCAACTACACAGAGAGGGTTGTCCACAAACTAAGATGGTGGCGGACAACGAGGATGGTTGGAAGGTCCTATGACCTGTCCAGTGCTATGAGCCCCCTCCCCTAATGCCCTCCCCACAAACCCGCAGCCCAGAGCGCATCTTTGTCCATCTTGAGGGGATGTCTGCTTGCCTGCCTGTCTAGCTACCTCCCCTCAGGCCACGAATTTTGAACTCTCCAAGAGCAATGACCTGGCCAGAAAAATCATTTAAGTAAGGCAATAAATAAGTAAAAGTTTTCACCTATTGAAAACTTTCGTTAAACAAACTTGTGTTAAAACAAAACGTGTTTACATTCAGGGGAATATAAAACAACACATTTAAAATTTTCAATCTGTTAAACATTTATGTATAGCTGAGAAAAAATATGTATTTCACATGTACAGTTCTCTCAAATTTCTACTTATAACTAAGGTTTCATGTGCGTGTATAAAAGCTTCCCATGCAAGATTTTCGGCTTCACAATTTATTATAAATTGTGAATATTTGAACAAATATAAACTTATTTTATTTTAAAAAATATATACATTTCAACTTAATATCAATGAAACACGTATACAGGCGGAAATGACTTCTATTGGAGCTGTAATAGGGCAAATTTGAACAATATTTCAATGATATTTTAACGAATTTTCTAAAAGCCTCTAAATTAAACAAATTTAAAAGTAAAATGGTGGACATTTTGCAATCGCATACCCTATCTTTTAGGATAATAAATTCCAACTGTCAACAAATTATTTACATTGTAAAGCGATACCCGAAACAAATAACATTATTCCATACAACTTATGGAATCGACATAACGAATTATCAAACAAAATTTACTGAGAAAAATCCAATTTCTTATTACATATGTAAGTTTAAAAAATAGAACATATTTCAAACACCATTAAGACAATCACAACTCAAAATGGGTTACTCAACAGACTAGCCTCCGACTAACTCAATCATTTCAGAAAACAAAGTTTTTTAAATTTAAACATTCGCTGCAAAATACTTCGAAACCCATCTCTCCCTTTTACATTCCTAAAATTAAATTATTCTTATTCATTTTAATCGAATACTAAGTAAAGACTTATTCCGTCTAAAATATGTAGATTTAACCCAATGGTGAATTAGTATGCATACTTCTGCAATTAACATACAAATATTTAAGTGGAAGACATTTTTATAACCATTAATACAGAAACATTTATACAGAAACATTTATACAGAAACAAGTTAGTCGACTTTCTGACATTGTGAGGTGAACATCTATTTGGAAGTAAATATTCACCTCACAACAAAGATTATTCATTTAATCGACATTGATGAAAATGGATGCATCACCAAATAAACTATACTACAAATACTGCGGGAAAAAATATACACATTTGCCTACAATGCCCGTAGGCATGAGAAAAATGAATGTTTTATGAACACCTCTCGTGTCATTCTTAACTGCAAAAACTGTGATAGACAATTTGTATGCATGGACAACTTGAATAGACATGTCGAGATATATAAAAATAATCTTCATACCGAGAAACAATATGTATAATTGAGCATCAATAGCTGTGAAGACTAATGTCGGTAACTATATAATCCCTTCAAAGCTAAGTAAAGTAGATATTTATGATAAAAAAAGAAAGTGAAAAAAGCAATGATGATTGCACCAATGATTTGTCTTATACAAGTGATGCAATGAAAGCCGAAGACACTGCTTATACTGATTACCTAATTCCCGAAGACTCCAATGAGATTGTAGTCGGCTTAGATATTTGTTGAAATTTAAAAAACATGGAGAACATTCCGGATTAAAGATATGGTTTTGATTATAAGAGCACTTAAAGAACGAGGATACATTGAATGAAGTATTATTTGAAAACATCAGAGAAGTATGAAGACAGCATATATTAGAAAAATATGGAAATAAAATTATTTAACTCTACTACTTGATCAAAATAAAGTAATTATTTCAAGTAAACAGTATATAATAGGAATATGTTTCAATTTGAAGTATTATGTCTTCCTCAAATTGATTAAATTGTTTGAATTTGATTGGAGTGTTAATTGAGGAATAAATTAGGTTTTTGAGGAATGGTTTTGAGGAATAAGGAACTGTCAAACACCCTATAACATAAACCCAGTATTCAAAAATTTTTGGTATATATGTTTGAGAATCCCCCTATACCTGCTTGTGATATTATTTTTGTAACTTCTTGCACTTAGCTGTTTAGTGGTGTGCACATATTTTGTAACTTCCTGTACTTACTTGTGTGTGTGTTTTGGAACTACTTGTGTTACAAAATCATTTGCTAATTTTTTAAACATTCTGTATGTTCCTAATTTTTTTCAATAAATTTAGGTTGTAAAATGAATTCATTTGTACGTTTATTTAAACTATCCTCTTAAAAGGTGTATTTGTTTTCCTAATAACTACAACAAATGTCACTAATGATTTTGTAATAAGTTAAAACTAACTATGTTCTTAGTAACGTGAAAGAGTCTTGTATTGAAAAAGCTAGAGGATAAGTTCTTGAAGCGAGCACTCTAACCACTTTTCCATAACTAACTTTATAATATACCAAATTATTTATTATGTGTTGAAACTTGTCATATTTATTTCAAAGAAATAAATGTGTTTGTGTTAATCTCCTAAACATAATTGTATCCTTCTTTCACAACATAATACTTATTGAATTTTTTATTTCATAGTAATTATCGATCTGTTTTCTTGTCCCAAAAATGAATTTTAATATAAATACTACATAGAACACTTGTCTCAAGTATATTGTAAACAAATATTAAGTCATATTGAAATTCTACTTTCCTGCTATGTATTTAAATAAATCGCAAGTGAACGGTAACAGAGTTGAATGTATAAACATGCTTCTCTCTCACGAAGAAGGAAGCGGACTGGAAGTTGTCTCTAAGTGAGAAACTTTAATGTCTTGTGTAGGGCAACAGACACCCCGCTAACTGCTACCTGAGGATAATGCCTTTGAAGGATGAGCCGTTTCACTGAGAAAACTTTTAGATATACCAAGCCAACATTTTCGAAGGTGTTTTCTTGTCATTATAATACATATTTCTTTATAAGGACTTAACTCCTGAACTTATTTATTTATTTAAGTTTGGGGGGTCTGCTCGCCTCTCAGTTCTACAATGTCCAAATATGGTTATGTTTGTGTAAAGTATGTGTGTGTTTAGCAGCAGACATCAGCATGTTGATTCCCCAGCAGTAGTAATTTGTTTTTAAGAACAGAGTTATTGTTAAAATACTTTGTTACAATTAAAAATTGATGCACTCCACCACTTGCTGCTGTAGATGTAGGTCAGATGGAAACATTCTTGTAGCTGCGCTGTACCGATAGGAGTTCATATACCTGGCTCTCAAAATATATTTTTTGTCAGACCACTTCCCCCTTTCCCAACCCCTTTTACTGTCTGAGCATTGTGTTACAACTTGATGTTTACTCGATGTTCTACAAGTCTCCTCATTTCGTTTTATTCATTCATTCACGCATACGATTTTCTCCAACACCTTTAATTATATTTCCCCCAGATCTTCAATTACTTCAAAAGTTGTTTGATCAGATTTTATGATGGAATTCTTGGTTTTCAAAGTTCAGAGTTTAATGTATAAACATGTTTATCCCTCACGAAGAAGACGGCGGACTGAAAGCTGTCTTTAAGCAAGAAACTTGTATTTCTTGTTAGAGACAGCCGGCCACCTGAGGTGGAATTCTTTTGAAGCTCCAAACCTGAACAGCTTACCATAACTGCTAATGGCTTAGTTTTTTCATATTTACCAAGAATTTTATTTCACTGGAAGAAAATATACAGTCAAGCTATTGTCTGGGGTTGAAGAATATGGCAAACTGTTTTCTGGCCGGGTCATAGCTCTGGGAGAGTTCAAAATTCGTGGCCTGAGGGAAGGCAGCTAGACAGGCAGGCAAGCAGGCATCCCTCGAGCTGGACAAATATGCGCTCTGGGCTGGTGGTATCGGGAAATGCGGTCGGGGGAGGGGGCTCATAGCGCTGGACAGGGCACAGGACCTTCCAGCCGTTCTCGCTGTCCACCACCATCTTAGTTTGTCGACAACCCTCTCTGTGCAGTTGGGCACCAAGTTATGCTCTTAAGGAATAGCTCTTCACTGGCCGGGGCTATGTCTGCCGGCCTCCCGTGTCACGACCGAGGTGTGGGCGATCTGCGGACACGAGCAGCTCTCGTTAAACGTTTTCATCGAATAATATATGCTCCGGGTTTCACCTATCGTCACATGCTATATTATTTCCATATTTTAATATAGTAATCTTTCTTTTTGTTGTCGGGATAGTTTTCGTGTGTTAAAGATTTTTACGTAAGTTGATAATGATTTAATCGTTTTCCTCGACTACATGTCTCGAGTGTTTCCTTCAAATTGTTCATAGACTTATTAATTTTTTAAATATCCTTCGTTTCTATAAAAATTTTGCGGGATTAAGTCCTTCACGCGATCCCAGTCTCCCTACGCTTCGACGGAAATTATGTTAAAAGTAAATTATTTTAATATTCTTCTGCTTTCAATAGTGAAATTTAATTTTCCCATGGACGTGAAAGTAGTGTTAAAATTATTTGAAATGGGGTAAGTTTTTATCATTACTTGTTTGTCCGTACTTTTATTGTGAAAAGTTTTCTGTGCATTTCGCTGCTTAAATTGGACGCAGTTAATAGTAGATTGGTAGGGATACCTTTTTTTCCTTTGGTTAAAATTTAATTATTTCATATCATTTTGTTTGCGTACATGTGCTTCCATCTTTAAGTTATCAGAATTGCTGCGGGCGGTATGCGCGTTTTCAAGTTTACGTGGAAATATGTTCTGTAATTCCTTCGAAAATTTATTTTGTAGGGAAATATTTGTTTCATCTAGTACGTGCGTCGTAAAAAGCAATTTCTATCCATTTGTCATGTAGTTGTGTATTCATCTCTCTTTTCGTTCATTTCCGAGTTTTTTTGCGTAATTTCAGCTCTGTCGCCTGCCAGATGCCAGCCGCGTTGTACACCTCTAGTCATACTTCCGACACACAGCTTATAAGGCATTGCTTCACTAACCTCACAGCCGCCCGGACGTGTTTTGGGAGAGCTGCTTGTACGATTTCATTTATTCCTACGTGTTTTGAATTCAAGCCGTGTAATTTATATATTGATAGCTATAACTGGTTAATTAACTTCTTTATTTTTTAATAAAACCAGGAGAGCTGGGGTCCGTTTGAAATTTGCATTTGCGATTCGATGAGTCCTTAGTGTAAATTATGTTAATAACATACAGGAAATCGTATTCAGATCTCTTTCCGAGACTTTCAATAGCTACTTCATAACCGACTTTTCTCGTATCTAGATCTCAATCGACATTCAGATATCGCTGTACGTCTCTCAGTCGCCTGTCAGACTAAATACTCAAAAAAATTAATATATTACACAATCCTCATTAAAAATTACACGCAACCAGGTAGAAGAAAATAGGCTCATTAGTTATATCAGGAACTTTTCGCTCATACCTGAAAATATAGTAAAATGAATGTGAAAGGTATATATTTGTGATGGCTTCAATTTATAAAAAGTTTTGTGATTGTGAGGATACGTTAGATGAGTTTTATAACTGGTCATACAAGCATGTAAATAACACAATATATGAGTCCCTTTAGTGAAAAAGAAAAATGTTGAAATGTCACTGTAATGTTAAAACTGAACCCTTCTTCCAGTTGCTGTCGTGTTGCCATGTAATATTCCCGACGGGAGGGGGGATGTCAGTGATGGCGTGGAAAGAGGGGGGTAGAGGGGTGAGTGGAGAGATTTGGGCGGTTCTTAACATCGAGGTCTGGAGAGCGATATGGTTCAGTTGTAACTCACTGGACTCGCATTCGGGAAGACCCGGGTTCGATTCCCGATCGAACCATCCTTATTTCGGTTTATCATGGTTTTCCGAAATCACTCCAAGCGAATGCTGGTATGGGTCCCTAACAAAGGCCATGAGCGATACCTTCCCCGATACCCTCCCATTCCTCCCCCAAATTCCTCTTCCCTGTGCAAATTGCGCCGTCTCTAACGACCTCGCTGTCGACGAGACGTTAAGCGCAACTACCTACCTACCTTGAGAGCCGATGTGAGGGTGATTGATGTATGGAGCAGCACTGGAATGAAAGGGCGGGGGAAACGGGCGATCCCTGAGAAAACCCGCCGTCCAACGGCATCGTCCGGCACTATTCCCACATGCGAAGATCCGGTTTGACCCGGGGGGGGGGGGGAGGAGGTAGAGTAGATAAGAATACAGGGGTTAAATATTCACTTATTTCGCGAACTCCAGCCGCATACGCCACCAAAATGGTGTCATTAGCCAGCAAACATATCGGAACGCTGTTCGTCAATCAACGCCATGGTGACTTAGAACTCAGCCAGTAGTCCAGCCAATAGGGTACATTTCGCAGCACGTGGTACCCAGACACAAAGCCCGTTCCCAGAGCCTCGCACAACCAATCAGAGAATGAGTAGGTCCACATCAAAAAACCGCCGCGACATATTTGTCTCTGAGTATTTATTTACAGGTGGTGTTATCTTGTTTACAGGTGGCGTAATTAAAGGCAGCTCACGGTAAAATGAGCACTTCTGATGGCCCTGCTTACGATCTACTTGTATGCACGTTGTGTATTTATTCGCCTTATCTAAAATTAACATTGCCGCGAGGCCTCATCACTTTATACGTCGGTCACGCAAAACGGTGAAATAATTAGGAAATTAAGTATTTTGAAGATCTGCTCATTTTTACACTTCGATACATAAAAAAAAAAACAGAAAGCCAAATAAATAATACTTCTTATTCGACGTTAAGATATAGAACTACTTTCCATCAATCGTTACCAACTTTACTGGGCGAATGTCACTCGGTGTGCCCGTTAAAATATATGCAGGTATAGGATGTTCACGCTGAAGTGAGCACTTTTCAAGGCCTTTATAAATTTTTCCTTTCATGGAATTTCCATTTTTCTGCTGCTTTTTAATATAAACATTGCAATGTGACCAATAAACACTGTGAATACATCCCATCACCCTCAAAATTTAAAGCCTGAGGCTGCAATAAGGTATATTTATTAGCGGTTAATGCCTGTAGGGAGGGCCTTAAAAAGTGCTCACTTTACCGCGAACAGCGTATAGTAGAAGTGACTTTTTCTAAGGTTCATTTTAAAAGTGCCTACTTTATCGTGGGCAGTCTTTAGAAAACCTTAGCTTAAATAAACAGTCCTTTTTCTGGCTATGAAAAATGTCTCGCATGAGCTGGCGTTCGTTCTCGCAGGGAAAACAAACAGGATTCAATTTAGTGCCCGGCAAGCTACACGAAACGGGCACGCAATCTTTCGATCGGTCAAAATATCACGCCGGAGCTCCACGGCGCTGCGTTGCCGCGGAGCCAGAGATTGACGACACGCGATACGGCCACGAAGTAAGAAGTACGTAGAGACGAAATGGCCCGACGCTGGCAGTACCTCTGACGTGGTCGTGATTGGCTGCGCGAGCCTCTATAAGTCGGTCTTGTGTCTACTGACTACCGCGTGCTGCGAAACGTTCCCCATTGGCTGGGTCGCCGCGGCTGGCGAGTGGGGTTGCCAGGCGCAGATTGGCGAACTCCGTCCCAGCATTGCACTGGCCAGCGACGCCATCTTGACAACCTATGGTATTCGCAACTGAAGGCTGTTCACGATAAAGTGAGCAATTTTGAAATCGACCTTAGAAGAAAGTCACTGTCCCTGCATGCATATATTTTAATGGACACAATGAGTGACCTTTGCACATTAAAATTGGTAACGATGGATGGAAAGTAGTTCCATATCTTAACGCCGAATAAAAAGTGTTAGGTAACCATTTGTGATAACTTTTAAAATTATTTCTTTCGCTTTCTGTTTTTTTTTTTTAATGCATCGAAGCAAAATGTTTTATTAATTGCCTGACATTAGCTGAAATAATTAGATAGATAGTTATAAATATGTCTGTATTGTACTAAGTTTTGGTTTGCGAAACATGCGCGATGTATTGGAACCACTTAAAAGTTATGTTAGCTTAATCGAAAACTAATGATAATAATATGTGTAAGGAAAACAACTTTACATTAAATGTGCCCCTATGTTAATCGCTGTAATGAGTAAAAATTACGTAACTTATGTTTAAATAATTAAACTGCACTTATTTCCTGTCCTCTGTACTTTCATTAGCGCATCAATTATGCCATTATTCGTATTCAGTACCTATTTAAACTGCTACCGTGTTGAAACATAGGATGTCCCACTCGCTATTGTGCCAATTTGTGCCACGTAACGTGCAAAATAGCCACCCAATGGAGATGGAATTACAGATGAACCCAGCGTGGTCTGTGAGGTGAATGATTATATCAAGTAGTTGAAATTGGCCACCGTTGAGTTGCAGGTATCCCTGGACGCGACGCCTCACGCCATAGAATACTCATACCAATTCTTCGGCCGCCATAAGTTCACTTTCGTGGCGAACTTTGTTTTCCGTTCTCGCGACTGTATGTGGCTCGTTCCAATACGTTTTACCTAACAGCGTGCCCCGCAGGAGGAAACCAGATCGAGGACGGTCTGTCTACATCGGTGGCCGAAGTACCGTCGTTTTTTCCACTACGGTAGTGAAGGTATGATTGTACACGGTCGTATTCACCAATGCGTGAGAAAAAAAAAAACTGTCCCGATTATGCGGCACCAGGAGACGGTACATCAGACCCCGAATTCTCCACATAAAGATATTTCTCGTGAAGTGCGCGTGGATTAATATTCGCCCAAACACGACGGTTTGGAGAACTGAGTAACAACGCTTGATCAGAAAATCAAATCTTGTCCAGTCGTTTTGAAGTGGAGTGGGGATATTTGGGCGGCTCTTAGGGGGCAGTATCCATTCCATCTTCGATTTTTCTTACAAATCTTCGTAATGGAAATTTATGACTACAGATAAAACAAATCAAAGCTAGACATGACATAAAGGACTAATTAAAGAATTTTTATTTAATGTATACGGTTTCAATTATATATGTATTTTTCAATATGGGATTGAAATTATTAAATAATTAGCTAATATTTGATTAACGCTACAGGTGTGAAACTTGTCATGTAAGAAAAATAATTTTGGTTTTCAAAATTACTGTTAAGATGTTCCTTATGCCTTGACTAGCTGGGTTTTTCAATATTGACTCCGAAAATTAATTCATAGAGAAAAATACGTAAATCCCAGATTGCAAGGATACTTCCTCCTTAACATCGGAGTCCTAAAAGCGAGGCGAGTATGGAGCGGCGCCGGAATGCAAGGGTGTGTGGAACGGGAGATCCCCGAGAAAACCCGCCGATCAACGGCACCGTCCAGCACGATTCCACATGCAAAAATCTGGGAGCCACCCCGCCGGGAATCGGACACTTTTCGCCTATTTGGGAGGCGAGTAGTCTAACCACTACACCACTGTGCCCCTCATTTTCAGTGTTATTCCCTGAATAAACTTAAGTGCTGTCTATACAATGCACTTATTTTGCAAACGAATGTTATCATTAGTGAAAATGAGACACACTATTTACGTCATTTTTTAATTAAGCTATTTAATAAATTATTTCAACCGCTGTGAACCAAATTCATAACAACTTCACGGTGGTTCGCTTCGCTGTTAAAGAAACTGGCAGCGGTGGGATTCGAACCCACGTCTCCGTAGAGACTAGTACTTAAAACCAGCGCCTTAGACCGCTCGGCCACACTACCTACTGCAACGAAACCCTGTGTCATTTTAATTAGATATTTTGTGAATCTGTGCAGCAGTAAATTTTGTTAGATTTTATGTAACACTGTTATACACAGTTGCCTTGGATGGCGATGGGAATCTGATTCGACTCTTTATTTTCAAATTACGTTTTTCTATGGGTTGCGATTTTCATCAAAGACTGATTCCAAAAGAGAGAGACTTTACCGTGAACAGCCTATATCAGGCGGGTCAGTTCGTTTACATCACGAACGTCTACCTCACTTACAAACATCGGAAGGTGTGTACTTTGCTCAAGCGGAACTCGTCGGAGGAAGGAGATGGCTGTGCTTGTATACAATAGCACCTCTCCACCCTTCCCCTCGCAAAACTACATAACTAAACTACCCCCCCCCCCGGCTGCATAAGTTGCTCCGTAGTTCCCGGATTCAATGCAAACAGAACCACTCACGGCGTCCACGAAGCCATCAACGTACGCTTCCCTGCCCAGAACTTGAGCGTCTGGCACAGGCAAACATGAAGTACTCTCATAGATGGTGGAAATGAAATCTACTGTTCAGAGATATGATCGCATTCTGTTCGGGAAAGAGAAGTGACACGCCAGAGAGTGTTTCATCAAGTCAATCCCTGCGTATAAAATGAAGTATCCAAAGTAACTGATTCATGCATGACCACACAGCCCAAACAGCTGGACACAGAAACATTGAGTTTAGGGACGGCTTCTCCTTAGGGGGCAGGCGCACACTTTGAAAAGATTTGTAGAAATTCAACCTTTATAAGAGGGCGAAAATGTAATTATAAAATGTGTTTTCGAGGATTTCCCAATAGTCTATTAACCCGATAAGACATCGTTAAGCTCCTTGCATCAAACGGTTGGCTACACAAATACATAAACATTAATTTCAGGATTTTCGAAATTCAACCCCTAAGAAGCTGAAAGAGGGTAAAATGTGTATTCGATAATTTATCTATAGTATACCACCTCTATGGTTGCAACTATCAAACCAACATATTTTTTAAAAACTTATCGAACGAAAATCATTATGAATACAAAGGAAACCTGTATCTTAACGTGAGAAAGAAAATATAATTTTCCTTAGAGTTGTAAAAAAAGTTGTTACAGTTGAGCAGAATCAATAATTAAATAGGTCATTTTCGTAGATTGCGAGGTCAATGAAATACATTGCGTTATGTTCATCTTTCCTTTATGAGATTCTGTGTATAATACATGTATAAATCACAGTTGATACCACGGTTAATAACTTCGTACGTCATTTTGTATGAAGGGTGAATTGAAATACAGTGTCCATGCCAGCTGCGCACTAATATTTAACATTTAACTGGTTTTTTTGCAAATAGAACTGTCAAAACTATATAGGTTAGTCACGGTAAAATGAGCACTTTGGAAAGCCCTGCTTAAGATTTACTTGTATGCGCGTTGCGTATTCTTCTACCTTATGTGAGTTTAATATTGTCATGGGCCTCATCACTTTATTCATGCGTCGGTCTGGTGAAACTGAAATTATTGGAAAAGTATATGTTTAACAAGTCTGCTCATTTTTACACTTCGCTGCATTAAAAAACACACAAAGCGAAATAAATAACGTAATATATCAGAAAGGGTTTCCTAACACTTTTTATTCGACGTTAAGATACGGAAACTACTTCCCATCCATCGTTACCAACTAAACTGAGTGCATGTCACTCAGTGCGCCCGTTAAACCACATACAGGTAGGGGGCAGTGACTTTTCTCTAAGGTTGATTTCAAAAGTGCTCACTTTACAGTGAACAGCCTTTACACATGGGTAAACGTCGCATGTGGTCTTCGTTCGCCAGTGTGGCGGTAAAGAAGGTCGTTGAATGTGCACAGTAATATTGCGAAGACACGTACAGCCCTAGGTGCTACATTTCCTTGCCTAGTGTCCAGGAGACAGTTTCCAGAAAGGCAACGTTCTCCTTTACAGAGCTACGGTTTCACAAACATTTCGGCCCCTGTTACAATTATCGCGTCCCTTGTTCTTTGGTGCCTCTTTGTCCCTTCCTCTCCGACACCAAGCCACACACACAAACAGGCTGCCGCAACTGAAATACTCAAAGGTATCCCGATCTCTGCATCACAAAAATGACATTAGAGTGCAGTAAATTCTGTGCAAATTTTTAAAATTTTCACTTTGATACTTTTAAAAGAACATTTGCTTTTTTTTTTTTTTTTTTTTATTATTATTGCAGTGTGTGAAAGGCAGTTTGGAATATGTGTATTTAATTTTTATGTATAGCTTCGTATGTAAGTTGAACTACATACCTAAAGTTCATTTATAAAACAATTTATTTTAAATAATGAGTTTTTATAGTTGATTTTAAAAGCCGACTGTTCGTCAGTAGCTTTATTTCGGTTTCGGATCGTCGATGCCCTTGTGTTAGTTCGTCAGTTGCACTCGTTTTCTGGAAAGAATATTCTTCTATGAGACAATTCATGAAGGAATGAAATTATAAAAATTAATTGTAACCATGGGATACAAAGGGACATGGGACAATGGGACATCAAGTGACAAGAAGCGTGACGTTACACGGTCACGCGCACCAATCAGGGTGCAGTGCCCAATGGACATAGCTTGGGACAAGTCAATCGTAGCAGAGCCCTTCGGGGTCATTTCCCCCACGTCGGAGTGCTCGTGGCTTGGAGCGTACTAGGGACAAGTGTGCGCAAATCTACCGCGCAGAATGACACGAGCCGTGCGTTTGATTCCACGTTCCGTATCGCTGCGAGTGATGCAGTGAAATTGTGACTAAAGGCTGTTCACGATGAAGTGAGCACTTTCGAAATCAACCTTAGAGAAAAGTCACTGCCTCTGCCAGCATTGATTTTAACGGGCACACTGAGTGACATGCGCCCAGTAAAGTTGGTAACGATGGATGGAAAGTAGTTCCGTATCTTAACGTCAAATAAAAAAGTGTTAGTTAACCATTTGTGAAAACTTAAATTATTTCTTTCGATTTCTGTTTTATTATTTAATGTATCGAAGTGCAAAAATAAGCAGATCTTCAAAATACTTCATTTCCTAATTATTTCACCGTTTTGCGTGACCGACGTATAAATAAAGTGATGAGGTCTATGGCAACGTTAATTTTACATAAGGCGGAAGAATAGACAACGTGCATACAGGTAGATCTTTGGCAGGGCTTTCAGAAGTATTCATTTCACCATGAACAGCCTACACTTCTTTCTCTTGTCTGTGCCGTAATTCTAACTCATCTTGATCTGAATCCAAGGTATTCTACTAGGTGCGTCAATTTTTACGACACTGTAAAGTTATCCTGAAATACGGATACAAACTTTGCGTGATAGTTCGTTACGGAAAGTGGGGTATAAAACACAATACGGCCTGTGGCTTGACGTGATTGTTTAAGGAGACATACCTTTGAAAATTAACCATTAAAACGTCTGAAACCACGTAACCCAAAACGACAGATTCATGAACAGTGTTAGCTTGATTTGATATCTGCCATCTGTGGAGATTCGGTGATTGGTAACATCGCCCTTCATTATAAATGACGAGGTTCCATGTACTCCGTGCGTATTTATCGATTGTTATGACGTAATAATCATGTGTACGCTAGGAACGCAAAACGCTGCCTTGATGTAATACTCTCAGTCGAATGATTCTCGATAAAACACATTGTTTCTGACATTTTAGAAACAACTATTTTTAATTCTCAATTTCCAACGATGCCTTCTTTAATGAATGTGTTATGTTTACCATCCCATTTTCCGTAACGAATTATCTCGCAATTTTTATACTTTGAAATAAGGTTAATCACGTGTATTGATTATATGCAAAAATATATAAACATTAAATATGTTACAATTAATTGATATGTATAATATATTATAAAATATTATTTCACGGTATCAACTCTACCTTTAACTGTCACTTCAGTTAGTGATTCATGAATTTTTTAAAGTGTCTTGCTTACCCTAAAGGCTCTCTTTTGAATGTGCACATTCGTGCAGTCCTTGTTTGTGATTGGTTAATGACAATGTCTCGTAAGAACCGAGCACTATATCCACTGGTTGCAAGAATCAAGCAAGTTGGAGTACGATAGGGGCCAAAATATTACCATATCGCAGCACCAGAAACCCTTAATTAATGCGGATCTGAAAGGGTTGACTGAATTATTGCTAAGTGTCAATTTGCAGTTACTTCTAACTTTCGGAAGCCCTGCTCAAGTTCTACTTACAGGATATTCCTCCGCCTCATACAAGCAGAGCTTAATTAAGTCTGGAAAATTACATCTAATTGACAGCACACCGCATTCGTGCGCACTCAGGGTTTAATCACATTTTACATGAGCAATATTTCTATAAGCTGTTCACAGTAAAATTTGCAATTTTGAAAGCCCTTCTCAAGATCTACGTGTATGTACGTCGTGTAGTCTTCCACCTTACGTAAAATTAACATTGCCGTGAGCCTCATCACTTTGTTCGTGCGACGGTCAATTGAAACTGTGGAAATATTAGAAGAGAAAATTTTACAAATCTGATAATTTTTACATGTCGATGCATTAAAATATGCAGAATACGAAAGAAATAATTAAAATTATCACAGATGGTTATCTAACATTTTTTAGTCGACGTTAAGACGTGGAACAATTTTCCCTCCATCGCATCGTTACCAACTTTACTGGGCACATGTCATTCAGTGCGCCCGTTAAAATATATGAATGCAAGAGCAGTGACATTTTTCTAAGGTTGATTTCATAAGTGTTCACTTTATCGTGAACAGCCTTTAACTATGCATTACCAACACACACATTTCCTCTCTGTTTTGTTCATATTAATTATAAATATAATTTATAGGTAAAATATAACCGAAAGTTCAATTTAAAAAAATACTTTTATTTTAACAGAAGTATAAAACGCTTGTGATACATTAAATGTTTAGGAAACAACCATACATGTCAAACATGAGATAATTTCCCAAACGGTTGATATGAAAAGTGTTAAGATACCTCGAGTAGGCTATACAAAGTGCACAACATTAGCATAATTATTTATGACAATAACTTATCCCTCAAACAGTAAATCAACGTGTATGTTGTATTGCTATGTGTTACAACGTGTTAATCTTCATTAACCGCATCACTTAACATGCTTTTATCCACTTGCTTACAATACATTACGTATCTTGTCCCCAATAAAACCAAAAAAAGAGAGAGCAATTCTCCCCGAGTATTTCAAATAGATAACTCCTTCCCATGCCCCTCACACCTTTCCGTCTGGCTCTCTCGTGCAGTTTTATTCTCTATTCGATTTCTGATAATTACATGACGCTTCAGTGAACAGAATACCGATTCCTGCTAATTACATAGCCACGAGGAAAAAAAAATAACCACAGGAAAGCCTGATAATGAGGCCGCAGAGTAAAACCCATCCGCACTTCTCGTCTAAATAGTGTATTCGCCCATGAAGAGATAATCTACTAACGCGACTTGTTTCGTGGCTGGGAAAAAAATCACTTCCATTACCGAAATAGTATATATTTTTTCATTACCGCACTTTGCACACGCGGGGGTAATTTTGCACCACTCAAGATCTTCGTAATGGTGCAATTGGGGCAAAGAAACAGAAGATTATAGATATATATTTAACGTTTCGAATGTTACCTACCCCGGTAATGTTTGCTACCTTTTCACCAAATGGCGCCTAAACAAATATACTGAGTGGTTCGCAATGTTACCCCAGCAGGTGCAAAGCAGCCCCGGTTTACGGTAATTCATTGCTTTTCTGGCGGAAAGACAGAATTAAGAATAAGTCCACTGACGCGTGTCAGTTAGGAAGGAAAAAACATTCACTTTGACGTGATCTCACAACCCTTATATACGGATACTCTCTCACAGGCGTGTCACAAACTTGATATAAACTATTCACGCTAAAGTGAGCACTTTTGAAAGCCCTCTCATTTGGAATAATAGTCAATAAATATATTTTATTGTAGCCTTAGACGTTAACTTCCGAGTACGGTGGAATATACACACTGTGTTTATTACTTACATGGCAATACTTATTTGAAAAAAGTGGTTAAAGGATTTTAAAAAAAATGGCTGAAAGTAAAAAGTAACCAAGGCCTCAAAAGTTATCACTTTACCTTGGGAAACCTATATCTGAACTCGGCATTCCGCTGTAAACAGTATTCACACGAAACGCTCTTGCGTATGTGTACGCGTGCGTCTGTGCTGTAAAGGTTAAGTACGACGCTGCTCTAAGTCAGTTTAGCGAAGGCAACGCGATACTTAAAAAATACACAAAGGACGTGCACAATTACAAAAAGCAGTTAAGAGCAGAGAGGCATGGTATTCATACGTAGTACAGTCAATAACAGCTGTGGTGCGTGGTTGCCTACACTCGGCGCACCATTTAGTTCACGAACTTATTGACTGGTGTAAGCTACAACCTTTTCAGGATATCTTCAAACTGTCTGTAGTCTATTCACGGTTTCTTCGCACTTTTTGAATCAAACTTTTGAAAAATCACCCCGTGTATGACGTTTTGGTTGCTTCCTCTGTATGTCGTGTATCACAAGCGTTTTATTCTTGTGTTAACACGAAAGTACTTTATTTTAGTTAAATTGAACTTTTAATTATATAACATCTATAAATTACAATACTTCATTTATAATTTAATACAAAAAATACAGGGAGAAAATAAGTATGTTGGTAATACCTAGTAAGAAATAGTTCATTTGCAAAATATTATTATACTGAGTGCGCACGAATGCGGTGCGTTGGCACTCTGGTGTAATTTTCTGAGCTTTGTTTGCATGAGGACTATAGTATATATATATATATTGTTAATTATGTATACCCACTTCTAATTTCTCGTGCTCCTCAGCCTAGTCGAGCAAAGTTATAGGCTGTTCACGTTAAAGTGAGCACTTTGGAAAGCCCTCTCGTATGAAACAATAGTCAATAAATGTAGTATTTTATTCTAGCCTTATTCGTTCACTTTCGAGTGTGGTGGAGTAAACACACTGTGTTTATTACTTACAAGGCAATATTTGTGTAAAAAGGGAAATTTTGAAGGAAAATGGTTGATTTTGAGGGGAAAAAAAAAAAGGAAAATTTTGAGGGTAAAATGGCCGCCGGGCAACCAGAATGATGGAGTATGAACAGCTCCGAAGCTCCGACCTCCCACCCCCCTTGCGTCAAAACGAAGATAATCAATCTACTGTCGCTCCTACAAAATAATCAATTATTTTATCTCTGCTGTTAAAAAAATATCACATGCAGAGAAGCTGTACTTAGCAATTAAAGAAGATTAAGGAAGGTATTATTAATGCTTCGTCTTGCCAACAATTGTAACGCATCTCCTGAAATCGAACTTTTGGCGGAATATCTATAAAATATTTCGACAGGGACTAACCTCCCCCCCCCCCCCAAATTGATTGAAGCTTTTCATTTTAGTTTTCTTTGCAGGATTAATAACTATTTTGAGTTAACTTTTCCTTTCCAGGAGGATCGCCTCTCTCCCTTCCTTTGCTCGTATTATCCCAGGGATGTGCCGGGATATTAAAGAGTTGTCAGCCATACCAGTTGTCCTAATCAGTTCTCGAGCTTCCAGGGCTTAAAACATCTACCATTTCCGAGGCCCCTTACGACAAACTGAAGGCTGTTCACGATAAAGTGAGCACTTTTGAAATCAACCTTAGAAAAATTTCACTGCCCCTACCTACATATATTTTAACGGGCGCACTGAGTGATCTGCGCCCGGTAAAGCTGGTGACAATGGATGGAAAGTAGTTCCATATGGTAACGTTGAATAAAAAGTGTAAGGTAACCCTTTGTGATGACATATTATTTCTTACTTTTTTTTTTAACGCTTCAATGTGTAAAAATAGCAGATTTTTTTAATGTTTACTTTTCTAATAATTTCACTGTTACACTTGACTAACGCATGAATAAAGTGATGTGGTCCATGGTAACATTAATATTACATATGGTGGAAGGATACAAAATGGGGTGGAAAGCACGACCTAAGTAGGGCTTGCAGAAGTGCTCACCTTATCGTGAACAGCCTTATTAATAAATTACTTCATTTAAATTTTACTACGTTTTGTGTAAACGTAAAATTTAAATTTATGTGCAAATAAATTAGTTTCATAATAACTTTATAGTTTTCATTTAAAAATTGGTTAGCCTTGAAATTTTGTAGTGGAGGATGAAGACGGAGAGATATTGTCAGCAGTTTTTTTTTTTTTTTTTTTTTTTTTGTTCTCGAATTCAGTAAACCCTCTATGGTTGGCATCTTCGGAGTTAAACTCGTTTCTCTTTGAGCGAAGGGTGATCGCTTACAAAAAGTATTTTTTTTGTAGGATGCGTTTACTGAATAACTCTCCCTGCCTCGTTTGTGACATTATTAATGATATTGGATACGGCTGAAGTACTGCGGGCTAAGCTGTAAGTGTAAAACATGATATGCTGGAGAGAGAGTTCTTTGGGAGCGCCTTAAAGCTGACGTATTCAGAGTAAATCTGATTATTAGTCAATTTATTATTATTTTTTAATATGAAGTGTTTTCTACAATGTGTGTACGGTGATCCGTAGGCCACGAATACATACCGATAAACGCTACTTCCGGACCATGGTTTTCCACGAAATTATATTTAAATAGCCTACTAATGTAACTCGAGGTCATCCATTCGCACACTATTTGCCAGGTCTGCACATAAGCAGTCACAACAATCCCAGACACTGACACTTCGACCTTTCCCGCAATGTTACATTCCCTAATATTCATCAGCTTCAAGCATATCATAGCTCCTGTCCCCAGGTTGGTATTTCTTACAAAGAACCAAGATTTCTGAGGGAAAGGAAGCATACACTTGACATACAATGTTTTACTGTGAGTATGTGTATTTTACTGTGAGTATGTGTATTTTACTGTGAGTATGTGTATTTTACTGTGAGTATGTGTATGTGTGTTTTACCAACCATTCACTTTACCTCGTTCCTCTGAAAGTGATTACAAAAGTAGTTCTTAAAATATACACCGATTTTAAAAACCAAATTTTTTTTCCTTATAAATATTTTTTACCAAGTGGCACGCTTCCCAAATTTCTTTATGGCTTAAATAGGGCCGCCATAGCGAAGACATTATATTTATATCGTATCAATAAAAGTTCGTCACACGAATAAGTACCGTAGTAAAGTTAAGTTTAGTACGATATGCCTGGTCGGGGCGATTTCGAAACATGACAATACGTTGTAACATCCTGCCTCAGAAACCTTATTTTTCCCTACTTACTTGTCTCTGTTAAAACTGCTTTCCAACACTTTCGCAGTTTCTCAAATAAATAGTCTACTTAAAATTGTCAGGTTTATATGATCATATCTCCAGTAGCCATGAATTGATTAAAAATGCTTACTTACAGTATTACAATGTCAAGCAAAATTCCAAAAACTAACAACGAGCCAAGATAAAGAAAAATTCATCCATTACTGATAATGAACACCCCCCCCCCCCCTAAATTAATATCTAACTAAAAGATAATTATTTTAAAGATACATCAAAAAGTTTCAATGTCACTGGTAGCGCACAAATTGTTTAAATTTTTCCATCGAGTTTACTTTTCATTATGCCAGCAATTAGTTAATCACATTATTGAAAAATTTGCATCTTGTTGTATCTATAATGTAGTATAAATAAAATTATGTTGTTGACCTTGAAGTAAAAGTGAATGACTTATGGATGTTAACAATATTATTGCGTGTAGAGAAGTCACTTAATGTACTAACATAAAAGTACTGAAATGGGCATCATTAGAGATTACTATAGACTAATTGAATGCTCTTTAAAATGGGAAAAATAGTGACAATTATCTAATATACGTAGAGTGTGTAAAAATATCTCAAGTTGGTAATATGTTAGTCTAACCCAACGTAACTAAACATAGCCTATGTTAGGCCAACTAAAACTAGCGCCAAAGAGTAGTAGACTCTTAAAAATAGGTGTTGCATGCATACAAAACTCATTCATAATATACCTGCCATCCATCACCTCTAGCATGGAGCCTAAACCCACAAACTTGGACCTTCTTAAAGCCAAAAAAGGGGTATTGAAAGCGTATGATGTATCTCGACTTAACTGGTGTAATTACAAAGGGTAATGGCAGCAATGGGATTCGAGCCCACGTCTCTGAATAGACTGGTGGCCTAAACCAGCGCCTTAGAACGCTCGACCACGCTACCTTACGTCGTACGGAACGCAACGCGTGTGCTTGAAGTAGTTTTGAAGATATATATATATATATGTATGTGTGTGTGTGAGAGAGAGAGAGAGAGACAGAGAGAGAGAGAGAGAGAAATTGAAAATGATCCCAGGTAGTTGTAAACGTATCTAACGTGCCTCGCAAGCGGTAACATCAGACGCGAAGAAACATGAGCGAAACAAAACCTGTCTCGGATCACACAGACATAACTTGCTTGGTTTACAATTGGTAATGGTAACTGCACCATTACTCACCGAACGCTCCTCCAAGGAGTACAGGGGGCCTGCGGTGGTGCAGTGGCTAGACTACTCGCCTCCCACCGAGACGAACCGTGCTCGATTCCCGGCGGGGCCGCCCCCGGACCCTCTCATGTGGGAGCCGTGCCGGACGATGCCCACTGGTCGGTGGGTCTTCTCGGGAATCTCCCGTTTCCCCCACCCCTGCATTCCGGCGCTGCCCCATACCCATCCCCATCGGCTCTCAAGACCTCAATGTTAAGAGCCGCCCAGATTTCTTCACTGACCCTTAATTCGCTCACAGGTGGAGCCGAAATTCTTTTTAATTCGTGAAGAAGACGAGTGTGTTGAGGTTAACAAGGAGTGAAAATAGTTGCGTTACGTTAGTATCTGGATTTCCAGAAATAATATACGAATACGCCTGATTTGCCGGTGAGAGTGAAGCCAGAATAAACCTGACCTGTGGGTAATAATGAAACCAGAGTAAATACGTATGGACTGCGGGCGATTATGAAGCCAAAGTAAATCTGACCTGTGAGTAAAGTTGTCAGAGTGAATGTGATCTGCGGGTAAGTATAAAGTCAGTGGAAATATGATTTGTGGGTGAGGATGGAGCCAAGGCAGACTGATTTGCGAACTAGGATGAAAGCAGAATATATAAATCTGATATCCAGGTTGGAATTAAGCCAAAAAAAAAAATCTTATTTGTGGGTTAAAATGAAGCTAGGCAAATCTCTGTTTTGTCGTTTAGGATGAAATCAGGGTAATATGATTGACGGTTCAACTGCAATGAGGGCAACTGACAATCCAAACCGCTCAAGCAGATTTACAGGCTAGGGGGGAGACGGGCAGGACGAACTGCGCAGTCAGATCCAGGAAGAACGATTAAAAGCTGTCCGCGGTAAACTGAGCACTTTGTGTATCATTCCACAATATGTAAACCTAACATTTCCATGGCTATGATAACTTTATTCAGGCATAAAGGCTGTTCACGATAAAGTGAGCGCTTTTAAAATCAACATTAGAAATAAGTCACTGCCCATGCCTGTATATATTTTAACGGGTGCACTGAGTGACATGCACCCAGCAAAGTTGGTAACGATGGATGGAAACTAATTCGTATATCTTAACGTCGAATAAAAAGTGTTAGGTTACCATTTCTGGTGACTTAAATTATTTCTTTCGCTTTATGTGTTTTTTTTATGCATCAAAGTGTAAAAATGAGCCGATTTGTGGAACATTAGTTTTTCTAATAATTTAACAGTTTCACTCGACCTACGCATGAATAAAGCGACGAGGTCCATGGCAATGCTAATTTTGCATCAAGAGGGCTTTCAAAAGTGCTCATTTTACCGTGAACAACCTATAAATCGTGATATGGCAGTTGAGTGAGCGGGTGTTTAGTGCAGTTCGTTCAGTGGAATCCGTGATCAGTGTCTAAGCAACGACATGAAAACCACCTACTGGAGAACCACGCAAGACGTCGCTGTGTGTGAGTGAAGTCGACGGACTGCGAGTAGTGCTGTTCGATACCCACTTTTCAATATTGTTTCAAAAAAATGTTGGCCATATCGGTATCGGCGTGATATATCGCCGACATTGCATACATCGCACATCGCTGGTTTCGTATATCATTAATGTCGCATACCGTTAATATCGCGATATGCCACATATCACTTCACGCTGTTAGACCTCGTCGCAGTTGCAATGTTCAGAAATATTGTTTCGTGATCGATGTATCGTCATATCGCACAGTAATAATTTCACAATTTCATTTGACTGACGCATGAATAAAGCGATGATACCCATGGCAATGTTAATTTTACATAAGGCGGAGGAGTACACAACACAAGGCTTTCAAAAGTGCTCATTAAACAGTGAACAGCCTATATACAGTTTATTCGTTTATTCCTGTAGTATCTGAGCGCTGGGGCTGCTACATTCTCGCTCTCGTCTCGTCGATGTGTGGTGCTGGAAAGATTATTTTCGCCGCTATGTATGGGAATCGCCAGTACTAAAAAGCACACGAGTGTGCAATGGGATCGCAAGTGCTGTTTGGTATGATAATGACTCTCGTAAGAAGGGGAATCAACGTGTGAGCTCTCTGTGGTGCATGTTCAAAGAGACATTCCCTTCCACCTGTTCGTTTTCTGCGTGAAACGAAGACAATAGTTTTAAAATTATATAATAATCATTTTCCAAATACTCATCGTATGCCATTTATTACGTAAAAATAATATTAACTGGACATATTAGTATATCTTATTAATCTGCACTCGCTATACTAGTTGTAAAAAGTTTCAATTTACTCGATATAGGAACATCCACAAAGCAAGAACAAATGCATGTAAGTGAGTGAAAATTTTAGTCAACTTACGATTGCAGTCCGAAATAGAATATGATGTTTAAAAATAGCATAAAAATTATGAATTTTCGATTTATCATGAACTATTGGGTAATGATTTGGTATATTACCTGCGTATAGGCTGGGAGAGCTTATCACACTCAACCGAAAATAATTAGATCATAAAAATTATATATGAGCGAAATTAATATAAGGTGTATGTTTGGTTCAATATGTACACTTTTGCGATAGTAGTCAGTCCTTATAAACACCGAGTAAGCACCGTGTCTCTCCTTCACTTTGATTTAACTCTCTGTTGGATTAAAAAAAAAAAAAAAAAAAAAAAAACAGAGTGCTTGTTCTTATTTAGTAACACCGGACGGTCAAACCAGGACTAAAAGAAAGGAATATGTTATTTAGCTTCTTTTTTTTTAAGTAAATTTGGAACAGTTTTCGTTATATATTATTAATTTATTCGTAAAGGTGGTGACAAATCTCAGTCAAATTGTTGAATTTTAGGCCAAGTTCAGTGTTGTTTAAGATAGCCGTCATATACATATGTTGAATGACAGAGCATGCATTGATCTTTCAATCCCAGTTTTCGAATCCTGTCCCCGGAAACTATTTTTCCTATTACTCAAAATGGTATTTTTTTCATGATAACTAGAGAATTGCATTCTAGTATCTGTTTCAAACATCGTCGCAAAAATCGTTGGCAGGGGTCGTCATCACACCATCCTGAATGACTCACGCTGCTCGAAATCGAACCGCCCGTCGTATAAACCAATTTTAATTTCGCACAAACAATTTCGAAACAAGGTGTCGCAATGCGTTATTTTTGATCCGACGTCCGGCATCGTAATTAAAGGTGTAATGCCTGCTTTCTGCCCCAATCAACGAGCCTGCTGTTCGGAAACAGTGGCGCTCGTCTCCCGTTGATTGGATGGCGAGCTTCCGGGATCCCTGTTCCCCCCCTCCCGGCGCCACTCCCGTTGTTCCTTTGTTTCCCTCGCGTCATACACCCCAGTGACACGTGTGCATGAAGAGGCCGCCCTACGTGCTAACCCCTACCCCACCACCCCGCGGGGTTGCAAGGGGGCGAACTTGCGGTGAAGGGGTGCCAAGCACATGTAGCAATCGCCCCTCGTCGCATTGTGAGCTCCCGTGCAGCACGAACTGCCAGCGTCGAGGGGAAGAACCGCCCAAGTCGCAGCGGCATGCTGAAGACGGATTTGCAAGTCACGTGACTAACAGCCAACCAGGCCAGTGCCTCTAATAATTCCAATTGTCCGTCCGTCGAAACCTTGACAAGCTTTAATTTTTAACAGACGGATGAAAGTACAGCCTTCTTAACAACTTCTATTTTCGTGTTACGCGTCCACCTTCCTAAGCACTACATTTCTGTGTGTGTGTGTGTGTATATATATATATATATTTTTTTTAAGGAAATTTGCTAATTAATTACTTATGACAACACGTGTTGGTGTGTGATTTACGTAGTCAATATTAATATAAAAGGATAAGTTTCGGAAAGAGAAATCGTAGATATAAATCGCCACAAATTGTTCGCGATTATTAATGCTTAAAAAAAAAAAAAAAAATGTTACACGCATGTGCACGTGTACACATGCATATTTTACTTTGACGTAGTCGCGAGATCAAATGTGAAGTGGGCAGTGCGAGGAGCAATGTAGCAAAAGGGAAGTGTTGGCGCCATAAAGCCTCTACGTACAGCGAATTAAGTTCATCGCTGTGTTAACCTGTTACCCATTTCGTAACGTTCTTCCGTGAGACCAATTAAAAAAAAAAAAAAATCCAAAATTTAATTCTACATTCTCGAGTTGGTTGTTGTTGTTGTTGAGGGATTTGGGCGGCTCTTAACAGCGAGGTGTTGACAGCCGATATCGAGTCGGTGCTAGGTTATAACGGCCCTTGACCATTTTCTGCATTACGTTTGCATGAAAGTAAACATTTTCCCCCCATTTTTCATTTACAGGTTGGGTAGGTCGTCAATAGATTCGAATGGGTAATGGTAGGTGTAAGCTCATAGAAACGTTATTTTTAAGGGGAGTCAGTTTTGCGCATTGCTTCGTGTCAGCATGCGCTGGGGAAAAGGGTTTGTCGAGTAAATAAAGCAAGTCAATCAAATGACCTGACTTCCCTACATCCAACTAAATAAATGCATGCACTGAACCAGGTTGATTTTGTTGCCGCCCGAAATTATGTAATTAATAAACACGTCAGATTGTTCAAGCTAACCCAATACTTGTTCACTCCAAACAAAATATTAACTTGACTGTGCCTTTATATTTTTATGCTTATGGTACTCAAACTGAATAGTTGAAAATATTTATAAAATAGTTGTGTGTACTACTAAATACACGTAGATTATGTTGGAACAGCCAAGTCCTCGGCTCAACAAACTGCATTAAATGATTTATTTGGTTTCAAGGGGGCGTATACGGATATTTGAAGCAAGCGCAGGTTGGTTGGTGAACAAAATATTGTTCGGTACAAACAAATAATTTTCAAGTAAGTTTATTTGGTACCTGCCACTTCAACTTTAGCTCAGCGTAGACGTAACAAAATTTCTTCCGCGTATCGCCTAAACCACAGTTTAGGTTACAGCAACGCATAGAGTGTGCGTATAATTCCCAACGGTGATCTTTATCCGTCTTTCTCTCCCTGAGCGAGAAGTAGTTGGCTCTATACGCGCGTGTGTGTATTCGGAGGAGACTACAGAATGTCACAATCAGAAGGGATTTGGAGTGTGGTAAGTCGCGGCTAGGGTACTGTGCGGGTAGAAGTCTGGGAAGAGACAGGGAATTCTGAAAACAGCAGTCATTCCGCTGAATTAACACAGCATATGTTTTGGAACGGAACAAACGGGATCCTCTTAATACGAGTAAATCTAAGAAAAATGAATATGTGTTTAGACAAAAAAAAACACAAATTATATGAAAAAATAATTGTGTAACATTTTTAATTTAGATCAGCAGAAAAGAAAGAAAATCGTTATCACAAAAAAAAAAAAAAACGGAAAAATCGAAATTGTATTGAATAATGGGAAGGAAATTTGAAATAAGTGTCGTGTGGAAAACATGAAATTGTTGGCCCAGAATATTAATTGGTAGTCTACTCAAGAATACCTTTGTAAGTTTTAAAAAAAATTGCACATCCTCTTCTGCCGTATTACCAACGTAAGAACGCCTTCCTCTCTTTGAGTTTGTCGGCCTTCAATGTCTTGAGATTAAACTTGAACGCCTAAAAGTTCGTACCAACATCTAATCACCTTTAAGTTTTAGACACTTGTTTCAGTTACTGCTTTAGTTCGTTATAAAAACAGTGCAGCAGTTCTGAACAACGCCTTAAAAGGGAAACGAAAGTATTCCAGATCACCGGGTAGATAGGGAACTTAATTTTAGGTTTTAATGACTTAGTGATATTTCAGGGAAGATATCTTCATAGCTAGTAAGCGAGTACAAAATCTAACACCCCATCCCAGAAGTCTGGCATGGTCGTATTTATTTATCACTTGCAACTTAACATCTTAATTTACGAGGAAATGAATGATGGTGTTCGAGGACTCGTGGAGGCATGGCGTTCGTCTACCGTGGCCGCAGAGAACCAACACGAGAAATATTTCAAGTCCCGGCGTTCATTGCAGCTGGCACGCCATCAGAATTAGGACACCCATCCCACCCCCACCCCTCTCACTCGGCAATCCACAGAGGTTCAGAAAAGTGTTGAGGTAACCATGAAGTGGTTGAAGCCCTGCCCAAGTTCTACTTCCAAGGATATTCCTCCGCCTCATAAAAACAAAGTTTAACTGAGCCTAGAAATTTACACCAATGACGGGATAACGCACCGTACTCGTGCGCACTCAGTGTAAACAATTTCGCATTAGAACTATTTCTCACTAGACGTTACCAAAACACCTGTTTTCTCACCGTTTTTATTCATATTAATTATAAATGAAATATTATAATTTATAAAAAAAATATAAGTTAAAGTTAAATGTAATCAAAAATCAGAGACCTTATTGTTAACATAAGTATAAAACGATTGTGGTACACGAAATATTTAGGAAAGAACCAAACAATATATGTGGGGTGATTTTTCAACGGTTCGATTAAAAAAGTGTGAAGTTACCACGAATAGACTATATGTACGAAAGTATTTTCTGTGAAATCTTTGTTTGTGCATGTAAGTGTATCTCAGTAAATAAATGTAATGTAAATATGAATGTTTGCCAAAAAAAAAAAAGATACAAACCTATTATAGAAGGCCCTGTAGTTTTTCTTTAATCATATTAAGTGTAGTCGAAGAGAAAGAAAAATTGTGAAATGGCAAAGAAAAAACTGGCATTTTTTAGAGCCTGCCTACTTAGTTTCCTTCATGGGTAGCAGAAAAGTACAAGTATACGTCTGTAGTTAAGTCTGTGGGCTTTCATGGCGTGTAGCGCAACGGAAGCACTGCAAGCCAGTTCAGCATGTTGCGTAGGAGCGATGGGGAGATAAGACGCGGGTGTATAGTTTCGCTCATATCGCTCCCTAGCTTCCGGGCCTTGAATGTGAAAAATGGCATCAGGTGCTTACGAGCCTTAACCCGGAGAGAAACGTACCCAGACACCGCGCGCGGTCTGTGCGAGTACGTGCCGCGGGAGACATTGTACACAGGAGGACGCGACGGGTGCCAGGGGCAGATATAGCACCCCTGCGGCGCGGCGGCACAACCGCCTAGCTGCCCGTTCACAGCGTGTCTCCGGAAGTCAGCAGTAGGCCTATATAATACTTCCTGTACACCTGTGCAGTCGGTCGCCGGCTGCCAGCAGTTGGATGTTAATGTGTGTACACTTGTATGAGCGTTCACAATGGGCACTCGTGCAGCCAGCTGTCGTCAGACAGTAAGTGATTTGCAAAGAAAGATCCATACACTTGTTACCTCTGCTTGGAGTGTAATGGTGTCTCCTCATAATAAGGCTCCTCCACCAGACCCCAGGTAATGGCATTATGGATGGTTACTATGCATGAACAGCATCTGTGGAAGAGATGCGACGTCTCCAGATTTTTCTCTTCAGATTTCAGGATGATTAAAAATGGTGGCTCTTGGCGAAGCCCTTTGAGAAACGCATTAAAACCACCAGTCCTGCTGCCCATTGTGGGTACAGAACCAAACTGCAGTTGTGACCTGCATGTGCCAAAAACCAAAGTATTAACCATTTTTACTTCCATTGACCGTGAAGCTAGGTATAGTTAGCGGTCCTATAGTGTACGTCCGGATATACGACGTATCTTGCCACTTAACTTCTCCTGGCCATTCACTAACCCGGAGGGTTATATAGCAGATCACGCGAGTAGCTGCAGTACCAAGGTGTATTGAGTCCCTAGTGAAGGGCTCCCCCGAAGATTATACAATGCAATACCTTGAGTATTCTTGGCCCAACTCAGAATACCGCTCAGTGTTACTTGTATTTGCAGTTTGGCTGTTAGATGAAACAGGCGTTACTTCATGTACACAAATAAAGAACTGAGAAATTAAACTGTGGCTTGTATTTTAACTTATAAGGGACACCAAGTTTATTAATGCTATGATTAATGTCTCCGCAAATTCAATTGTTTGGTGGCTTTAATACATTCACATAATGTAGTACAATAAATTGAAATAATAATTAATACGGTTAACATATTTCACCATGTGAAGCTTCACTCGTAGAAATACAATATATTTGATACAACTAACTGCCGAAGTTAATTTTAAGGAAATAATTGCAATGTAATGTTCAATTAGGTAGGTAAACAATTAAATTTAATTTAATCTAGCCCAGGAATCCTAACTGAACTTCGTGGAGGGTCTCCAGAAGGGACCTTGTTATCTATACTAATATATAAAGAGGTAGTGTTTGTAACTTTGTGTGTTTGTGTGTTTGGATGTAGGAGGTAATCTTCGAAACTACTAATCCTATTTTAAAAATTCTTTCACCAGTAGAATTCTACGTTATCACTGAGTGTCATAGGCTATATTTTATTTTAAGATCAATAGGGATCCCTACTAAAACTCCAATAATATAACCCAAAGTGTAAATAAATGACCTATAAAATTCCTTACATTGCGTGCGCTGCGAAAACTATTGATGATAGAACAAAATAATGTACTACGGCTTTGCAGAACACATCATTATCTACAAAAAGTGTCGCGACACCATATGTATAACTATTATAGTTATGTCACAATAACTATTTTTTTATTTTAAAAACTGAATTAAAACGCCGCCGCTAGAAAAGGCACTTTATTTGTACCTTGGTATTAATCCTTATCAAAATAAATTACTTCACATTCAAGACTGGTTCAGTACCTGTATATTACTTTTTGAATTATTGGGGAACATGTTAGGAGGGCTTATATTCCTTAAAAGCATGATAAGAGTACCGACTTTTAATGATAGTTCGTGAGGTGGCAAGCCAGAAGGATTAAGCGAATTTAGAAAATCTTGAGGAAAGTGGACGACATCGTCAACATTGGTGACTGTGTCAATCGACTTATAGGTTTTGACTTGGCCGGGAACTCTTTGTATAATGAGACTGTTGATTTCATTGACAGTGTTGTTCCTAGGCGACTTTTCACTGGTTGTGTTCCAGAGCAATAGTATCGTCTGTAGTGCGCTTTCTTTAGCGCGAAATACGTCATGTGTCACACTGTAACTTCAAAATTTGGTTTTTTACAACTGTTGTCGAGTCTTCTCCGGCAATGTAGCTGCCCGAGACTACAAGTCCCCTGTGTGCATCGTCCTGACAATGGATTCCGCAAAAAAAAAAAAAAAAAAAAAAAAAAAGAAGAAGCCAAATGCTCCTGCTATTTACTTTGCTTATCAGTTAAGCAGTCTAACAGTGGAGCACTATTTGCTAATTTTTGTTATTTTGGTTGGAATTAATTTTCAGTTTCTTTATGCATTATTGTTTGATACGCCTAGCGCCTCAAATTGCATTTTACGCCTTTCTGCGCCCGACTTACGACACGATTTTGGGAACATAAAATCAGTACATGCTTGTGGAAGCACGTATTTTTGACTGCGCGGAGTCGTGAATTCTGCTAACTACGTTAAAATTCTACTCTACCTTGGCACCAACCTGAAAATATCTTGGAACGATGGAAGTTTCTGGACGTATCCAAATGTCGGCTTCGTATTCTCCGCGCAGGAGCGCGTCGTGAACTGGCGGCGTGGCCACCAGCAACGCAGTAACTACGCACAGCCAGCGGTCCCAGCAGCGGGGCTGTCACCTGTCACGTGCCAATTAACCAATTAGGGCTCTCGCTCGCCGCTTCCTGCAATTTACCCCTTTCAGTGTCGCCCGCCTGATTTCCGAGAATTTGCAGCTGCACTGCGACGTCAGTAGCCAGTGCGCCCTTGCGCTCAGCTGTTGCTAAGTGGAAACAATTTTCTCGGTCGGTGGACTGTGAATGGCTGATTCAAAAATTTGTATTACTGGGCGGAAGCATTGTAATAAATAAAAAAAATAAGTAAATAAAAAATAAATAAATATGTGTGTGTGTGTGTGTGTGTGTGTGTATATATATATATATATATATATATATATATATATATATACATATACATATCCCCTTCCCCAGTAGTGTGGGGTTGGGAGTTCTGGTACACCTGATTGGCCCAAGGTTTTCACTCCCCTCCTGGGTGTAATTTCGCTGTGTATATATGCCTTGGAGGTTCCTGACTCGAAGGGGAGGTGGCTCCAAGATTCAGCAGACCCTCGCTGCCTGAGTTAAGTAAACTTGCCAAAAATGAAATTAAACCAGACATCATGTTCAGCCTATCTGACAGTCTCAAGGAAAGACTCGTTCATTTTAGAGTCCCTTTTAGGGTAATTTTGTAAGTAGGTGGACCAGTGGTGGCTAGTGACTTTTGAAACTGGGAGGGCTGTAGAGATCCTAACTCAAATATCATTTTCTAAATAGGCACAGTGATAAATATAGTGGGTACGACAGGCTTCAGTAAGTGTAGCTTATGTAGTTAAATACAAAAAATAAGTGTGGTTATTTGAAGAAAAATGTATCATCTGATTTGTAATGGTCAACATGCTGTAGCTGCTGGTTCAGATCTAATCACTACCACAGGTATGTATTTGTTTTACGTTTGTTTAGGCCTTTGTTTAGGCCTTCAGCCAGTATCTACATTACACGAAGCGACAAGAGATAACATAATAATACCAATTCTACCATACTAATGATGATAATAACTTAAATATACTAAAACAAATATTTTTACAACCAAATACTAATTTACATATCCTACAATATATACAAAATTCATGTCAAATTTAAATTAGACGATGAAAGTTGCATATCTTAATTAATATATTTGTAAAAAAAAATCCATTTGTCAACCTGTACGTGCTATCTAACTGGCAATGTATATTCACCTCACCAAGCAATGAAAATTTTGTGGCATTCTTTTATATGTTGCAAACATGATTTATGTCTTTTTAACTTTGTCTCCCAAATTTTCTAAATATTTTACCCCATTAACAGTCCACGCAAGATCATTAGCAAGGTTTCATTAGCAAAAAGAAATTATACAAAACAACATATTTTCAACTTCACACCCGCAGCGCCAGTCCATGAAACTGTATGTACTTACGTCAAATTTTCTCGTATACGAACCATTTACTACCTTGGCTTTGTTGCTGAATTACATTTTACTGTGGTCTTGCTGGTCCCAGATTCTGTAGCTCTAGTTTATTCTCGTAATTGAAAATCTTTGTCGTGATAAGGTTTAAAATGTTACTCGCCGAATGAACAATTATTTACAAGTTTACACAACATGAATTTAACAATTCAACCCTGCTTCTGACCGATGCTCATAGCTCATCATTAATTAACAACAAATTTATTCATAGTATTACACACTATATTTGAAGCTCACGTGAGTTTGAACAATATCTATAAATAAAAAAAATATTCGAAATAAATACAAGCATTGTTAAGAAATGTGTTTAACAACTGCAAAAGAGTGGAGCGCAAAAGTGTGATTACAAAACATGTAGTTTTGGTAGCATTGTCAAGGTCCAGGAAACCATTTTTTTGTTTGAGCACGGGCGCGGCCAGCTCTCTCCGATTTACAGCATGCGATTGGCTGAAAAGGGCCGAGACCCTGAAGTCTTCCCTCCCTCCCGCAACACCCCTAGTCATATGTTACGGTCATCTCTCTCTATTAGCTCTACCAACTTCGGGGCGAAGAATCTGCCGCCCCACCACTTGACATTTCCAAAAACAATTCTCTCATGACAAGAGTCTCGTTCATCTCAAAAACATTGGCTGCAAAATAACCTCTGTATTCGTGCGCAGTATTATTTACTGAGTAGCAGATAAGTAGAGGTATGCGTTCTAAGATTTTATTAGGAGGACTGTGCCCTGCAGCCCTACCTCAGCAGCCGCCACTGGTTTCCTTGAGGGAAAATGCTAGTTGAGTATAGTTTTCTCTAGTTACTTTTATAAATTTTTAGTACATTTAAAAATTATAGTCATAAATGGTCTTGGTCTTGTTATGTGCCCATGAGATTGAGTACTGTATAAAGTTGAAGTAACTTGTAAATTTATAAATATCGCCTTGGTAGCTTCTGAATGGCCTTATATTTTGTGATTAAGATAACGAAAACTTTGCCATTTTTTAATAGAATTATTTCTCCACAAGGCTTTTGTAAATGTTGAAAGTAATACAGTATTGGTCCCTTCTCAAGGCCTAATAATTTTCATCAATTGGTCTTTGTAGTGTGGTCAAAACCTATTCGAGTAAAGAATTGTTTTGGCCTTTGTTTGTGAACACGGCCATAAAATATTTAGCCTAATTAATTATTTTCCATGCCATTTCTTATTTGACTTTTGTGGTAAAGTAATAAATATTTACATGGCATTAAAATTTTCTTCACTTGGCCTTAACATTTTGAATTGCCACGAATGCTGTAATTAATCCATTTTTGGCTTGGGAATGAGAGAACAGCCAGTAATATATTCTCTTCTCATCTATTTCTATTTGTCAGTTATTTAGTCTGTTGGCCCTTGTTTGTGAATATGGCCATAAAATTAAAATGATCAATAATTGGCCTTATTTTCTTTGTATGTGGCCAAAGTAAAGTTTTTTAAGAGTGGTATATTGAAAACCACTGGTTTTATTGGAACATTTTGTTCGCCATCTTTAATAATTGTAACTGAGGCAATTTAGAGTTTATAGAAATGCCATGTGGTCATAATAATGTATATTTTAAAGTGCTGTTCTTTTCCATGATATACAAAAAAACAAAACTTGATTTTTGTCTATAAACCAAAGAAAACAAAAATAGAAAAAATAAAGAAAAATAAAAGTGCAATCGCATGTGTAATAAATTGGGGGGCGGGTGGGGTCAATATTGATGTTCAGCCCTCAGTTACTTGTAAAAAGGTTACTTTTGAATAATTTTGGATGTTTGCTGATTGATAATCTTTTGGGGGGTGGTTCTACTGCCCATTTGATGTGCCTTTGTGAGAAAGGCGAATCAAAGAGATTCTGCTTGCATGCTGCTATTTTGTGAGTGATGAATGGTGGGTTGCGTCAAAAGTAAAACACATGAGATTTTACTTGCTTAGTGTTTAAAAAAATTCTCTCTTTCAGTGGTGACCATTAGTTTGGGGACTTGAATTTGTTTCGTGTCTAATCTCTTCTATAATGTACACAGGTTGGTTGTAGAAGCTTACCAAAGCTTCACTCACCCATCTTCTTAAAGAGGGGGGGGGGGGGGGGGGAAGAAGTCGCAGATACTGAAGGGATCGATGACCTCGGAATCAAAGCTAGGGCTATGGTGCGGTGTGATGCAAATGTCAACACAGCCTCCAGTAGTGGTAGCAGCGGGGTAGTTCTCAGTGGTGAGACTTCTCCAACTTTTCAGATACTTAAGAATGTTCCATCAGAATTTTCCTCTAAAGTTCCTTATTTAAAAGGCTCCACTTTAACTGAGGTGGTTCAGTTTTGGTAGAACTGAATACCATAATAACCTTAAATTTTTGTCCTACACAAGTGGTCTATGCGATAGCCACATTTAGAGTCCCCGAGATTTTTTAGCCCTATTTTGTTTTAGCTAGGGATGAGTATTGGGAATTTTGTCAACTATCAAAAACTTGCCTCACATTGGTTGCAAGTGAGTTAGCTCTTGTAAATTTTTGGTTGAAGATTTTGGGGGGGGGGGGGAAGGGCAGAATGCAAATCAGTCCATGCAGGACTATGTAAAATCTATTATTGGGTTAGAGAATGTTGTAGGATATCCTTGTGATGAGGACCGGTTCACGCAGACAGTGTTTTTTAATCTGCAACCTCGGTATAGTAGGTTCTTTTGTTTTGCCACTAGACCTACTACTTTAATGCAGCTTATGAGTTTGGTGATAGAAGTAGAGCGTAACATCTTGGATTGCTCCTTTGACCCACTGAGGTGAGATCAAAACAAAGGAATAGAGAAGGATCCGGTGAAATTGGGTTCCTCCAAGTTTTGTATTTTTTTATGGTAAAAGCAATTATGTATTGAAAGATTGCTATAACCACAAAATCTGCTTCTGCTGTCATAGAACAAGACTTACCAAGACTTGTTCTTTGTTTTCCCAAATAGGGGATTTCAGTGTCAGAGTAGAAAAGGAAGATAGGGTTAATAACTTGGTGTGTTATTTTTGTATACAGATGGGCCATGCGAAGGCAAGGTGCCCTGCTCGTGAGAAGGTTGTGGCTGATCATATAGCTAATGTCATGAGTTTTGAGAGGAAATATGGTTTACTATATGTTCCTGTTATATAAGCAGATCAGGTAAAAGTATCTGCACTGGTGGATTCTGGTGCATCTTGTTCACTCATCAACCATGATTTTTGCGAGTAATTGTTGAAAAATATCTCTAAGGGTCTCTTGCGAGTTAGGAAGAGAGATGAAGTGGGGTTTTCTCTGGCAAATGGGGGTATGATTGTTTCTCATGGAGTAGCCATCATTAAACTTAAAATAGAACATTTTTCTTGGAAATCTCAGTAGAGGATTCTTCCTGGCTTAAGTCACGATCTCACGTTGGGAATTGACTTTCTGGGGAAAACCCAGGTCTGTATCGACACAAATTAGTGTTTGCCTTTTGTAAATCTCAATCTGTAGAGTTGATTTCGAGGTGTTTTGATTTTCATAAGATAGCTGTTCAGTCTGTCATGGGAGGGAGGGAGGGAGGGAGGGAGGGAGGGAGGGAGGGAGGGAGGGAGGGAGGGAGGTAAAGAGGGTAAGGGAGTAAGAGAAAAACAAAGGGAAAGAGAGGAGAGAGGGAGGAGAGGAAGGGATGGGAAGGAGAGAAGGAGAGAGGAAGAGAGATAGTGTTATCTTGCAAGATTTTCTTTTCAAATGAAAAAAACACTAATAATTTTAATAAAATGTTACATAAAATGAAGGTTACTACACGTGGTTGTTCAACTTTCTCAAAAGCCAAGTGGGACAACTGCACTATGTCACTTTATGCAAAAACAAATGAAAAAGAATTAAACTAAAACAATGAAAAAATTTATTTTCTGTACACATAAAGTTAATTTTACACATAAATGTATAAACAATGGTGAGCTTTTCATGATACAGTTGTTGCACAACTCAGCTTGATGTTCGTAACTCATAAATCTGAAACAAGCAAAAATATGTGTTGCCATACAATAAATAACACACAAATGTTAATTTATAACAGCTGTCTATTACATGAAACCTAATTAATTTTAAATCTACCTTTGAAAACTTGGAGTTTTTGTAAGGTTTGAATACAGTGATTACAATAAATATCACCACATACTCAAATTCTAATTAATGCATCTCATCACATTCTATAATAAAAAAGAATAATTATTTATATATATTTTTTTTTTTTTTAGTTTTCTGTGTAATGTAAATACAGTGAAAAAATCAATAGTATATTTTAATGAACAGGGAATAGTATTATATTTACTGCCTTCAAGAGGAATGCTTTTGGCATAACTACATGTATAAAAAAACCATAATTTATACTATTCCACACACCTATTCTATACAGGAAGTTAACTTCTACCCCATCAATGTATTTTTCTTAACTAAACACTTTAAATTATAGTTTAAAAATTTGTAACAATATTATTATGAGATAAAAAAATAAGTACAACATATTTACTTCAAAACATAATATTTCAAAATACCACCACTGACAAATATGTATTTCAGCGTGTATAGTCTGCACATTTTTACAAAAAAATGACTACAAGAAGTGAGGTATGGCTTACATACGAGATATTGGCATAAAATTACTTTTTGGAAAATTTTTTGCCCAAAACATGTTTAGAAATTTGTCGACATACAGTATATTTTAATGTTTTAATTCTTAAAGACAGGAAGGAAGGGAAGGGAAAGAATAAAGAATAAAAAAACACAACAACACTCGCGCAGTTATTTGTTCATTCCCATTCATAAACAAAAAAACCATCATCACACACGTTGACGCCGGCTAACAGCCAGTGGCGCTAGAGCCCATGACGGTGCTCACCACGCACGTGTCACATGTCCCGCATGTGTGCAAAGAGGCCAATATTGTGAACTTTCACATAAATATTATTTTTCAGAGTAAAATTTGTTTTGTATTTGTATTTGCAGGGTTTAATATGTCTTAAAATGTTTTAAAGTGTTTGTTGTTATTTTGAAATTGTTTGGTTAGGAAATTCACAGTGCCTGCGACACCGAGATTAAAAACACTAATATCCCGGCATGAACGCCATCATAAAGAGACACTGAAATAATATGAAAAATCCACAGTAAAAATATAAAATGTAAAACAGTATTTAATTTACTTTGTGCTATTTTCATTTCAATAATAAACTATTTTACTTAGCATGCATAACACTTCCGCCTATGTGAACCCTGTAGGCGGCCATGGTAGGTCCGTGCGACGCTTGCCTCTGGACAGTCTGTCGAAGAAAACTGGCGAGGTAAGACACTGTCAAGTACGCACTATAACCTTTTGTTCACTGATGTAGATTTCAATAGCACTTTTAGTATACCGGTCAGCCTCTGCTTGCGTACATTTAGCCAGACATTTTCCCAGCATTATACTTCCGCTTAAGTAATTTATTTCGTCCTTGTGGCATTTTCAACTTAATCGAGGAGGAGAAAGATGTCAGAAAGGTCACGCAACCAGTGTAACTTGAATCAGGAGCCATCTGCCTACGTTAGTGGCGTTTCATCTTAATTTCTGCATAATTGCTACGTGCAATTTGAAGGGTTTTGTTTTCATATATGTATTTTAAAGGTATTTTCATGATTGAATATTTTACGGCAATTTCACGTACAACCACGCTGCTAACCTATGCCAAGTCTATGTCTACACCATCATTGCGTTTTGAGCGCTTATTAATGTAACATCGCGTGTGCAATATTTTTATTCAGGGTTCTCTGTTAAATTTTGTCAGTGTTCCGTGTAATTTTCACATAAATGGGTGCTTTTGTGTTTGACCACGTGGTCACTTTCCCGTTTGATTTTCCCGCCATCAGGCATGTTATCCTGTAATCACTTCAATCACAAAGAGAATAATTTTCTCTATCAGAATAATATTTTGTTGGAATTTAAGTTGCCGTTTTCACAAGGAAATATGGAAATTACACCTGCACCACGTGGTCCACTACGACCTTCATCCAGCGGCATCTGTGCAATCTAAACTTGTTTTCACACGTGTGTGTGTTTATTGTGAATACTCATCTCATACCCCAACTTGTTTCATATATCTTTTGAGGGTTTATGAAATTTTGTAATTTGTGTACGGTGCAATTACTTCTGTCCTAGCTGGCTCTGTGTATAGGCCGTCACCACACTACCCACGTGCTGGCGGGCGAGCCCAGATGAGTTTGCGTTAGTTATGCCGAGTAGTCACACGTGTTAATAAGTTTCATCAAGTGATTTCATTTGTAATTCACCGTGTCCTGTCTTCAGAGAAAAACCTTCAGTCCACCCTAGCTGCTGTTGGCCCTCTTTCCTTGTGAAGATTGTGCTTTCACGCACCTCTGTGAGATCATCAATCTAGGCATGCACTAGATTTATTGCGGGCTGGGGAGCACCCAAGCGGAATTGGCTAGTCATGACTGAGATAATCATAATTTCATTGGCACGTTGATGTGTATGCATAGTAACAATAAAAGCAAGCATCAGTAACTTACCTTCTTTTATTCAGTAGTGACAGTATCTAGTCACATGTATTTTATTAAGTGATTATTTCAAAGTGATGTTTAGTAAAAGTTTAGTATTGCCTATGTGTTTGTTGTAAGTACGCACAGGTGCACGGACACACAGAACCCACAGCATCCCTGAGAACCCTGGGCCTCTATAGTACAGTGATTAGGAAGCACCGCTGGCGCCCATATTACCAGTAAGTATTTGTGTCATCGTTCGTCTCATGTCTCACTTGATGGCGTCAACGTGTAAAATGTAAACATGTTGGAGCTCACCCATAGATGTCATACGTGAGAAAATAATTTCCCTACTGAACTAGAGAAAGATATCTTAAGTAGTTTGCACACCTGCCATGGCTCTACAAGTGCACATTGATAAGATGCCATTTTGTGTAACATGTTGCAGTGGTTTTGCTTTCTCAAGTCACATTACCATCTGTGGAATAGTAATTGCGCAATGTATATTCGTAAACATTACAACATAACACAAATTTTCTGTCACAAATGTTTTATAGGGGAGAAGTTAAGTCGGAATTTATCATGTTAGTACAAAATTGTGACTTAACAATATTTACAGGAATACCGAAATGCAGTGCGGCTTATACCTGAAATATTAATTATCCCAAATTTTTCATCAAAAACTTCTGGTGTGTCCTATACATACATGCATGCTGTCTATACACGCCAAAATACATATGTTTATAAATCTGAGAGACATTTTATACTTAATTAAATGTAAATTTACCTGTATGTATGCCTCAGTGAGAGTGATCATCTGTGGCAGAATGTCGGTCACATGGAGGTCCTGCATCTCATACCACTTGCCACTACCCTGCAAAGGAACCACACTCTCATTTGTCGGAAAGGATCCTGATCACCACCTGACTTGCCTACTCCAATGATATGAGTGTAGCATAATGATGTCCAACAAAAAATAAACTAGAGCTCACCAAACAAATGAAGTTCATTTTTGAACATTAGTAGAATTGAGTTCTATTTGGAAAAAGATAACTGCATACTCATATGAACTGAACATTAAAATTATGGATGGACACAGCTATCAATGTTAAGAGAGCAACCAACATATGTCAGCAATGGAAATTGACCATAAAAATTTCTGGGACTACTATTCCATCAGTTCCAAATTTGATGAGGTGATTATAGGGTTTCACACAAGATGCAGCATTGTTTACTTCAAAATTTTGTGCTATAGGTGTATATTGCAACCTAAGAGATTTACATTTTGCTTTTTGCTGTTACTGTTGCTGATTTTACCGCTGTCAAAAAATGTCTGTATTCCATTATCAAAATTAAAAAATTGGCAAAAAATAAACATTCAGTAATTGCTTAAATACTTAAAACACATGAATGTTATGTTCTATACAATATTCTATGATGTAACTTTTGAAATGTAAATGAAAGCCCAGAATTTTCATTATAGGTTTTAAAGCAGTGAATATTTAAACAACCCTACTTTCAGCAATTTAAATAACCATAATGTGTGAGGTGAGCTCAATTTTTGAAACAGGCAGGCCCCTTAATAATGATAACACCTCAACAAAGGAGTGGCCTGGCTGGCGCTTGAAGCATAGTACGGAGGTTTGGTACAAAACATGTGGTTATAAAACAGTTGAATATTTTGTAGTGGTGTCTAAAACACAAAAAGCACTTAACAAACATTTTGTACCAAAAGGTAAGTTTGAAATTCTCATGTCCACTTGAAAGATTACTTTTGGGCATAAAAATGGTTAAAACATTTTTTTTTTCAGAATCAATTTTAGCTGCTAAATTTTCTATACAGAAACTTTAAAATTGTCTATACATATGCACCACACTTTTATCTTTATTAACATGTCATAAAACTACAGGGTCCCTGCTTAAAGTTACATTCAGGTGAATCACTAGTGCAAAGATTGCATGCCAGATGAGAAACTTCCACACAGAGGTGATGAGGTAATTGGCAAATAAGCTAGGGCCTGATTTAGAGATAGTGCATTTAGGGGCCTTGTATGTACAAAATGTGTAGCTGCAAGCAGGTAGGCAGAACAACCCTTAAAAAAAAAAAAAAAAAAAAAAAAAAAAGCTCCGCAGGAAAACTATGCCCTTGGTGCACCAACCTTGTGGAGGACATGCACTCTGTACGTTCCCTTCATTGGTTCACCATCATGAACAATGTTGGCCACAAGGTCATACATAGTGTTCTTATGCTGTTCCTTTATTCTCTGTGTGAGAATGTCGCCAAAATCTACGTTCCTGAAACACAAAAATTGCATGCAATAAATATTTTTTTATCTACTTGCCCAAAAGCAGATAACTAGCACTTTTCTTTGTCATGACATCCTGCTTCCTAATTTCACCAACCAGTGGTTCTTAACTGGTCATGCACACCCTGCCAAGTTGTAACTCTTCTGAAACAGAGATGAGAACTTGTGTGATAACACATCGAGGGGAAGTGACCTGTTAGGACCTTGGGTAAACAACAATGTATCTAATTTCATGAATATTTTAATAACAATAAACAATAATTTCATAGATATTTTAATAACACTAAACATTCAACATGGTTACCAAAACCAGGTTTTAAATACAACCAAAATCAAGACTGGGAACAACAATGATCTGTTTGGAGTTAATAAACTAGTGGAGCTTTTAGACAAAGCAGGCAATGTATTATATAAACGTAAAGGCATTCAAGAGTGCAAAGAAAAACAGTGTCTCAAACTGATAATGAGTGAGCATATAGAATACACCAAAGCTTTCTTGGTGCATTAATTTCAATATCATTGTTTACTTGACTCAGTAGAAAAGAACCATATGGTATACAATGCATTAAGCCATGAATTTAAATATAACTTACTTGACAGGGAAGTTTACAATTGTAGGATTCTTCTCAGTGAAGAAGGTATTTTTTGTGAATCTCTGAAACAAAATTAATACTTTTTAAATTGCTGTGTTGCAATAAACTCAATTACTTAGTGTGTAAAGAATTTAAAAAAATTATTCTACACTGAAACATACTGTGATCTTTAAGAATCATGCTGCAAAAATAGACAATTTTTTATAATATTCTTCAAAATGCAGGCGTACATATTTCTGAAATTTTGACATGCCTAGCAGGTTCACAATTACAATTTACTCATAATTTAATAGTTTTTGGTCTTTGATTAAGAATTACAGACAACACACAAGTAAAGAAAATAGCTAAATATATGTATGTAATTACAACTAAACAAACAATTGTCATTAGTTGTTAATATTAAAGATTAAATTTTTACAGCTACAATTTTTAAACCTTTTCAAAGGTGTTTTAAAGAGCTTCAACTTTTTTTTACAAGATTATTGTATTTTGGCATTTATAGGCCGCACCAGAAGTTTTTGATGAAGAAATTAGGGATAATTAATATTTCAAGCATATGCCGCACTGAATTTTTGTATTCCTGTAAATATTATTACGTCACGATTCCATCGAAACATAATAAATTCCGACTTAATTTCTCCCCTACAAAACATTTGTGACAGAAAATTTGCATTATGTTGCAATATTTACAAATATACATTGTGCGATTACTATTCCACAGACGGTAACGTGACTTGAGAAAGCAAAAACACAGCGTGTTACACAAAATGACGTCTATCAATGTGCACTTGTGACGTGGCAGCGGGGGTGCGAGCTATGCAAGATATCTTTCTCTTGTACAGCAGCAAAACTATTTTCTCATGTACGTCTTGAATACAGTGATTGAAAAAGTGCAGTGAATAGGGTTTCTTTAATTTTGCGTTGACGTTTTCTAACTTTCCGGGCATATTTATTAGTGTTACGTTTATACATAATGCATTCTTAACTTTCATGAAAAAATATTCTAGTAAAACTTGCGAGCGTTGTTGGCAATGTCCAATCGCGAATCAATATCTCAAAAATATGGCACCGCTGTTTCTTAGCCGTTATCAACATGGTTACCGCCGTAAACATTGCAATTGTTTGCTACACAACTAATAAAATCCTACAGTACATATATCATATACATATGTACTGTATTTCCACATTTATTCAGTTTTTTATTTTGAGCTCTGTAAATACATGATGTTTAGTCTGAGTTATCTATTGTTATTATTTATTATTTTTGTTGCAAACAGGTTATTTTGGAAGTCGTAAATGCATGGCAGTGAGACATAAGCGAAAACAATGTGCGCTGAAAATTTATTCTATTTGCGTTATTTATTAGTATTATTAGTGCATGTGTACATATAGGCTGTTCACAATAAAGTGAGAACTATTTAAGGCCCTTGCAACAGGCATTAACTACTAATAAATATATCTTATTGCAGCCTCAGGCATTAAATTTTGATGCCGGTGAAATGTATACACTGCGTTTATTGGACACATTGCAATGTTTATATGAAAAAGCAGCAGGAAAATGGATGAAAGGACAAATTTATAAAAGCCTTAAAATGTGCTCACTTTATTATGAACAGCCTATAATGTAATGTATACCGACTTCATATGCCTTGGTCAGTACAGTTGATACTAATTCTTTTTTGTCAATACTTCGTTGTTTAATGATCGAAGCATGTAATTTTCAGTGATTCTACAAAAATTTTTGTTTGATTGATGCGGTAAATATTAAATTTTGAATTCGGCAAAATCAAACTTTTTTAGCATTATTTAAATAGGAATTTTGTCGGGACCACAGAAAATGCTCTGTGGACATGTACTTTAGATCAAACCATGTTAAATGGTTCGAATTTCCACTGTATATGATTATAAATAATCACACTTAATATTGATTTTTTGGGGCAAAAATTTTTTTAATGCCAATATCTCGTAAATAAGCCACACCATACATTTTGTAGTCATTTTTTTGTAAAAATGTGCGGCCTATTCTTGCCGAAATATGGTATTCAAAAGTAAATTTTAAATTATGTCACTTTAAAAATTTTTAAAATGTTATGTATTGATAATGTACTAATGTAATCTTTCTTTACATATAGTAAACAAATATTAGACATGCCGAAATAATATTTAGCTATGAAAATAATTTATAAATCAAACTAGTTAAAATAATAGTACCTACTCTTCTCAACTTCAATAATGTTTTTTAAATAAAAAAATGTGATGCTGCAACTATTTCTATCTATTTTAATTAGTACCTATTGTAGATACGTTACTCCTGTTCCAGACATGAGGTTAACCATTTTCAAGACTCTATCGTATCACCATGCATAATATTTTATGGTCATTTTGAATAATACAAAGATGGAATAGGTCACTTCTTTTGTGATTTTCTTTCATGAAGAAAATACAACCTCAGGGCAAAATTCTACATGCGTATTTTCTAAAATTCAAGTTAGCAATACATCATGCACTTTCTAAGAAGAGGGGGAAGGACTCTTTACAGATATGCAGTAAATAATCACTATGACTTACTTAAACCTTTTAAGGAAGTACATAGGATGTCCACCTTTATGACTTGCTGCTGATCAATTAAAAAGGATACCAAGTCTGATCAGGTATCCACAGAAAGCAGAGCTGACATACCCACCTCTCTTTACAACCTGTTTCAAGGAAGTAATTAGGTAGGACCATTGTAATTTTGCAAGTAATAGTTTTTGATATGTGCGGTAAATATTTTATTTCCTGATACGTCTTGTAAATACAGTAATATATTCAGTGTTTGAAACTTGAGATAATAGCAATTTGTATTTAATTTATAAATTGTCGATTTTCAAAGTTTATAATTTAATTTTTAGTCGTTTGACAGTAGCATTAATCATTGTAAGGTGATGCAACAACTATTTCTTTTACTAGGAAGCTAAGGACACGTAGTTGGCTGTCGCAATACGGTGCAATATGGAGTAGGATGACAAGGGTTGCGCTGTTGCGATGTGATGAGGTACACGCCTGTGTTGTGAGGGGTGTGTGTACTAATTTTAGATATGACAGCATCACGCAACACCCCGATTGGGCAGTTTTCAGTGATGCAATAAAGCTTCGAGAAGATACTTATAGCAGACACATCCTCCCTTGGGGCTGAGTTTAAGCCAGTTTCAGCAATGTAGTGCTAGTCAGTTTCTAGAGTAGAAGCGTCGAGTTCCAGTGAGTGAGAACCTAAGATGGAAGTTTGAAGAGTACAGACGGGTTGTGATTGCAACTCACACCCGCAGTGCCCATGATATTACTTAGGGTTGTGCTAATATGACTATTTTCTCACAAAACGAAAATGAAAGATATGTAATGATATTTGGTGAAACTGAAACAAAAATGAAATATAATACCAAAAATGAATGAATTTCATAACATTGTAGGAAGTTATTAATTATAACAAATATGTTGCAAAATCAAACCAAAAAAATGCAAGATGTGGCGTATTTATCAGTGGATATCGCCCAGCTTAAAATTTTAGTTTTTTTTTTTTAAATGTAGTTATTTCAGGTATAAATCAATGAAAACAAACGAGATGATTTACAGGCAAAAATTTTCTTTGTAGGTACACTAAATGAACATGCATTTAACACCCAAAAAATCATTGAAATTGAAAATTTTTGTTTCATTAAAACTTTCAGTAACCAAATTACTTACCAAAACGAAAATGAAAGTTGTCATTTTTCATTTTCATTTTAGTATACCGAAAATTCGTACAACCCTATCTTAAACTACTAAATTATTTCAGTCAGTGTGAGGGGTCATTCATTGAGGGTGCCAGGAGAGTGTTTATTTTCTCTTGTCTTTACTTTCTCTACCACCTTCATCAATATCCTCGCGTTTCAAGTTTTTCCCCACAGCAGAATAATTGATACTGTGATTCCCATCTTGTTCCTGCTTGTTTGCTGTGAAGTATATTTTTATGCCGCTGCTGTAATTGAACTGCATTATTTTCTGTGCCGCTGTTGTAACCTACGTGCAGAGTATAATTGAATCCAGTTAAATTATATTTCTGACTGATATGATTATTTTTATTTTGGTGCCTTTTTAATAAACTTTAAGGGATGATTGACAGTCAAGGGAAAGCACAATCAAAGAAAACTCTAAGGAATATCCATTGCAGAAACATGTTTGAAGTGAAATCAAAGGAAAATCTTAGTTTTATCTCAAGGGGCCGACAGACCACCCTTAGATAAAACTTCACCACCTCGAAACTTAAAAAATTAATTAACTATTGAAATAATAGACCAATTTACAAAATTAAAATGCCATGTTACAAATTCATGGCATAATATGTACAAACAAGTATACAGTAATCGCTCTCCAACCACAGGGGATACTTTTTAAAAAACATAGCGGTTGAAAAAACAATGGTAGGAGAATACAAGGGCTGTATTCTTTTACTCGCACAATGCGAAATATGTGCAGTGAAGTAATTCCGATCCCTTCTCGCAGGCGCATCGGTCGGTGCACCTCCTACGTTATTCTACTTCTGGCCAATCTCGCGCATAACCTCCACGAGGAAAAAGCACAAATGCTTTATGCGCTGATGTCATAGTGGCGGGAAAATGCCAGAAACGTGCGTATTTGGAGGTTAGCATCGGCAGCGACCAAGGGCAAGTGTGTTGGTTTTAGGAAACGTGCGCAGTGTTGATTTTACTGAATGATTCTGCAATTAAATTATATAATGCTACTGATGAACATACATGTTTTGGTGAATTAAACTTGTCGGATTACCATAGGAAAACATGTTTTTAACAGGTTGCGAAATTTAACTAACAGTAAGTTTGCGTGTTTTGTAAATAATGTATTTGTAAACTGTTACTATAATTATTTAAATGCACGTGGCCTAAAAAAGTTGCACTTTCAACATTTTTGTAGTGTGTAAATAATATTTGTTCCTTTGCCCATACCGTAATTCAACGAGTGTAAGTAAAATAAATGATAATCATAAACAAGTTATCCTGTCAAATCGTACAACAGAATCGCGGGTTTAACATTGCCCCATATGGAAATGTCTTACCATTCGTAAACAAAATGCTAAAATTATGCGCCGAAAATAATAGCATGGAAGTTGTTCCGTTCCCCAGCACAGCATTAAATGCATGGAGTAACAGAACAACAATTGGCGGTTATGCAGCTGGTTGCGCCAGTGCAGGGAACGGAACATGGCCCAGCTTTTATGGGGAAAAGGGGTGTAGGTTAAGTCGGCCGACTATTTAGTGTATCATTACTAGAAAATTGGATGTATTACACACAAAACATTAACTAAACACACTGTTGAAGGTGCCTTGTGTTTCAAGCAAAACACAGCACTTTATTTATTGATGATAGATATGAAGATACATATTCATCACTCGTGTGCTGGGGCTGGCAGAGAATACATTGCCGTGCACACGTAGCTGGGCGAGCGCCTAGATCCTCTGCAGTGTGGCCGGGCTTGCATCTGTTGCTCGGTCCTAGATCATCGGGACTGGACAGCTGTCGGTCGGTCGCTACAAGATTATTCTGGCGGGCGGCGCGGCCAGCCGGCCACCGCTGTCGTTACAGGGACGGTTCACTTCATAACAGCGGCCCAGCGTTGGGAGAACATGCTGATAGATGTGATCCACGTCAATGTGTTGAGTTTCTACAAAATTTAGTCTACATGTTGAACTCTGCACTAGCACGATGAGATCCGGCAATGTTTACGGGAAAACAAAAATTTAATGCGGTCTGCTTGAAATAGTAACTATCCCGAATTTTTCATCAAAAACTTCTGATGTGGCCTATACACACACACGGTCTTACTCGCAAAAATTTGGTAATATAAGAACACATTTTATTTGTACAAACTTACATTCATTCACTTTACACATAATATTGACTTAAAAAAAAAAATTGCTCACCTAAGAAATTAGCACCTTACGTAGGCATGGGCGCACATAAACTTAAAAAATAATTTTTATGTAAGTACACTGAGGAAAAAGTACTAAAACACAGTTATTTTGTGTTACAGCAAAATAATGTTCTTTCTTACCGTTGCAGTGAGACTTTCCCACACTTTATTTTTCATTGCAACGGAATGAGTCACTCTTCTTAACTTCTATATTTATAATTTTTGTAATTTTAACTGGCACAATACATCTTTTTCTTCTGTAGTGAAAAAAGTTTTGTTGGAAGTCGTTATATAGTTGAAGACGGCAAAAGAAAATAAACAAAATGTCTTCTTAACCTTTTAGTGCCATCATGATTATAATTATTATGTGATTACAAGGCAGTGCAACAGAAACATTTTTTTCCCCACCATGAGTGTGGTACCACTTCAACTGAAGTTTTTTTCTCACTTAAGAAATCTTTTTCGGAGAACTGAGCAACACTGAAGAAAAATCTTAGATTTTCCTTAAATTATACCTTACCTTTACCTTTGTCTTAAGATTTTTCTCATGGAACTGTGCAATTGACCCTAAGTCTCAGTGCTCATACCAGAGTGAGTTAGGCAAGCTAATGTTTGACTGTGTCAACAACTGGCATGTCTCGCAACATTTCACCATATAGTACCTGTCGTGGATCCCTGATAAACTGATAAATGAATATGTCCATACCTTTACATAGAGAATCAAATATGGTGGTAGTTTGACAATTTCAAACCTCTTCATGAAATTTTCCTTATAAGTTTTGTATTCTTTCTCCATCTGTCCATTGAACTTTTGAAGAAGGGTATACAGGTTTACCTAGCCACAAAAATGTAGGTAATAGTGAACAAAATAACCACATAACAAACTAAGTATGTGTTTCATTAACATGTTAAAAACTACATTTGTATTTAAAACAAAAATACAAAAAATAAATAAACATAAAAAAAAATTATAGCACAAAGAAACACATCACTCCTTGTAATAAGTTAATGGTAAATATGTTAGTTAAGGTTGCAAGTAGGCCACTAGGCTACCAAAATATATAAAATGATAGGAATTCAAGTACTGACAGAGTAATACTTGTTGACATGCACATACACAGAAAGGACAACACATTTTTCCCGTGGTTGCGCAATCATCACGTTTCACTGGCTAAACCAGCTTCATCAGGCGACAAGTTGTAGGACACTGCAGTATGGCAGAAGGGTGCTGTTAGTATAAACCTAGCGGCCAGGTGGTGAACTAGGGTGGGGCGGGAAAATTGAAAAATTGCCAGTATAGCTGATGAGTGTGATTAGGAGCTGTGATTATCTTATACTGAGGCCTGGAGGCTGCCTACATTTTGTTATAAATTGGTGAGCTAATTCCCGGCGTCTGAGTTCTGAGCTATTGCTTAAAGGTAATAGGGCTCTCACAACTCTGGTACCGTAGCAGGAATCAAAATCTTTCTGTGCGAGCTGCATATGCTGCAACTGGTTTGTCTTGTAGATTATTGATATGACCAGCTATGGCTTGTTTGATGTCTGCTCTGTGGCCATTCATTCTCTGCCTGAGTGTGTTGGTGGTGAGGCTTATGTATTCTGCATTACAGTGTTGGCACTGCAGCTGATAAATCACAGTTTCTGTTGCACAGTTGTAGTTGCCTCGGATGGGGCATGTACACCTAGTGAGTCTGCTATTGAAAGAAGTTGAAGAGTGGTGGACGGTACAGGAGCCACAGCGTGAACTATTGCAGGTGTGGAATCCTATGGAGGTGACAGTTTGGTTGGCATTTGTGGTGGACTGCAGCTTTGGATGAACCAGTTTGTTACGGAGGTTAGTTGGCCTTCTGAAGATTAATCTGGGCGGTTTGAAGTTCAGGTCTTGTGTTTATGGTGAGGAATACAGAATTTTGTATCCATAGTGGAGAAATTTTGTGAGTTTACTTTTAGGCCTTCATGATATGGGACCACCAGGGATATGTAAGAGTTGTTGACTTTGGTTTGTGTTCTGGTATTTGAGATGACTTGTTGGATCCGTTTGTGGACGAAGTGCCTGGGGAAGCCCCTGTTGAGGAGCAGATATGTTTGGCTCTTATGGCGAGACTGTAGAGTAGGCATTTTTTGGCATGGTATGGGTGGTAGCGGTCAAAATGTAAGTACTAGAGGTTGTTGGTGGGTTTGGTGTGTACAGCAGTTTGAATTGTGCTATTGTGGAGAGTGAGTTCAACATCCAGGAATATAGAGTATGTTTTGGGAGTATGACCTAGTGAACTGTGTGCGTTCAAATAATTCAGAAAATGAATTAGGCTGTCTTCAGTGGAAGTCCATATCATGAAGATGTCGTCGATGAAACGCATCCATCAGTGTGGTTGGGTTGGTTGGTGACTAAGGAAGTTTTTTCCTAGCTGCCCATAAACAGATTGGCATATCATGGAGCCATACACGTACCTAGCGCTGTGCCCTTGACCTGACGGTAGTGCATGTCTTGTAATCTGAAGTTGTTCTTGCTGAGAGCTAACATAGCAAATTCAACACGGAATGCTGTAGAGGTTTGCTGTGTGGGAATCTTTGCTTGAAGTGATATTCTATGGCCGACAGTCCAGATAAGTGGAGGATGTTGGTATAGAGAGATGTAACATCTATGGTAACTATGTATGGATTTTGGGGAATGGGGCTCGGGTGTCCCGAGAGTTCAAGGAAGTGGAACATTCCACCCTCTCCAAGCTACCCACATTAATGCTGTCATGCCTACATCACAATTTGTTTCAACTGTCTTGTCATCAACAGAGCACTTCTGATATACACGTATTTTGAAACAAATTCTTAACCATAACAACATAGCATACATTTTAACATGGGACTGGCTTATTTATAGCAATGTTATCAACGCCTAATGCTGATGTTTTCAACATCTTATTGAATGTGTAGTACAATATTATTGGTGCCTGAAATTAAATTATGTGGCTATTGGCAGACATATGATAACTGAAAGGATGAACTCAGCAGGATTTTAAAAAATGCTAAATTAACCCCAACTACTTGTAACATTATCCTGTTGTCATACCTAGATCACGAGGTACGAAAACCCTTAAAAACACATGCCACTGGTTCAGCAATGAATCCAAATAGAGCCAAACTGTCATCACTAAGTTGGACATGACACAGAAGTCAAGCTTAGCTCAATGTTTTTGCTACTTACTTAAATAGGGAATCTATGATAAAGAAATTTATTCTCAATGCATCAGACAACCATTTCAAACAAAAAAGTATGCAACATAACATTTCTTAAGGAATAATGGCATGCAAAGACATTTTGCTGATTTTCGTTTAATATTTTTTTTTAAAACTTTACATTAAATTATACATTTTAAAAAATGATTATTTAAAATAAATATTTTTAGAATTTCTTAATATTGCAGTATTCTCTGAGAAAGTTGTATTGAACATTTTCTTGCTTGAAACAGTTAGCTCTCAAATGTACCTATGCATTTATAAGAAATCACTTTCACACTAATTACCCATTTACAACTACATGGCTGCATGCTTGGTATAGACTGTTCATGATAAAGTGAGCACTTTTGAATGCCTTCTCAACCGAGTCAATAAATATATTGTATTTTAGCCTTAGATGTTAATTTACAAGTGCAGTGGAATACACACACTGTGTTTATTAATTACATGGCAATATTTATTTTACAAAGTAGTTAAAGGATAAGTAATTAGGGCTTCAAAAGTGCTCTCTTCACAGTGAACAGCTTATAGACAGAACTCTCATAATAGGAATCAACAGAGCACAGTGAAATAAGTGAAAAATCATGTACTATTAACATGGTTACCACCACTAACACTTTCCCTAAAATTTGAACTTATTCACCAATATGTAGTTAAAAATAGTGATATAGGAAGAATGGTGAAGAAACTGGAAATAGCATATTTTACTTGCTAACCTGGCCACACACAATGGAAATATCACTGGTTTATAAATGATTATAATAATTATGTGTGATAAAGTTGACGCGTGTTTCCCTAGAGAATACAGACACGGTCAATGTGGTTTTATGTGCGCTAGATCAGTCGTGCTCAGTCTAGAACTGCAGTGATACTTCTGAGTTAGGTTTTTGACTTGCTACTCTTACTGGTTGTGTCGGTTGGCGACTGGGTACAAAGTTAACTACTGCTGGGACTACGGTGGGTCTGGTTGGGACACTGGCTCACTTTGCGATACCTGACTTACCAGGTATGGCTTCGATCACTGCAGCTAAGGCTGTTTCTGGCTAGCTGGAACTGGTGACTCTTGGAGAAGGGTGATTTGCACTGGTACCATGTTGACCAACACAGTACCATCAGTTCCACTCCGTTGCTTCTCAACTCCAGAACAGGGGGTTGGCCGCTCCATACCTAACCTCTGTGCCCGTGAGCAGAGCACATACCACGGGGTGGTAATCATGGGCTAGGCGAGTGTGTGCATAGAAATGCATGAAAGTAGATACTGGAGAGGAAGGCCTTTCCAGTTGATGGGCGGTCTGAGGTCTCTCCAGTTCAGCTTGTCTGCTAAGTGCAGAGGAGTCTGATACGCACACTCGATGGCTGCGGTATAGTTACTAGTAGTTGGAGTTCTACCGTTCTATCCACTGAAGTGTCTAGAACAGGTGGCCATCGAATGGTGTGTGTGTCTGATGTATAGACTCCTGAAGGGAATCTGCAGTCCTACTCTATGGTTCGTATATCTGTAGCAACACCCGGTCTCGGTTAACGTCATATGGTAAATATAATTTCTAGTGGCTGTAGGAAATATCTCTACAATAGAATACCTCAGCGAAAGGAACAAGATGTATTTATTAGGAATAATAAATACAGTGATGCATGCTACCTCATAACCAAGCCCAGTGTGATATGGAAGTAACTTACGGTAAACAGGTGTAAGCGACCTGTGCCTAGACTAACCAAGATGGCGAATTACTTTGACGGCTATGAAAATAACTTGGTAGGAGCTACTCTAACCAAGGTGCATCTAGAAGAGACTTTAGGGGACCACTACTTCAAAAGGCAGGGGGTGTAGTTGCTTCTACCAGCAAGTAGAGGCAACGGCTGTACCAGGAGGAACAGCGATGGAAGTGTGATGGTGTCTGCAGGCTTTGTTAAAGGAGAGCGCCTGGAAGATGATGGTGTAGACGTCAATGGAGCTTCTGGTTGCTAGTGGTGGCAGCCACTAGTGGCTGCTGAAGACTACGTAACAGTAGAGAGCCCCAGCACACAAAGTGTTGAGGTGGGCTACTGGAGAAGGCAATAATTCCTGACCTCTGGCTTGCCTGGCCTTATATAGTGCTCTCGGCCTTGAGCTAATGATGTCTGTCAGGGTGGGGTTAAAACCCCGCTCTTGGTTTCTTTTATTCTGGGCGCCACGTGACAGTTGCGGGGCGCTTTGTGGCACATATGGTGGCTCGTGACATAGTGTTGGGTGCTTCGTGATAGTGTGCCCTGGCGAGCCATCACACTTCGGGATGGCTGGTATGAGAGGTGTGGCGTGGCTTCACATGTGGCAGCTTGCAGGCTCTCAGCACAACGAGGGGGGGAGGGGAAGAGAGGTGTGCTTCTTGATGGCTTTCGCAACCTTATATTATTCACGTATTTAGAATTGCCCTCCAAGGTACTGGCGATCTAAGAACACTCGTGAAAGATGTTGCCAGATTTGACCCTTCCTCGGGTTATGTAGAAATATGTGAGGCTGATGAGTCGTAATTGTTTAGAAAATAAACAGGAAAGCGACACACGTAAAAGTTTGTGTTAATTATTTTATAACTAAGGGACAGCTACTGGTTCACCAATAAAACTGCATGAGTTCTTCTTTGCTGTCTTTGTTGAGTCATCAGGTTGTGAACCTACATACTTGTTTATGTCTCAGTGTTCATCTGTTTTGTTTTCATTGGGTCATCTAGAGTTTTGTGCATATATTTGCATATTTTTCTTGTTTTTGTTTCTCATAATTTGATACTCATTATGTTTTGTTTAGTTTGGTCGAATGATTATCTGAATTCCTTGCGGGATTATATTCTTTTATGTTTGAAATAAATTTTGACAACAGTTAGCCTTTGCATGTTTTCGTGTGTTTTTATTGTCTGCTTCTGTGTTTTCCTTAGTGACATTGCTCTGCAGTGGTTTATGTCTGAAGCAATTCATTTAATCAAAAATCAGACACTGTACCTGCGGGATGATGTTCTCCCGGAACTCATCCTTGAAAAGAGGTGGAGGCGGCAGGTCGCACGTGAGGTACAGGAAGGGTGACTCTGTCATTGTCTCCTGGTATTCATCCATCCGCAGAAGTGCTTCTTTCTGCTGATCCTCCAGTTCAATGGGTGGGATCTTGCGAGTGTAGATGCGCATGTGGCCGAGGAATGCACGGTACACTATGCTTGATTCTGGTTTCTTAGTACCATTTAGTGCTAGATGCAATGCATTCAGAAACCACGACAGAAATTCTACTGGGTCACCTACACACAATACATGTAAAACACTTTAAAATTAAAATAACAGACAATTACAATACTGTAACAACTGGAATTCTGTTCATGAATTCCCAAGCATCCGACAAATATATGAGTATTAACAAAAAAAATGAAACATTTTATTTCATACTGTACACAGGAATATTCAATTAAAGGAAGATTGCAAGTAGACCGTTAGGCTACCAAAAACGTATAAAAGGGCAGGAATTCAAGTACTCAGAGTGCAGTATTTGTCTATAGGTGTGCACATGCATGCATGCATGCATGTGCGTGCACACACACAGAAAAACGATACATTTTTCCAACATACCCCTTTTAAGAAGTCTAGGTAATACGAATGGCAACACAGTTAGTTATCAACAGCAATTGGTACACAAACTCAGCCAAATCAAGCATTTTATAATCATAACCACACAATATAAATTATTGTTTTGGCACACTTTTTAATAACTATATTTTTAAAACATAAGATATACCATTGGCAAAGTCAAGTACCTATATTTTAGGCTAAGCAATTCTTTTACAAGTCAGCATTTGCATTTCATTCTCAAATTAGATAAATGATTTATTATTTATGCCTTTTAAGTTGTCTTGAACACTAACTATACTTGTAACTATACGTTCTGACTGCACAGTCCTCAACTTTCATTCACTGTATTTCGTATTATTTCAATGCTATCACATCCAATAATGATGGACTTTTGACCATCAGAGGTCAAAAGTCTAGGGGGTAACTATAGTATGTATTATATTAGTTAAATTTTCTACTTATATAACATATAAACAACACTCTGAATGAGCAAGAGAAAAACATTTCAGAGATCACAAAGCACACACCTTGTTCGGTGAACTGAAACTTCTTTCTGCTCCAAAGAACGACAGCCTGCAGCATCTCGTGAGGGGAGACATGTGCCTTGAAATTTCGAGGATTCCACAGTTTGCGCATCAACTCCCCAAACCTCTGCACCAGCAGGAATGAGCTGTCACCTGGAGGCCTCTTCACACGGGCATAGTTGATTTCTCGTAGAAAATAATTCCGTAATGGAGTTACGTGAGACAACGCCTAGCAGGGACATTTTTCCAGTTACACTAGTTGCAGAAATCATCATGTACTAAAATTTCTGTTCTTACACCCAAAATATGAAATGCTTATACAAAACTGCAATAGTTCCTTCTAAAAATTTTAACTTTCATTATTGTAATCATGATGCATTACTTTTAAACACTTCTTTTAAGTACAGTACCGTGAATTACAATTGCATATTTATGTAAATGCAACAATAAAATTTTAGATATATGTGAACACACTTAGCTTATGCTCAAAGAGTAAACCATTAAAAATGGTTAACACAGTTACCATTACACCAATACTATAATTTTACCATATGCTGGACTGCTGGATTAGTAACTTTCATACTTTCTGGGGTCACCAGTACTATTTCAAGGCTTGCCAGAGGATATATTTGGAAACAAGTCTCTCGTGTGTAGTATGGCACATACTACCGTGATGTGGGTATTTTATTGGGACTACCTCATTTTCTACACTACCATCACAGTTTTGTGGCCCTGCATCTTTCACAACACCTCAGAAATACTTCAAGTTTTATGTAAAAGAGAGGTCTATCCTTCTTTTGTCTATGTTCACTACATTTACAGACTACTGTTAAGTACTTGAACAATTAATATAGCAGCATAAAGTTTTATGTAAAAAGAAAAAAAAAAGTTGAAAGCTCATGATAATAATAAAAAACACTTTCCATAATTATGTGATTCTGTTTGTAACAATATTTGTATAGTTAAACATTAAACTGCCAGGCACAATAAGTTTCTGGTTTCTATTTCCATTTGAAATATGTATTTTTGAACGTGAAAATGGCAGAAAATAATGTTTCCACACACAATTTTAGGTACAAAAACACCTGTGCATGATATTTAAAGTTGTCATGTGACTTGCAGCACAATTTTCTCTTTATTATTATACCATAAAATGATAGGACCATTGCCGAGAAACACGAGATGCGATTAGGAATGAAGAGTGAAGCTGGGTCGCCCGTAGACATTACACTGTTTTAAACCCAACAAGCAAAATGCTTCCAGTCAGGTGAAAGCCGTTAAGTCATTCCACCATTTACAGCATTGTTTGTTAACTCAAGTCTCAAGCATGATTCAAGTTACTAACAAGCTGTTGAAGCAGGATTTAAAATACAACACAATGTAATTTAAACTGAATATCACATGTGGAAAATTTGCAGTACTTCCGTCAAACACAGCTGAATTTTGGAATTCAAACAGGTTCCTGATACTATTGTGACAACGTGCTCATCACTTAGTGTGTGCCTAGGGTAATATTGGCTAGGTTGGCAGCAGCAATTTGCCATGGTGTGTGTTTGAATTTAAATTCTCTGTATTTTTAATATGTCTGACTATCATTATTATGCTACCGTAATTATATCCTTTATTTCAGTATGTCATTTTTTTATAATTTATTAATCACGTTTCAATATATTAACTATTTCATACTTTTTATATAAAAGTGTATTTCCCTGCAACGTACACAATTTAAATATTGTTAAAGGCGATGGCCGCTAGGTGCACTGCGTGTATGTGTTAGGCACGACACTGGCTAGAGGCACTGTCAAGAGTCATCCATTGCCTGGGGAGCTAAACGGTGCTGTGGCGTGCACTGCTTGCGCAAAGTCGGGTCTGGGCGATGAAACATGGCGAGATACTTTGGAGGGTGATCTTGTGCAGTGAAACGGTATCGATGTGCCCACTATTATGAGTGACCATTTTGGTATGATGACTGCACATTCAATAAAATGTCACGTAACGTAATAAGTTTTGTTGTAAGCCGCCGCTGTAGTTTGCTGTGCCGTGTGAAAAATATCCTTGCGGAACTTGGCATGGGGAAGGATGTGATGCGAGTAATTGAGAAACTCGTTTTGCAGCCTAACTGTGATGTTAAGCACGCTTAAATTAACATGCAAAAAGTTTGCAAAAAAATGGTTTGTGCAGCATGATACGTTGGATAGCTGCCACCTGCAATCAGCTGTTCGCCACTGAGCCAAGTAGTCTTTGCAGGCGTTGGTGCCTGTGATATAATGGAGGAACAATGAGTTCGTTGGGGGTGTGTGGTGCTCCTGTTTGCTAATTCTACGTGCAAGAATAATTACCAGGTATGAGCGGATGTGGACTTGGTTTGCTCACTGCCGTTGGGGCGGTTTAATTCTGCAGGAGAGAAGTGTCAAAGTATTTTAAACATTTTATTCCAACACATATCACACCTTATTTGTGATTGTCTTGCACTGCGAACCATACCGTTTATTGTATTGAATGGCTATAATATTTTTAATATTAGTTTTATGAGTGAAAGGTGTGTAACGTAATATACATATATGTAATCAACTTTTTATTACACTCTGGGTTACCACGTTAGTAGCAAATTTTGCACGAGTATTGACAGTGCACAACATTTACACTAGATACCTAACAATTATTCGTTATAATGAGTGTGCTATCTACTCCTAAGATTTGTTTGAAGGTTTAGGGTTTAGTACGCAAAGTGGGGCGGCTCACTAAAAAAATTGAACAAACCCAAAAAAAACTGTAAGCATTCAAACACTTGCCTGCAGTATCACATTGCAATAATCATTTGCTTTGATGTTGTTGAGTCCCACAATCCCAGGAAGGTACATGGTCCCATCAATAGCACGCGACAGCTTATCACTTGTATCCATCATCTGGATCTGTTCTGACGTAAAAGTGGGATTCAAGACATACTTGATGTCATCCAGAGATGAGTCTGAAAACAAAAAACAATCATCATTAAATAGAAAGGTTATCACGTATTCTCTGTATACAATATACATATATATATATTTGTGTGTGTGTGTGTGTTACATTTCACATGAAACCTGTGGAACATGAATCGGTTCATATTTCCTGCCACCATCTCCCACACACAAGTTCCATTCCGCTATCTTCTGTATACCAACTTTCACTACCTACATAAGGGTGTGAAATGTAATTGGGATTCCAAGCAAATAAGTTTTCACTTTTTCATCTAATGGCTTGATGCATGACGCCCATGGCTTCTGGTGGCACGTCACAATGTCTAGTGTTTTTGGTGTGTACTAGGACAGTAGCACCCAGGGTGTACTTGGACTCTAGTCCTTTCGTGGCATTGGAGTGCGTCCAGAATATACAACTGGCCATGTGGGCTTCCTGCAGTGCACAAAGTCTGATACAGCTAATGCTATTTTGTACTTTGGCAGGTTCCCGTAACTAGTATAACTGGGCAACATTTAACCAGTTGAGCATGCTGTGTTTCGGACCGTGTTACACTGGAGTGTGCACCGTTTTCTGTGGGGCTGGTGTGCAAATGCTCGTGAGTGCTTGTTGCCTCAGGCGTCGTCGGATGGAACGGGGTCCCCCAAAACCACAAGTTGGCAAGGCCATGGGCCATGTCTCGGCTAATCAGATAGGCTTCAAGTATGGGGTGTGTGTGTCTGTCGAGTTTGGTGGGTGGAGTGAAGAGGTTTAACTCGTAGTCAGGCGTGGTTGGTCTCTGGCGGAGGGCGGCTGCTTGCTCCCGGGCACTGAGGTGCTCGAGTCCGGTGGGGATTGGGCTAGGCTCTGGCTGGTATCTAGAGAATGTCTCAACCTGTTTTACCCTCTTACGGATACAGCTGCGACAGGAGTACGGCATGAGGGATGCGAAAGAGAACTCTACGATTAAACCTCGCGGAAGTGGAGCAGGTGATGCTGTGGTCCTACTCGAGTGTAAAATCATGTACTGCCTCCGCCACCCAATGCAGTATCCCTATCCCTGTATCCGGCACCAGAAGCACAGTAGATACGGAGAGTCAGGTCACACTGGCTGACGGTTACAATACGTGGGTGAGCTCCTCCTAAGGACCAGTCTTCCCAACTAGTTTGCACTTGTTGTTCCCCAGAGTGACATTACGACATCGCATGCTGTAATTTCACATGGGATCAACAAAGACAAGGAAAATAAGGAAGGAAAAGTTAAATTGCTGATTTTCTATGCAGCAAGTACAGTATATGAGACAATAAGTTTATATACTGCTTATATTGTTTTTGATGAACTCCAGGAGGAAAACCATTATGAAAGCAGGAAGCAAAAAATGGGTGAAAAGTTTTCACATATAAGCCTCAGGACTCTACAAAATGCAATGTATTTAATGATGACTGTTGACAAAACATACAGAATACGAACAACACGTGACCTTTTCCTGTCTTGCAGAACAGCTCATGTTAATCTGTAAAGCCAGCATTTTTGCTTCTCACATACCTATTATTTCGTAGTTATCTGGAAGACAGTAAAACCGCAGTGTGAGCAGGTTGAGGAACACATGATGACTTTCCGCCACACTGTGAGTGTATGCATGTGTGTTATTTCCTCTGCCTGAAAAAAAAAAAAAAAAAATGTCCAACAACTTAACCTACAACAGCAAAAGTAATTTCTACATAAAAATTTCACAACATTAAGAACAACTGAACAAATCACACAAACCACAGTAGGTAGGTTCTGCTAGTGACGATTATTTTAGAAGGTGGACAATACTACAAAGAAACATTTTTGACTATAAAATACTTGCCTGGAAATACATAATGTTAAAATATCACTCATTGCTTGCACAAAAATCATTTGTATTTTTAGTTTTTACTTTTTACATATCGAATTAAAAAATAATTGAAGAATTTTTACCTCCAATATATTTTCTAATTTAAAACATTAGTACAAAAAAGTACTATACTTCCATGGGTAAAAATGTAGGCCTTTATGGAGAAGAGAATAGAATATGTAAAAGCACTTTCATTTTTATTAAGACATCAATCCCTTGTGAACTCTGATATGGCCCTGGCAACTGCTAACTCGATTCAGTATCAGGATCAACGAAACAAGGCCATACGAAATACGTACGTATAATAAAAAAATACCAGATGATACAGCAACAGTAAGAATGCAAACCTTGAAAGTACTTTCCACAGACAAGACAGGCATAAACGTTGATCCTCGACAGTGAAACTGAACACAGCTTTTCAAAGTCAAAGTCGAGCACCTGTCGGTTGATGGTGTCTAGGTAAGGACACAGCCTGTATGTTCTCGGCCTTTCTTTCTTCATCACTGCAACACACATTTCACACAGTCAATGAAATGCCACAGCACACACACTTACTGGCAGATACATGTAGTCTAGTTGTAGTATAATCACCCTTATGAAATCAAATCTTTGAAAAATCACCCCATATATGACATGTTTGGTTGTTTCCTAAATATGTGATGTACCAGAACCACTTTATAATTCTGTTAATATTAAATTTCCTTATTTTTAGTTAAACTGTACTTACTTTCCATGAATTACAACATTTAATTTAAGAAATACATAAACGTACAAACACAAGAGAAAACGTGGACGGTAATGGCAGTTCTCATGCAAAATGTTATTGAAATGAGTGTGCACAAATATGGTGCTTCGTCCCTTTGGTGTAATTTTCTAGACTTGGTTAACGTTTGCAGGATGTGGAGGAAGAGCCTGAAAGCATAACTTTAGCAGGGCTACAGAAAAGTTGGAAGTAACTGTGAATGGACTCTTCAACAGGGTGTGAAAAGAGAGTTTCAGTAAGAAAGGTGTGGAACCTACCACTATTTGCTGGCGTCACAATAATAAGACGTGCATGACATAGCAGTCCAGACACAACAAAAAATTTATAACAGCCAATAAGCATGGTTAGCAGGACAAAATTGAAGCCCCGAAAGCATGACAGATGTAGGTTATAATAAAATTGCTCCCAGTGTTGTTCCCTGTGGCACTCCTACTCGAGTAGTTCTGGTATTGGACGTAACATTTGTAACGTGATTTTTGTCATAATATCTTATGGAGGTGATCTGTTTATACTCTTTGTAGTGTCAGGCCCACTGGGGTGTGCAAAGAATGCAAGTAACTTACATTATAAAACAAAATTTTGTGATATTTTCCAATTTCCTTACTTCATCATTAGCTTTGTGTTTTGATAGCAAGTATTGTGGGGGATGTCAATTTACCAGCTTCATACGTTATCTGGTAAAACCACGTGAAGCAAGTAAATAGGCATGCCGTCCATGCTTGCACTCCAGAAAGTATAGTGGTGCAGATTTTGTACGAAACACTCTCCTTGAGCCTTGTGTGTGCATTTTTAACATTTTCATTCATTTCTGCAATTCTTACTATGTTATTTTCTCATTTGTTACAAATTTTACCCACAATTTTCCTAATCTTTATAGCCTCTACAATTAGCGCAGTATGTACTGTGAGCACAACAGTTTTCCTAAAATTACGATTCAGCATCATTAAGTACTTAGTATGCTATGGAATATTTTAAAGTTTTTTTTTTTTGGAAACGCCCTTATTCTTCATAATTATATATTATATAATTAAAATTAAAGTACTATGCTGTTATTGCAGAAGTTATGTACCAACTGAATAAGCTACAAAGAGTACTATCATGAGCTAAGGTTACCAAGGAATGGGACTAAGGTAGTGCTGAAATTAATCAAGAAGATTATTTGCTATGTCACCTGGTTCTTCAGCTTCATCAATTGGATCTATGTCTTCGATATCCCTCTTTATTTCTGCCTGTGTTTTCATCTTTCTCTTCTTTGCTACTTTTGCAGCTAGTCCTTTCAAAAAACTGTTGTTACCCCCTAAATTAGCCATTACTTTAAATTTATTCAAATTAAGCCCTGAAGATTTTTTTTTCAGCACAGCTGGAGCAAATACATCAGTCAAAACCCTACAAATATATAAACACAATCTTCTCAATCTCTCGTACGTCTGACTTGCAATCTGCGGGCCGAACCAGGCCGCCGAATGTGTTGTTTGTTGTGTTGCGACAGCTTCACCAACATACCAATTTCATGTTAATCAGGCTAGCCAATGGTTCTTCTCCACCGACGCAACGCCTGCCAACGCGAGCGACCGAACGCAACGAAACTGCAATCGTACCAACCACACTGGCACACACGTGGACAAGAGCGTGTGCTACGTCCAATAAATTGTGTACGAATTATTTCGAGTGATTTTTCGGCGTATGACTACTTCTGTAAGTGTGTGTAATCCAGTAACTTTTTTGTCACCTTGTTACTTCCAGTATTAGAGTTCTGTACTGTGGGATTGAGAGAGAATTGTATGTTGTTTACAATTTCACTTTGAACGTGATATCAGTTTTATAGAGTGGTTTGTTGCTTAATATAAGTAAACTGGAGTTTAAAATAACATATTTTGAGCGTAGCATTACATACGTACTCAAAATACCATTTGCGTAATCTGTTACGGCACATAAACAAATGTGTTAATTACCTAACTGGACACGGTGCATGATGTCGACTGAAATGTTTAGTGTAGTTTACTGCAGCCAGTGACTGTTTTGCACGTAAATATTGTAAAAAATATATATATATATATATATATAGATGACAAAGGAAAACAACCATTTTCAGGGGGCCACAGTAGCTGAGCAATTAGCACACTCGCTTCCCACCAAGGCGAACCAGGCTCAATCCCCGGCCGGGTCACTGATTTTTTGCAAGTGGGATTCGTGCTCGACGACGCCGTTGTCGGCGGGTTTTCTCGGGGATCTCCCGCCTCCCCCCGCCCCTCATTCCGGTGCTGCTCCATACTCACTTCAATCTCCCTCATCGGCTCTCAAGACCTTGCTGTTAAGAGCCACCCAAAGATCTCCACTCACTTAGGTCAGTGACTTACTCGCCTGTACTAAAATTAATTTTAAAATGTTCCAATTTTTACATTTTTTTACTGCTGAGTTATATTTGCCTGGTGTGTACGAAGTTCACGGACTTTGGTAATTGTCTACTTAGGGGCCAATTTGCATGGTGGCATTGGCCAAGTTATACAAATTACATTGCTCATCACACAAAATGAAATTTGTTAAATTTTCTTGGTTTACGGTAGGTGTATTTGTGTAAATCCCACAACCCTATATTTCTGGCCAATCTTGCATATCACTTGGTTAAGTACTAGAGCACAAATAATGCTTCAAGTATTTTGCAGTTGCAGCACTGTTAAAAAAGACACGTGATGTACTGCAGCTGTATACTGTTAACTACATTGAATAATGTAAAGACAATCAGCGTTTTAAAAAATGTGTGCTCAATTACCTATACATATCTATACAAAAGGGTTATTGACATGCGTGATGTTAGTAACGATAGTACCATGGATGGTGGAGGAAAGTTATGTGAAAAGTACAGAGTCTACAAAGTCTTTAAATTATATCCAAAACAGAATAAATTGTAGTATGTTGACTTGTATGTTACTAATGTTTGGCTTTATCTGTTACAGGACAATGTCTTTCAGAGGAGGGGGTGGTGGTAGAGGTGGAGGTGGCCGGTGGCGGAGGTGGAGGTGGCGGAGGCTTTGGTCGAGGAAGAGGTGGCGGTGGTTTTGGTCGAGGAGGAGGTGGGGGCTTCAGAGGAGGAGGTAAAATACGTTTGTATTTGATTTCTGTATTTTAGTCCAGTTTGACCCCAAGTTCAGTGTTTTTGAGCTAAGCCCATTATTCACTTAGCACCCTGGATACAAGACTATCATAACGTAAACAATTAAATTTTGCAATATTTGTGCCAGAAGGTTGAAAATATCTATCAGTATATAGTAAAATATTGTTGCACTTGAAAAGATATTTAATCCTTCACATTCCCTTGCTGATGTAATACTTTGAAAACTTTTTAAAAAGACACAATTTTTTTACATACTTGCATTTGCCTTTTGAAAGAAATTTTGAATGACAATATGTAGTTTCGTATTCAAGGTGTAAATTGGAACTGCTTTCCTATGCTTTATCTTCCTGGCTAACGGTAGATTGTAAAAATAGGGACAGGGTGTTGTTTTGCTGGAGGTATTTAGCATGTTTGGAGCCTACAAACGCGGGAGCACTGAGGATGACCTAGGTGCACTCATTGAATGTCTGGTTGCCTTCACTCACAAGGCGTTGAACTGGTGTGCAGGGTTTCTCTTGTGATCTTGCTTCCATAGGACTTTCAGCGACAGCGCTATCATTTAATGGTATAATAATATAGATAAAGTGTGCTACTTGTCCCTATGTTATGTTGAATAATGTGTACCGGATGTTTCATACCAAAAATTGAATGTGAAATACTTATGTTAATCCATTTCCACTTTTAAAGAATACACAGTAGAGACGTAAATAAAAAGTTGACATTCAGATGTAAAACATTTCTCAAATGGTATTTGTTAGCAGACACGGTTTAAAAAATACTGGACAGTTTTTAAATGACAACAATACGAGTGAAACTCTACATTCTGTTTGGAGGCTCGGATAGATGGTACCCTTAAAAGTTTGACATTATTAATGTATTAAAAAAATGGTTTTTATGTTATCTAGATCCCATAAAAAATTGTCATAAAATTCCATAGTAACTTTAATGTAATATTAGTATTGGGCAGAAATTATCTCGTGAACATTTAGCAAACTCAGTCTGATCACGTACTTAGATCTTAAAAGATATGTTCATGTTTCATTTATAGCAACCCAGAGTTACATGTTTTGAACGCTCATTAAATCATCTGCTCATTCTTGTTTGGGTTCTTCCTGCCGGTGATCAGTAACTTGATCCTCGTAAAATGACTGAAGTATTACCTACTTATTAACTGTGAAACCCAAAGACTTCTAGCATGACTATTACCATATAGGCTCTAGTAATACTGCATCTTCTTGGTGATCATAAACGAAAGCAACAGAAATTGTCATTACATTAATCAATCACATCCTCTTCACTCTGAAGGTGTAAATTTTACAGTTGTAAAAAACGAGGCCCAATGTATAACAATGTATTCCCCCATTGTAATTAAAATTCTGTGTTTACGGGATATTGTAAAAAATAATTTCAGACATTCATGTCGTGAAGATAATTTAGTGACTCATGACATAAATTTGAAGTAGTTTACGTGCTTCAAATTACATGTGTGGTTTTTATGTTTGAAGAAGACATGGATTTTTTCTAGGCAGAGGCGGAGGAGGTGGAAGGAATAGTTTTGGGGGTCGAGGATTTCAAGAAGGACCCCCAGATGAGGTAATTTTGTTTTTGATAATTTACTGAAAATAATTTGTTTAGCTATTATTTTGAAATGATTTAACATACATCAATAAATGTTGGTGTATGTTGTGATTTCAAAAAAATGTACTTGATTGTGGTGGGATATGGTAATTTATTTGTCCTCGTAAGTGATAAAAATATCTTTTGGTTGGTTGAATGCACTCAACAAGTGTCTGCTTGGATAGGCAGTTACTTAAATATGCACAAGAATAAAGCAAATAATTTATAAGCTCGTGTTATGTAATTGTGATGGTGTGTGTCAGGTTTTTCTATTACAAAAGTATTGGTTTCTAGTTTTGTAGGTATAATATTCATGTTAGGGAATATTACTCTTAATTGATACTACTTGATTCTTTAAGTTAATGTTTAATGCACGACGTCTTTCTACATATAATTAAAATGACTTCTACTCATCAGTGCAAACGAACTGGGAGCTCATTCAGTGGAGTTTGAGTTGCTGTGACCAGCAACGAGATCTCAGAAATTGTTTTACTTAACAAAGGCAAAGGACGGATGCTCCATGCCAGATGTATTATTCACGGCCAAGCCACCGAAGCCATGCAGTGAGATTAACCGAGTACAGCAGCGCCTTGCTAGATGCCACTACCAGTACCTTCGCCAAGGCATGAGTCTGGATCCAGCGCCCGCCACTGACGTCACTCGCCGAGGATCTATGTTGTGCACTTCGCAGATGCTACCCCCTCTCCAAGACAACCTCTTATGCCAGGCGAGCAAGGGGCACACCGCCAAGGAGTATAGGTAAATACAGGGCCTCACCAAGGCTCTGGATCAGTCTTCAAACAATTGACGTCTGCCCTGTTCCTTCATCACACTTCTGGTGCCGCAGGAACGATCAGCTCTCCTACCTTGGTCTTTATTGCGCACTAGTGGTTCCGAAGACATCCACTGATCAAGACTTCACCGCACCTTCGGGGGTCGAAGATCCTTCTCTTCACCATTCTTACATCGCATCTTGCACAGAGACACGTACCGGTCCCTTCTGGACAACAGCCATAGTGTAGCTTAAAGTCAGAGTTGTTTTGATAGCCACTTTACTGCCTACCCTGTTAGTTGAGGAGCTGATTGCCTTCACCTGTGTTCACGTAGGGTGTTTAACTTCCGTAAACTCATGTGGATAGGAGGTGGTACTTCACCATTAATGTTTATTTCTGTAAAAAGAAATAAACACTGTTTTACCAACGTACAAATATCCGTCCCATAGTCATAGTATCTTTTCCTCGTAAATATCAGTTCTGTACGAGAGACAGTAGGTGACCTAAATTTTATACTCTCTGTTCAGACACTTAAAACCAAAAAACAGCACAATCTTGGAAGGCAAACCATAGTATAATCTTGGAAGGTCACCCAATCACTGCACTAGTGTGGTGAATGGTAGAGCTATGACATTAGGATACCGCTTCCTTAGGGTTTGGACTGCCAGTTTAGGGTTTGCTCTTCTGATTGCACATTAGCTGTGCCCAGAGTACTTCCTTGGGCCTAGGGGGGACCAGTTCCTTTGGGACACTCACGACACCAAAGTTGGAAGGCCACCCATTCTCTGCACTGAGTGTAGTGAACGGTAGAACCACGTCGCTAGGTACACGCTTGTCTTAGGGTGACTTGTCAACTTGGAGGTTGGTCTTCTCATCACGCACTAGTGGTCCCGAGAGGAGTATTTCTCTGGGTCTGGGAAGACCAACTCTTATCAGAACCTCACCCCGTATTGGGACGGACACCAGGGCTACGCCACTCAACTGACCCAACACCCCTGGTACTGGAGTTGGAATGTGAGATACGGCATTGGCTGTCCACCACATTATGCACACTTGTTACACACTAGCATGTAAACTGCTCCACTTCTACGAAGTCCAATCGTAGGGTTCTCTTTCTCATGCCATTTAACCATAGTGGCGGTGTTCATAAGAGGGTGAAATGAGTAAAGGTTGCCTGCCTTTAATTATCTACGGGAGCTTTATCGCCTCCCAGCCAGGTTTGCATATATCAGTCCACGAGAACAGGCAGCCGAACTTCGCAAGCTCTCAGTATCAATTCTGTCAGCCTATGAAATTGCTACATTTGAACCACCGACCAGAATCACTGAGGGTTACCATCCAATTGTACAGGCCTACCTCTGTAACCACGACATCAATTTCTGTCTCGTTTCCCTCCAGATGCAGGGGACACCACAATAACCAAGGACCTCAATAGCTACCGAAACCCGCAACCACCAGGCCGACCAGCACACCCATATCAGAGGCAGCCCCTAGTTTGCCGTCATTCGAGCTTCAGCTAGCACAGCCGCAACTGCTAATTGTACGTCTCCCAAGTTTACCCGAAGGAATGGTCCCGTAGAGGTGGAAAGTAGTGCTCGCAGAGCCCGTCTTTGTTCCTTGCTGGAAACAGACTCGTCCATTACTGTACACTGGCCGAGCTCCTATCCTGCGCTGAGACTAGGAACAGATACATTTAGGGTGGGAGTAGCGTATCACCCACCAAAGTCAATTTGGCCCAGTTACGTTACAACAGCAGAAATCTGAATAAGGGATTTTCTGGAACCCATCGTGTGGCTATACGGCTATACACCTTAATTTGAGAATTAATTAAGCGGAACCCTGCCAGCTCAACCCTGAGACGGCTAACTAGCCGGGGGACCAAAAAACTGTAAGAATAGACTTTGGGGTGTCTGTAAACACCCCGCGGCACTCCGCAAACAACCATTATGTCAGATACAGACGTTGATGTAACCGAGCACACCAAAATCACAATGATCACGACCAGTGCAAAGCGTTGCGCAATGCCGACCTGCTCTGGCGAAGAGATACGCCTTATTGAATGTGCTTACTGCCAGCTGCAGTTTCATTATGTCTGCCTGGTTGGGCAGACATAGTACGTCACACTGATGGATTAGAATGCCGGATCCGACAAACGGCACATTGCAGCTAGGTATCTTGCCCAGGCCGTGGAACCCATACTGTCCATTGTATTGTATGTGCCAATACTTTCCACCACAGCGGCATTGGCTGGCCTGACGAACAGGTAACCCAATCTGGCATGGTTTACAGGTGTGAGGTATGTTGGCGCACCACCGAATATTGCCCGCGGAACACAGGACATGCCACCCAAACTTGCATTCTACATATGAAAGGGGAATCTAAACTTCCCGACTTTGCAGATCATCCCCATGAGGACCCTCTAATATTTTTAGCTGAATGCGAGAATCAACTTCGTGAGCAAGAAATTCCACCTAAGTAATGGGTAAGCCAAACCCAAAGCAAGTTTAAAGGCAAGGCACTGGATTGGTGTAATCAGTACGGCAAATTTATCACTGACTGGATTCAGTTACTCAACTGCCTTACCACTAAATTCACCAGAGAAGAGGTGTTAGCAAACCTCACCACCGAGTTCTACAACATGATGCAAAATACCGGCGAAGAATCCGAGCTGTTTATACTGCAAAAAGTTCAGATGTTCTGTCAAATTTTTTCAAGATGAAAATGGAGAAAGCTGAATGTGACACGCAACACCAATGCTCTTGCCACAATTAAGGAACCTCCTCATGATACTCAAGCCACTCACAGTGGAAGAATTAGTGGAAAGGACCAGAGAAATTAAGTGAAATTTTTAAGCTCAAGTGACTGAAAACTAGCAAACTCGTGGAACCTAAAAAGCCACAAGAAAGGAAAGGAAAAATGCCGCCTCTTCAAAACCTTCCAAAATGCTGGTATTGCCTGGAGTATCACTTTCACAAAGATTGTCTGTAGCATCAATTTCTATGTGACCGCATGGAGAAAGAGGGCACAACTGGTTGGGTCATGACCCTCTCCCTCAGCAAGCAACCAACAGGGATCCTTGCAGGCCAGAACGCCGAGGCCGGGGGACAAAAAGGGCAGGCTCCACCATAGCCCAAGGGCCTGTAATTCACCTCCTCTATGAGGAATTTGACCCTCCGGAAGCACCACATGTAGAAGTCACTGTAAACGGCAGAAGCGTCCTTGCCTTATTAGATTCAGCCGCAACTAGCAACTTTGTGCAAAGCGATTTGCTAACTAATGATCAAAGCGCCGCTCTATGACTTCAAACCAGGGTTGTACATATGGCCAAACCGGCCTGCACACTCGCCGTTAATGGGTGGACCACTCTAAATATCACTATCTTAACCAGATCTCCGGGCCTGCGGATATTGCAGTAATGCCCAACCTTCAAGAAGCGCTCATACTGTATCACCTTTGGTTCCACCAACAATGTGTGATGGACCACGGGCAGTGAACGGTAACACCTAGGCAACAAGAACTGAGTCAACGTCAATTGGGAACATAGTCCCAACACCACAATGCCACCACCTCCGAGGGCAGAGGAAATTTACCACGAATTATGTGCGGACAAATTTCAACAATTAAAGCGGGTGGTGGACGACCCTGCAGGATCGTTCGGGTCTGGAGGAACCCTTCGACAAACAAGAACTATCCAGCTTGCAATACGGCCAACAAGCACCACGCCCGTTTACACCAGACCATATAGGGTGTCAGCAAGACATCATCGCCTTATTTTGGAACAATTGAATGAGATGAAGCAACAAGGTATTTTTGAGCCTTCTGATTACCCTTATAACTCGCACGTGGTTCTAGTACCTAAGAAAGATAGGCAATTATTCTTTGGTGTTAACTATAAGACATTGAACGATGTCGCACATCCAATTGCCCCACCAGCTATTAATTTAGGCCACACATTACGTGACATTGGAGAGGCACGAATTTTCAGTACCCTAGACATGCCGTCAGTGTACTGGGAGATCGCCGTGCACCTGGATAGTAGACGATATACTGCCTTTACCAGCCCCGAGGAGGAAACCCCCCAGTTTCGGGTGATGCCCTTCGGGTTGAAGAACGCACCGGCCACCTTCCAACGACTTATGTCACCTGAGGTCCTGACAGGGTGTATAGGGCAGTTCTGTTTTGCTTACTTCGGCGACATAATAGTCTACTTGAAAACCTGGGAGGAGTACGTCATCCACAGTGAGAGGGTGCTAGAATGACTAGAACTGCATGACATTACTACCAAGCTCTCGAAAAGCCACTTTAGAAAGTCTTCAATTGACTACCTGCGACATGGAGTTTCATCCGATGGTAACTTCCCTCAAGCAAGCTCAATACGCGCCATCCAAGAAGCCGAGGAACTTGTTGTGAAGAAGCAACTGCGCCACTTGCTCAGCCTTTTGCAACTGGCTAAGGGGCTTTGTACCGGATATCGCCATCATAATAGCGCCATTACATCCATTACTAGAGAAAGAGACCTGGTGGCGATGGGGACCCGAACATCGCACTGCCTTCAAATCTCTGTCAGTCAGTTTCCAGGACATAAAGCAGCTACATCGGCCACAGGGGGAAGGGCCTCTCATCCTGCAAACAGATGCCTGCCGGAACAAACTTGGCGCAGTTCTGTATCAGGAGGATGCCGACGGTCATCCCATGGTGATAGCCTATGCGAGTATGCAGCTCAGTGCCACTGAACAAAGGTATCACATCAACATACAAGAGTGCCTCGCCATCATTTGGGCCATCACAAAGTACTGATACTACTTGGAAGGTGTACACTTCATTCTCAGAAGAGATAGCAAAGCCTTCCTGTGGCTGAGAGAGTCACGTAACGCCAAAGCTAAATTCGGCAGATGGGAAATGTTCTTCGCCTAATTTGACTTTGAAGCGCAGCATTGCCCAGGGAAAACCAATGACCTGTCCTGGACACCTTATCTCACCAACCAGACCTGGACCACAGTGAAAAGGCCGACGAACATTGAGAACTTATCACACCGCCCCAACCACCGAAGCACAGTATAGAAGAACAGATCCGACTGTTACAATCACAGATCAGTCGACATCAGATAGCGTTCTATCAGCAGCAGGACCAGGAAATCCAGGGTCTTCTCCATAAGTTTCCCCAGCATTTTTAAGTCAGGGACACCATAGTTTTTGTTCCATAACATTCAACCTGGAGCCAGGTGGAGAATATGGGTGCCCAAGGACCTGCGAACCGACATCTGTCAGCATCACCACGACCACCGTGAGGCCAGCCACCCGGGGACACGGAAAACACTCGCGGACATCGCCGGGCATTACATCTGGGATGGAATGAGCTGGGATGTACTGAAATACGTCGACAGCTGTGAAACTTGCAGCCGAGGCAAGGCGTACCTTGTGCCACCACCCACCACCAAACCAAGGCGCTCACAAACACAATGGACACACATTTCGGCAGATTTGATGGGGTCGTATTCGAGGAGTACCCAGGGTAACCGGTACCTGCTTGTCATAATTGACCTCTTTTCACTATGGGTGGAGGCTGTCCCCCGACCAAGTCAGGAAACCCACCACATCGTCGGAAAATTTTAATCGTGAGATTTTTCTATGCTGGGGCTACCCCCAATATAATCTCACAGACAATGGGACCCAGTTCAGGAGTCGGAAATGGCTTACTGCATGCACCATATGGGGAGTAGAAATGTGGACTACTCCACCATACCACCCGCAGGCCAACGCCACTGAGTGAAGAAATCAGGAGGTGAAAAAAACCTCTGCCTCGAACGACCACAAACATTGGGATCGCTACATCCCGAAAATACTCTTCGCGCTATGGTGATGCACCAATAAGGCTACGAATTCAAGCCCCAGCCAACTCCTCCTGGGAGAGACCCTCTGCTGCTCAAAGGATTGGCAATGGGAGAACCCGCCGACCAAATTGCCTCAACCCAAAGATGTCCGTCTAGCCACCCTAGCACGCACGGACAACGCAATAGAATCTCAAGAGGCCTACATCCAGCAGAAATATCCTCAACCTCGAACAGGCATCCTGACATCCTGACGTTTAGCATGGGTGAGGCCATCCTGCGATGCAGTTGCCCTCTGACCAAGACAGGCAGTCAGTTCAGTGCAGGCCTGGCCAGTAAGTGGGAAAGCCCCTATAAAATAGTCGGACGACAAGATAACGTATGCTGGGTAGAATAACTCCATGGACGCATCCGTAAGGCCACACAGGGACAAATAAGGCCCTTTCCACGGACCACGTACCCCGAAGTTTACGACACCGCCTCAATCACCTCCAAAGCACCGGACGACATGGACGGGTCCGCCACAATAGCTACCCCACAAGAGCGGCATATGTCACCCAAGGGACCCTAGGCGAGGCCCAACACCAGCCAAGGGGCAAGCTACTCTGCTCCAATATGGACAGGGGTGCTGCAGCAAAATGCAGGCTCAACAATTCAGACACTGCCATCCACCGCCACTGATTTCAAACTCAAAGTGAAAGTCAGTCAAAGAAGGTGGCTGCCAAGCACCAGCGAGATATCCTGGCACAGTCCCTTGGATTGGGAAACATGCTCGGTACGGCCGCCTCCAAGTCCGATTCACGAGAGGGAAGAAGGGCCGAGGGTCAACATGCCGGTTGCACCCCAGAGGCCTATCCCTCAAGCAACAAGCTCCACCACACCGGCTCCAACGAGCCATAACGCGGAAATGGCCCCAATGACGGAATATGTCACTGTCACCTCTGAAGTGCCACCATCCCCAAGAGACGGCCATACCAAAAATATCTGTCAAAACCAGGCCCTTCTGAAGGCCTTACTCGAACTGGTGGCTTTGGCTGCATTGTACATAGACAGTGCAAGAACTCCGCCGGCCGCCGATCCATATAGCACAGAACCTGTGGGCAACACAGATATGCCAGCATTGCTTGACGCAGCAGCGGAATTCTCGACGCTGCTCTTCGAACGAGAAGAAGATGGACCACCTTCAACCGGAGAGGCAGCAGAAGATAACCTGCTGCACAGCCTGCCCCAGACGGTATCAGAAGTCCCAGCATCGCCTACTGCTAAGGCAGACACCCGTGGCCACTTTCTCAAATGAGCAGAAGAGAGACCCCCGCCTTCAACCGGAGGGGCAGCAGAAGATAACCTGCCACAGAGCCTGCCCCAGATGGTAGCAGAAGTCCTGGTATTGCCTGCTGCTAAGGCAGACACCCGGGACCAACGTCCCAAACGAGAAGATGTCAACCACTATGTTGACAAGGGGGGTGGGGGTGTGCCTGTCCAGCCTCCAAAATCAGACGCAGCCAGCTAGTTAGGCAGTAGCCCCATCAGAACCACTCCCTCTGATGGCTACCCCAATGGCAACAGTCCTGGACAACGAGGCTGCTGATTGATCCAAACCAAGGCCGAGGGTGAACCCACGCTTACATTCCTAACCCTAACTGCTCAGATGATATAACAGACGGTCTCTGCTGACAAACCCCATAGCTCACTTTACACGTAGATTTTTTGCTGTGCAACAAAATAGGATGGCCAAAGGCAGTGGGTGAGTTTTAATTTTCTGCACCATGCGGCCACAGCAGATTAGCTAAGGAAAACACGCCTTTGTGAATGGGGTATAAGGCAACATTTTTTTAAATATTATTATTGTTACTAAACTCTTCCCCAAGGTCAATTTTATTCAGTGTGCCATCCACTATGTCTTACTTTTCTAGAGGTTAAATTTGTAAACCATATTGTACGAACCCATGCCTTTCAGCTGATCTGTAGGGCGGCACACTTTCAAAATGAAGGTTATGCGTCATCACAGACACCAGAGATCCGTCGCGCAACTTTTACACAAAAAGAAGGTGTCGAATATCCACATGCAGGCGACCCGGCTACGCACTGCAGAGAAGGAGAGAACACACAGTTCACTTTGTGCCGAATAGGGCTCCATGCCAGATATATTACTCACCACCCGAGCCACCGAAGCCATGCATTGAGATTAACCGAGTACAGCAGCGCCTTGCTAGATGCCACTACCAGTACCTTCGTAGAGGCATGAGTCTGGATCCAGCGCCTGCCACTGACTTCACTCGTCGAGAATCTATGTCATGCACTTTGTATATGCTACTCCCTCTCCAAAAAACCCCCTATGCCAATTGAGCAAGGGCCACGCTGCGGAGGAGTATGAATACAGGGCCGCATCAAGTCTCTGGACCATTCTTCAAGCAATTGACGTCTGTCCTGTTCCTTCACCGCACTTCTGGTGCCGCAGCAACCATCAGCTCTCCTACCTTGGTCTTCATTGTGCACTAGTGGTGCCGAAGACATATCCACTCCTCAAGACTTCACCACACCTATAGGGGCCAAAGATCCTTCTCTTCACCGGTCTTGTGTCGCAGCTTACACCGAGACAACAGCTGTAGTGTAGCTTAAAGTCAGAGCTGTTTTGATAGCCACTTAACTGCCTACCTTGTTAGTCTAGGAGCAAGTCGCCTACCTCTGTGTTCATGTAGGGTTTTTAACTTTCGTAAACTCACATGGATAGGAGGTAGTTCTTCACTATCGCTGTTTATTTCAACTAAAATAAATAAACACTGTTATACCAACTTACGTATATTGCTCCCATAGTCATAGTGCCTTTCCTCGTAAATATCAGGCCCGTACGAGGGACAGCAGGTGCCTGAGGTTTTATTGTCTCCGTTCAGTCATTTAACACCAAACCACAGCAATATCTTGGAAGGCCACCCACTTACTGCACTAGTGTGGTAAATGCCACGATACTAGGATACCGCTTCCTTAGAGTTGGACTACCAGTCTAGGTTTGCTCTTCTCATTGCACATTAACAGTGCCCAGAGTACTTCCTCTTTGGGCCTGGGGGGACCAGTTTCTCTGGGATGCTCAACACAAAAGTTGGAAGGTCATCCATTCTCTTCACCTAGTATAGTGAATGGTAGAGCCACGGCGTTAGGTACATGCTCATCTTAGTGTCTGCTTGTCAACTTCGACGTTGCTCTTCCAATCCCTCACTAGCGTTGCCAAGAGGAGTATTTCTCCGTGTTTGGGAAAGTCAATTTTATCAGGACCTCACCCCGTATTGGGAGAGACACCAGTGCTACACCGCTCACCTGACCCCACACCTTTGGTACTGGAGTTGGAGGGTGAGATACTGCATTGGCTGTCCGCTACATTACGCACACTTGTTACACACCACCGCGTCAACTGATCCACTTCTACGAAGTCTGATCGTAGGATTCTCTTTCTCCTCTTGCAATTTAACTGTAGTGGCAGAGTTCATAGGAGGGCAAAACGAGTAAAGGCTGCCTCTAATAATCCACCAGAGCTTTACCACCTCCCAGCCGGGTTCGCATATCTCAGTCCACGAGAACAGGCAGCCAAACTTCTCAAGCCTTCAGTACCTATTTGCCACCCTATGAATCCACTACGCTTGAACCACCGACCAGTATCACTGAGGATTACCATTTAATTTTACAGGCCTACATTAGTAACCAGGACAACAATCTAGGTCTTGTCACCCTCCAGACCCCAGGGACACCATGATAACCAAGGACCTCAGTGTAGATACCGAAACCCGCACCTTCAGGCCGACAAGTACTCCCATATCAAGGGCAGTCCCTAGTGTACCGCAAGTCGAGCATCATCCGGCACAGCAGCTACTGCTCATGTTTACCCGAATGAGTGTTCCTGCCGAGTTGGAAAGTAGTGCTCGCAAAGCCCGATTTCATTCCTTGCCGGAAACCTACTAGTCCATTATTGTAAACTGGCCGAGCTTCTATTCCGTGCAGAGACTAGGATTATTTGGCCGAGTGACGTGACAACTGCAGAAGTCCGTCATGCATGATGTTAATGGTTGTATAGTCCACAGGAATGATACTGTTTGTACATGACAAACCTGTGTAAAACTGCTAATCTATGTGTGTAATACATACTGTATTTTATTATATAAATGGTTGCCATCACATAATAGTTACCCCATAATTGTTAAGTGCTGAAAAGAGTGAAAATTTATGTGGCCTAACAGTTTTTTTTCTGCACTGTAGCTGAGTTAGGAGATTTAGAAATATGGCCTACTCTGGACATACCCCACAAAACAACTTAGGAGGAGGTGATTCCATCAGCCAGCCCTTCACAAAGCACAGAGGTGACAAGCCAAAGTGGTTCATGAAAGATTGCAGCCGAAGTTAATGGAGGACGACCAAAGCGTTTTTAGGCCCCTTATAAATGTTGCAAATTTGACCTTGCATGGGGGCTATCCACCTTCAACCAGAGGGCAGAGATAGGGAGTATGCAAGGATACCACGCTAGGCAAACATTTTCCCTCTACAAGCCAAGCATGAAGAGTTAGGAATATAGTGTGTTGTGCTAGTCGCTAGACAGTTAGTTCTCTCGTCAGACATGTAAGATATAAGGGGAGGAAGTGATATCATGTTTTGCCACAATTAGCAAAAGTAAGTGCCAGCCTGACGATTGACCTGAGCTAGATCTTGGACTCGCATGTCTGTGATTTCACACATCCTTAAAAAACTCTTGATTTGTATATAACAAAAGAAGTTATGGTGCAACCAATTTAAACATTATGCTTCATTATGTTTGGTTCTTATAAATCTTAGAGAAACTTACGACGAGAAGTTAGGATGGGATAAGGAAGTGGAACTAGGGATTACTGTACCATATGGATGTTTATTTAATTAAAATCACTTCAACCTTACATGTTGTGTACCTGATTTGGGCCTTGGTAGGTTCGGATTCTCCGGAAAGGGCTTACAAGTTCTTAGGGTTGAGTAGCAAGGGAGGTAACTGAAGAAGGGACTTACAATGAATCAAACCCACATCGGATGCGACTGGAGGGGAAGTTCCCACCCAGCAGATTAGCTGCTGTTCAGAGACTTGTCAGTCGCTGATAGTACAATTCCCTTGGTTTGTAGCTCTGTCCTCTCTTCTTTTCCCACCTCCCTGGTGGTGTCGCAATTCATTGCTCATGGATATAAGTACGTGGATTTCACGGATTTATTTGGCAGCATCTTAGACTGACAGGCTATTTCGCTGAAAGAATTTGCGAAATTCGTGGACCTCAACTCACTGGCCCCTGTTGTGCACTGGAGAAGGGGCTTGTGTTCAAAATGCTGTGGTCTTTTGAAATATCATTATGCAAATTGTACTCACAATTCTGGGAGATTCTACAGATTGCTGGGTTTGATTTTGGTTAGGGCTCTGACTGACTGTTCCTTGTCAATATTTGTAATCCAGCGCGTGGTCTCCTTCACTGGCATGTAGTGGTACGTGAGTGTTACGATAATGTGCTCAGGGTAGGGCCAGTTTATTGCAGCTTTTAATGAGACATGTAGATTTTGCATTATTTTTTCCTATTCGATGCCCAAATTACTGTAATCACTCCAGGTACAGGCAGCGGTTTTTTTTTTTTTGAAGCTTCATTAAAAAATTTTAGGTCAAGAAGGATCAGTCAATTATTCTGAGTCAATTCCATTACAAAATGTTTAACAACATTTTTTTTTGCATTAGACATAAACAAAAGCTCAAATTATGTAAAATTTTTACAGTTTCCCTGCTTTTTTAATTTTTGACTGGCAAGAGTCAAGAAGAAATAAATAAATATTTCTTGTGGGCGAATAAATGATAGGCCTACTAACAATAGCAGTCAAGTAACAACTGATTTAAACATTGTAAAATGCCATTGTTGCGTTCACCTAGTCAGCCTAGTACCTTTCCTACTTGATAGCTGGATATACTGAATTCTAAAGCGGGTGACTACACCAAGCCTGGCTGACACAAGACGACCAACGCATCCCAGCTTTACTGCTGCAAGAGGTACTTACTCCTTACTCTCCTTCACAACTCTAAAATCACCTTATTTAATGTCACTTTAGTAATCTGTAATTCCACTGGGCTTGATTACAGTCGTTCTAATATTACAGTAATTACTAACACAACAAACATTACAAACAACTATTTATTGAGATACTAATTAAATTCACAATAAACTGAAATATAAAAAAGAATCAAGCATTTATACTTCGTTGTCCTGCAATTATTTGACTTTATCTTTTACTTGAATTCTCTTTTTTAATTGCGTAACTTCCCTATCGCTCTACCTTGCACCATACTGGAAGCACACCTACCACTGGCTCAGATCGGATCGACCGAAGCTCCTCCGGGTCCTCCTGATGATGTCGTGTAGTGGAGACGAGGTGGGGCAAGGACGTCTCCTGACGTGGACGATGGCGGCTTGGTCTAGAATCAGGACCAACAGTCATGCGACCCAGTCACAAGAGGCTCCTTGCATCAATGTCACCTTTGGATGCGTCTTATGATCGTCTACACCTTGCCCGAAGCTGCCGATATTGGACCGTAGAGAGGTGGTTTGCAGCTCTATTTATACAACTATCTCCTCCTCTGACGTAGGTTGGCTGTTGCTGGACCGGACCCCCTCAACTCCCCTCTCCCGGAGTGTGGCTCGCACACGGCCTGGATTGGCGAGTGTGCACTTTGTGTTGCCATTCAATCAATAACCCATTTGTGGTCCCAATACCATATTTTTTGCTTTGTCAATATGTAAAACATAAAACAAAATCTGAATTGCAGGTTGCTGCGAAAATTCCGTACATCCAAGACAGCTTGAGCTGATCCCCTTTGAATGTAAACTGTGTGCTAGGCAGTCTTGATCTGTCTCAAAAGAGCTTCACTAGATATGTCATTTTGATAAGTCTTACATTAGATTTTTGTTTTCCCAGCACCTCCTTCCAGGTTTTTAAAATGAAAGTAATATATATATATATATATATATATATATATATATATATATTCTCCCCAATTGACAATATCTTCCATAGTGTCAGCATATTCCTATCCGTCCTGTTTAAAAATTTTGAGAATAACCATGCAACATGAAACTTAAAAGATTCAAATTTTTATTGTATTATTGATTGCTAAAATTAATAAAATGTTGGTTGTGTATTAATATTGGTTGATACTTTGTTCACACACAGGTGATTCCCTTGGGATTCTTTTCACACCCTTGCCAAGATGACTTGGTATGTAAGGTGGAGATAGAAGATGTTCCATACTTTAATGCACCCATTTACTTGGAAAACAAGGAGCAAATTGGAAAAGTTGATGAAATTTTCGGCAACATTAGAGATTACTATGTCTCAGTGAAGCTAGGAGAAGATGTAAAGGCAAAGTCATTCAAAAAACTACAGAAGGTAAGGTTTTAAAATTTAATGTTTGATTAACAGTGTTAAAATGATCCAATTTTTTTTAATATGTGGACTACAGGATAGCCTCAATTTAGCCAAGTTTTTCTTTAAATGCTAATTATGTTAATTGGTTAAGCATTTATCTTAATAATAGAAAGTTTCTCTGTAAGGATTAATAATATAAATTCCAAAGAACATAATGCTCCCTCTGGGGTACCACAAGGTGGAATATTGTCTCCACTTCTATTTAACATTTTTATAAATTATGTTTATAAAGTTTTGCACTATTCCCACGCATACCTTTATGCAGATGATTAAAAATTATATTGTACTATTAATTCAGTAAATGACTGTATGTTGTTGCAGAATGATGTTAATTCAGTTAATCATTGGTGCAATCAGAATGGTATGAAATATAATGAAAACAAAACTTTAATTAATACATTTTCTCGTAAGACTTATAATATAAATTTCAAGTACTCAGTCAATACTACAGCTCTTCAAAGAATACAGTGTGTATTAGATTTAGGCATATTACTTGACTCAAAACTATATTTTCATCATCATATTGATAATCTATTAACAGAACTTTAGGACTTATTAAATATTTAACTTATTCTGCTTCAAATTATGATTATTTTCTTTGTTTATATTATGCTGTAATTATATCTAAGTTAGAATATTGTTCAGTTGTTTGGAACTCTATTACCAATACAGACTCAATCTGAATTGAGAGAATTCAACAAAAAACTTTTCGTTTCATGTTTAATAAATTTATTTCAAAAGGTAATGATAAATTTGTTTATGATATGCTTCTAGAAAAATTTAATAGCAACACTCTTTGTTTCAGAAGGACAATAATAGACACCATTTTCTTGTTGAGTTGTATTACTGGTGATATAAATAGCTCAAAAATATTGCATAGTGTATGTCTGAAAGTTCCACTGTATCACCAAAGATTTCCCTTATTATTTCTACCTTCTAATAGATCTTTTCATTTAATGAAACAACATATTGGTAATGTAAATAAATGTTTAGTAAATATAGATCCTTTATTAACAACAAAATTTCCGTCAAACAAATATTACATCACAAACCTATTAGTTTATTTTAATTATTTACTTGATCTCTATTATATCATTATTTTATTTTAGCAAAATTTCTTGTTTTATGTTTGTTTTGTCTTTGTTATATCTGAGTGTTTTTTTTTTGGTGATGATTTGTTTTATTTGTTATTTGTTATGTAGTTGTGTTTTTATGTGTAAGTGCACTCCTACTAAGGCTTCCAGCTGTTTGGGGGCTCTTCAATATTTGTGAATAAATGAAATGAAATTATTTGAATGTTTTATAAGGGTGGATCAATAAGTAAGGTTCTCTGTTGTGATGTTGAATCAGAATGGCCCCTTTACCTCTACATTTGCATGTATTCCCATATACAATTTGTGCACTAATCCAAGCATGGCACTAGCTTGAAAATTCTCTCTCCCTAAAACAAAATCTTGAATATTATCTTGTACATTTGCATCATCCCAGAATTGCCTTCTACCAAACCAAGATGTGTCGTTAGTTGATCCAGATAAGTGTGGACTTCAGATGAGGCCAGATCTTTACTTTAACAAGGATGCTCCATCATGTTCTCTTGAAATTAGTGTCACCATGAGACTTCGCTTCAAGGACCTGAATCGTATTACATAGTGAGCAGCGTGTACACATGTGGATGATGCAAATTCTCCTAAAATGGAAGAAACCTTTGAAACCTTACTTATTGCACCATCGTAAGAACCTTAGCTATTGGTTTTACTTCACACAGAGTTACTCATTAGAAGTAAGCAGATGTAACGTTCACTTTTCCCACAGAAAAACTTTTGTTTGGTGTTTTTCAGAATTTTTTAGCAGTTTGTAACTTGTAAAAAGTTACCTAGCGAACTTGAAAAAAATTGCAAGTGGTTCTTAGTTGGTTTGTTATTTGAGACCTGTAAATCTTCAATTATAATCATAACAGAAGTATTAATTTAATTTATAACATACTGGTATAGAAATTTTTTTTATATTTCTTTTGTGTTAAAAATGCTGTTAGATAAGTTTTCTCAGTTTGACTTCACACTAAGTTAAGTAAAGATGAGTGTAAGGATAGTATTTTATAATTAATAAATTAGCTCTTCAGAGTAAATTTAATTCAAGTGTTTCTCATTTTAACATATAGTACTTACTACGTACATATACTACTGTACTTACATATAGTAGTACTTTGGTAACATTCAGCATAGTCTGAATTCATATGCTCCACAAGGAAGTTCTCTCACACTTCAGTGCTTGCACTTTGTAGGCAAAGACATGCTAGTCAAAAACTGTAGGCCACCAATTGTATTTATTAAGTGTACCTGAAATTAAGACACACACAATGTGTAATTTTTGTTTATATGGTCTTGTATGGCATTTTTCTATCCCCACTTGCTTGTTAGAAACTTAAGTGTGTAGAACCACGCTGCTGTTACCTTGCAAAGATTGAATAATCTCAAATACTGTAGAGGTGTGATGCCAGCCAGAAGACAAATTTACAACAGTCATATTGCTGAGAAAAATTTCTTGTCTGTGGCACTTAAAAATGGTTAATAATTATATTGTAGGTGTGATAGTATGTTTGTTTATATTGTGTTGTAGATATTCATCAACCCAGCGAAACTTCTGCCATTGAAGAGGTTCCTGCCGCAGCCACCAGGGACGGTTATGAAGAGAGGTGGAGGCAGGGGTGGTAGAGGGGGCACTGGTGGGAGGGGTGGTTTTGGTGGCAGGGGGGGTGGGCGAGGTGGAGGTGGGTTCAGAGGAAGGGGTGGAGGTGGATTTGGGGGAAGAGGGGGAGGTGATAGGGGAGGGTTTGGAGGGAGAGGAGGTGGTGATAGGGGTGGTTTTGGAGGGAGAGGAGGTTTTGATAGGGGTGGTTTTGGAGGTAGAGGACGAGGGTTTGGAAGAGGTGGACGAGGAGGGGGAGGATCTGGTGGGTTTGGAAACAGAAGCTGAGACATTTGTGTTTTTTTGTAATATTTTCAACAAGACTTTGAAAGAAATTCAAAGCAGAAAAATGTATGTTTTGACTCGTACTGATATAATTTTTTTTATATCTGTGCTATTTTGAATTTTATTTCATGATCTTGAATCTAGTATATTTTTTTAAAATTACGTCTTTGCTATTTGTGACCAGTAAGTTTGAATGTGCTATTCATATAAACAGAGTGGAAATTCTTCTCAACTTAAAAAATGTCAGTCTGAAAAGCAGTTATTTGACATTGGTAAGACTGTCAGTTTTAACAGTAGTAAAAAAACTGAATAAATATATTATTAGAGTAGCTTTGAAAATTATTATTTATTGATGTGTGATGGGCTTAGCCCATCAATTGTGTAAGTACATATATGTAAAAGATGTCGCACTGCTTCAGGAATAAGAAAAGCCTCCCGGAGCACGAGGAGTGGAGCTGTGTGGTATGTGCTGTGCTCATAGTACATATGTATGAGGAAATTATCTGTGTGGTGCTCCTTTCCTCCTAGGCATTGGAGGTGCAGAATTTACCAGGTACACCCCCTAAGACCCAGACCCTTGGCAGATGGGCGGGTGCAACTTTATCTTTCACTGATCACATGTCCTGTAAAAGTTGACCCCATAGAAGGAATCAGCATCGTCTGCATTAGGAGCACTGTGATACCAGCCAGCTAGTGACATCTGCTCGCAACTCCCGGATGCCCTCGAGGTAGTCCCCCATTACTTGACAAAGGCCTAGCAGGGTCTGTCAGGGGTGGTCCAACCAGTGAAACACATGCCCGCTTCTGCAGCAGCCAACACCGCAGCATCAGCAGGAGCCTCTGCAGGACCAGACTGCCAGCTCCCCTGCCACCAGCCAGGTAATCCTGGCACTTTAGGCGCTAGCATGATTCCGTCCTTATGAGAGGTGGGAACGCACACTGCGAGAGCAGAAACTCGCCTCTCTGTACCAGTGAGGGAGCTATACAGCAATGTAAGGGCATGGGGGTTGTGGGAGCTCTACTAGACAGACAAGACACCAGCCGAGCTGCTCCAAGGGCGCACGCAACCTTTGTCCAACAAGAGAATTTGCATGTATGCTAACACATTGTGCCATCAGTCCTGAGAGTGTAGCGCATAATGCACAAGCACAACTACAGGAAGCACGAGAAAATTAGCGGTGCTACACTGCACAGTGGCTTCCCACTACCACTGATCCACCTCCACACCTACAACCTGGTTATCTCATACATGCGGGCTCACTACCAGTCAGCTGGAAAAAGAAACTTCTACTACAAGATTTATCCCAAATAGAGTGGACCACACCCAGTGATCTGTCTTCAAAAACCCTGTTACGCCATTTGTATTGGCCAGAAGCTTGTTAGCTTTATGTATTGTGAGAACCTACACTGCATTGATATGCATCCTGGGTCAATATGGGTGCCAAGCCTGCCCCCCCTTTGAAGCCAGGAAGCTGTTGCTCCATTCCTGGGTTATTTAGCAGCTGGAGCCCTTCCCCTGTAATTTTATTACTTGTTGTCATCTCGTGGAGGTGCCAAAAGGGCAGCGGGACAAAAAGTAGCATGGGTAGTTGCAATGTTTGCAGGCTTAACAGATGACAAGATTCCTGAGGAATGCTAACTGTATCTTAACAGCTGTGGCAGACCTGGTGGGCTCTGGGCAGAACTTAAGTATAATCAGAGGCAAGAGTTACAGTGGTCTTGGTATGTAGAAGTGTTGTGGGTGGTATGGTATGCTGTCTCTGCTGAGCTGGTGTTGCTGTTCTATGACAGTGTTTACCAGGTGGAAGTGGCTGTGGTGTTAACAGACCATTGACAAGTAGTTTCCTCACATTAGTTTATACCTTCTAACATTTTGCTCTCTAACCCACAGATGATAAAGCATTCGTAGTGGCTATATTATTAGCCTTTTCCCTCCCTGATCTGCAGTGGGTATGTGGTCAGGTAGTAGTTCAGACTTAGGCAATCTCTGGTAGGTAGACAAGGTGGCTTAAGCTGTGTGTAGAAGGCAAGAGTGGGTCTTCCAGAGCCGGTTCCTTTCTCTGGTGCCAGTGTCCAAGGTTCTGTCCACTCCCCTATGAAGGGCGTCCTTCCATCTGTTGATTGTGAGTCTTGCTCCCCGACTCAGTGATGCCTGAAGAAGCAGCCCAATATTGCTAGTAGCCATATTCTCAGCCGAGTTGGGACATGTTTCCAACTTCGAGGGTGCATGTACCTCTAAGGGTGGTAGGATGTCTTGTTATACTCACTCTCCAGAGAGCCCAGAGAAGCAGCATTATCACTAGTAACCAAGTCTCCAAATAGATCTTGTAGCAAGGGCTGCTCTCTGCCCTAGTGGTGCCCAAAGAAGCAGCGTTATCATTGGTAATCAGACGCAGAGCTCAAGTTAGAGAGCAGATCCTGGTGTGGTTAGTGTACACGTGAAGAGTTTTGGTTGGGAACTCAGATTGGTTTATGGTAGGAATTGGGTGAACACAATGGTAAAAGACTGACTTATGGTTTATGTATGTATATTAAGAATAAACCACATATCTGTAATAACACTGTTACTCAACAGTGTGTGTGCTCCATTCATCAACCTCGAATACTTTGAATTTTGTGCAGGATGGGTTGGGTTGGGTTAAGAGATTTGGGGGGCTCTTAACAACGAGGTCTTGAGAGCAGATTAGAGTGAAGCGAGGCGAGTAGAGAGCAGTGCCAGAATGAAATGGCGGGGAAAATGGGGAGATCCGCGAGTAAACCCGCCGACGAACGACATCGTCCAGCGTGATTCCTACTTGAAAAAATTTTAGAGTGGCCTGGCCAGGGATTGAACATAGTTAGCTTTGGTGGGAGGCGAGCAGTGTAACCGCTCAGCCGCAGCAGTCCTGTGATGCAGGTTGGGCATCCAGGGTTTGGACAGTGCTTATTGTTGGCAGAATGGGGTTTCCATTATGAAGATGGGGAAGGATGTTATGTAGTTTGTGATAGTGATGTGTAGGGGTTCCTGGGGTGCTGATGTAGGTTCCCACGTTACCTGGCACATCAGATGAAGATGGAAACATGAATTTGCCCTGCGCCATAACTCAATGAGCATGAGTTAGTGAGGCGTCAGAGGGCAAACAGTATGGTAGAGATGTGTTTAACCCAATGCTTGTGATTGTTTCCCACACTAATACGGAGGCACTTATTGATCTCCTGGTTCCTCCGTTCAGTGGGGTCCAGGTTTCCACTCCCCATCCTTGGTAGGTGGTTTGCCATTTACGGCTTGAAAACTGGGTGCTATTATCTGTCAATATGGCCTTAGGATAACCCCATCGTGCGAAAACCTCTGTCTCCATTTTTCGTATGATTGGGGTGGTTTCTTGGCTGGGTAGAGGAAATGCCTCTACCCATCTTGAGAATTGATCTGTTGCCACGAGCAGGTAGTGGTTTCCTTTCGTGCTATGTGGATGTAGGCCCATCAAATCGGCGGTGATGTGGGCCCAGGGCCATCTTGGGTCTCCTTGGCTTTGCGGAGTGGGGATGGGGAGGACCAGGTAGACTTTGCCGCTGCAGCACGTGATGCAGTTGCTTATGTACTGCCGGACATTTTGGTTTATCCTGTCCCAATTATAATGTGTTTTAATGTCGAACAGGGTTTCCCTAATGCTTGGGTGACAAGCTTGGGGATGGTCGTGATGGTGCCGGCATATATCGGCGTGTAGTTGCAGTGCGACCCAGGTCTTCCAAGGTGCATCAGGATGTCCGCTGCACGTCCACACGACGTCATCCCATAGTTCAAATCTTTGGGGCTGTTCCTATAGTAGGCGTCGAACGTTGGGGTCCTCCTGCTGACTTAGGGCTATTTGCTGACTGGTTATTTGTAGTTGGAGAAGTTGAATTTGCTCCTCCGGACTTCTTTCAACTTGCGGTGGCAGAGACATCTTTTCCTCCTCTTCAGCTATTTCTTCCTGTGTCAGGAGTCGAGACAAGGCGTCCGGTAAGCATTCAGTTTGCCGGGACAATGTTGGACCTCGAAGTCGAACTCAGTAAGGGACATGTCCCACCGGCAGAGCTTAGCCTTCGAATTCTGGGACTCGTGGAGCCATTGGAGAGCTTTGGAGTCTGTCTGGAAAATGAAGTGTTGCCCTTCGAGATAATACTTGTATTTCTTCATGGGCCAAATAACGGCCAGGCACTCCTGCTCATTGATGTGATGGCACTGCTCTGTTTCGTATAAGCGAGTTGACGCATACACTATTACATGTGGATGTCCTTCTTCGTCTTGCTGTACAGTACTGCGCCCAGGCCATTCTGACATGCATCTGTTTGCAGTATTAATGGCTTGTCTCCTTATGGTCGGTGGAGTTGGTGGATATTCGTGAAGCTGCTCTTCAAGTTGGAAAACGCTTGACATTGTTCCGGGCCCCACCGCCATCGTGCGTCTTTCTCTAAGAGGGGGTGTAGCAGTGCCATGTATTTTGTGATATTTGGAACAAAGTTTCGTAACCAATTACACAGACCCAGGTACCGTCGTAGTTGCCGCTTATTCGTAGGTTCTTCCGCTTCTTCAATCGCTCGTATTGAACTGTGTTGCAGGAGATTTCCTTCCGGTGAGATGACGTGTCCCAGATAATCTATTGAGGACTTGCCGATGAAGCTATTCGACAGCTTGCAAGTCATTCCGTGTAACTCGAGCCTTTCCAACACTTTGCAGATGGGATCGGTGCTCCTCCCAGCTATTGGAATAAATTATTACGTTGTCGAGATAGGCAAAGCAAAACTTGCTGATGTATCCTGTTAACACTTCTGTGGATATTAGTCGCTGTAACGTTGCTGGGCCGTTTTCCAAGCGGAATGGCATGACTCAAAATTGCAGGGTTTCACCTTCCGCCATTGTGAAGGCTGCATCTTTGCGACTGTCCGGGTGGACTGCAATCTGCCAGTACCCGGACTCCATGTCGAGAGTACTGAATATTTTGGCCTTGCCAATGTCTCGTAGTGTATGAGACAAGTCTATAACTGGGGGAGTAATTGGGTGGGTGACTTCATTTAGCGATTTGTAATTTACATAAAATTGCAATTTCCCTTCTTTCTTCGGTACGAGGACCACATGCGAGTTGTATGGGGAATTCGATGGCTCCACGATTCCCTGGTCCTTCATGTCGTTGATGTGTTTCATAATGAGGCCATACCGGTAAGCTGAAACTCTGTAAGGTTGGTTGTAGACCGGTATGTCGGGTGGTCGGTCATATTTCGTGCTGGATAGAATGGGTTTGTCGTAACAGCCCTCCTTGTCCAAGTGCTCATCTAGCACTGCTTTAAATTGGTAGAATTTTGGTTCTTCAAGTTCGTGGTTAATGCACATTGAGTCGATGGACTTCGGTGGAAGGTCAGTGGGATTTTGATCCCAGTTAACTGTGATCTGGTTGGTTTCTCCCAGATAGGCTCTACATTGTCTGTGGTCTACAATACATTGATTGCGGATAATCCAGGGACACCCTAGGATCAATTTGGACAGGGTTGGGGACACAATAAATTCCGTCGGTGTAGCAATACTTTGTATTTTCACTGTCAGGGTGATTGGTCTGGTTACGACTAGGGAGGAGTCGGCTGCGCCATTTGTACTGTTCTGGTTTGTGGTCTTGTTATGGCGAGTTGGCTTGGTGTAAACAAATTACTCTGGATAAAATTGCCGGTAGCCGTTGAGTCCAGCAAAGCGAGCACCCTGTCGTTGTTTACCTCCACTTCTATATGAGGGGCTATGGGGATTTTTACTTCTTCTTTTAGTCCCTGGAGGGTGGGCCCTTGTGTGCCAGGGTTGGTGGTCTGCTTTATGCCCCAGCATCGGCATTTCCCATCTTACTATTGGGAGTTGATCTTCCAGTCTGTTTGGCGGGAATAGTTGACGCAGTTTTATCAACTTGGTTGAATGGAAGGGCAGCTCCCTCTGGTTTTCAAGGGCAGCCCCGGTTCCAGTGGTTCTCTGGGCAGAACCACCATTTGGGCACGAATGCTAGGCAGGGAGTTGGAGCTGGGGCAGTCTTAAGATCTGCCACTGGTGGAGCTCTCGAACTTCCGGGGTCTTGGGTGATAAAGGCTTTTCGAGACTAGTCTGTGCAGTAAAGTTTTATTTTGCCTCTCGGGCTTGGTTAACCAGTTCGTCCAAGGTGGTCGGTCTGGTAGCAAGGACATTCCTAAGGTTTGGTAGAAGCATTCGATTGATGGAGAGAATGGCGGTAGCTTTGACAACACCGGGGAAGACACGTCTGAACAGCTGTTCTTTCCTCCGTATGAAGATTTCTGCTTCATTGTCGGGCATCTGGGTCTGACTATAAAACTGAGTTGTCAACCTAGCCAACACTTCCTCGCCCGTGAATTCCATTGCTAGTCTGCTACGGAACTGCTTCCAGTCCGTTAGAAATTCCCTATATCTTTCCCACAGATAAGGGCAAGGCCTTTCAGATGTACTTGAGCTCTGTCAACCCACTGTTTCAGCGGCAGGTCTGTCTCTTTGAATTCTTTCTCACATTCTTGCGTGAATGTTACCAGGTCTTCATGGGGCCGACCTGCGAAGTTGGTAATTTGAATGTCGTCTTTTCATCCAATTGCCGGACGGCTAGGGTCTGTTCCTGGTTGTGTATAGATTCGGGAAGGCTTGGCTCTGCGGAAGTGTGAGATGTGTTTTCTTCGGCATCTCTCGCATTGGTAGGCCATGCCGGGCATAGACACACGCTCATCTGACTACCCTAAACATAAATGATGATAGGGTTCGTTGCATGTTGTGCACCTGATGCAATACAGGCCTTGACCAGGACACTTAACTTCATTGCAGAAGCTCGTAGGTTGTTGACTGCACTTGGCACAGTGGTATTCTAGTCCATCGGTAACGCGTGACTCTTCAGACCAGCCTCTGCAGGCATAATGAAACCACTTAGCGCAGTATGCGCATTCTATTGTCAGCATGCCGCTGCTGGTACAGTTGGCCTGGCTACAGTGGTATTGAGCTCACTGCCGTGGTTCTCGCCAGAGACGGCATTAACTTCCGAGTCTGGCATTTTTGGGTTTAAGGCTGCCATGGGTTGTTTGTGGACTCCCCGAAGTCCGCTTGATTGTTTAGTTTTGACTCTTAGCTCTTAGGGTATGGTTGGTCTACTTTATACCATTCACTGCACGCAGCTATTTGTCTGATGCCCCACGATGGGCACCAGAAAATCTCTTGACGCATGCTGTTTAAGTCTACTGGTTAAATCTGACTGACACGTATGTCGAAGATTTTTCCGCTAGACCAAAAGCGGGGTGGTCTAAGGGTGAATGCGAATGCACGGTGACAAGAAGATTACTGGTACCGAAGCAGGCGCTAATGCTTGTCGTCTAAGGTGGGCGGCGCGGTCCCGTTTCTCCTGCCTGCCCTGTGTAGGATGAGGTAATACTATCCACGGTTTGAAAGCAGTGTGAGCCAGGTATTGCTCTCTATGCCTCTTGCCACTCCTCACCTTGTAAGGCATAGGGTACACCGGTCTGACAGCTTACGCAGTGCACTTAAACACGAACGGTAATTAAAGTGTAACCCAATAGTGACTTGCCGGCACAAGCTCGATAGGAACTGATCCCCTGCGCATGTGGGATGATCAGGGACATGGAGCCGTGTAGGCCACCAAGCCTCTACTGGTTGTGCGTTCGTACCGGGTTGGGCGGTAACCCCCCAGGCTAAGGTCACTTCAGCACTAACTTAGTGTTCAAAGTTAGAGATAACCTGAGTTAGTAGCCGTTCCCTGCACGAAGGTGTTCCTTGTGTTTGGGGCGTTGCTGTTTCTCCCCACCAGCACTGACTTAGTGCTTGGGGGTTGGGAAGAAACAGGTAGCCATCTAATGTAGATGTCAGTATTCAGGGTTGCTGTTGGCGGTGCACGTCATATTCTGTTTCCGACCGTCACACAGACAAGTACCCTGTAAATGAAAAGCAGAAGGGTAGTTAAAATGGGTGTTTATTGTTGGTGCAATAAACATGTGACTTTGTGCTACCTCCTATCAGACCGCGGAGTGCTAAAGGTAACTGCGGTTCCAGGTGTAGGCGACATGGATCCAGTAAAAAGGGGAAGTAACTAGTTCTAGACGGATGCAAAAGTATTTAAAGTTAAATTGGTTAAAAAAAAAAAAAGGGTGTCTGGAGGAGACAAAGTGAAGTTAAGTAAATGTGTTCGTGTTCGATGGATATCGATGCATGGTGAGCAGCCACTTGGGGGGCGTACTCATAGCTTCTGAAGTTCCTGGAGGTCCCAGCACTGAATTAGTGCTCTGGGATGTCACGAGAGAGTTTGCGAAGAATGAACTGCCCGAGCCCGGCAGCGTCCAGTCTTATATAGCTGAAGCTTGTAGGCTGCCGGTGCGGGCTGCGGGAAGGGTGAGCAGAGCATCCTGGCTGGTCAGCATTTCTACTTCGTACCTCGTCGGCGGTGCTCGGCCTTGCCCTTACTTACCTAAGTACCTTCGGGACCTAGCCCACTCCAGGCAATTCGCCTCTACATTTAGTGTTCATATTAACATTGTAGCAGTGTGTAGGGAACAATAACCTAACAGAACTAGACATGTGTGTTTGTGAGGGAGACCACCATGTGGCTGACTACCCGCCACCACCCTGAGAAGAAGAGTCCACATGCTCACCCGTGATATAGATGAGCTGGAGCCCAACAGTATTTATCTAATTTCGCTGGACATCAGAACATTCGTTCTTAAATTATGCATCATGGATAAGGCTTTATCCGTAATCCAGCCTATCACAACCCCTCTCTCACAACCAAGTCATGTCAAGCTATAAACTCAATGGACTGGGAGGGACAGCCCCAAGGCCAAATTAGATCACGTTGCTTTCACTTTTATTGCCAATCTGTTTTTTTGTTGTGTTTAATTTACTATCACAAATTAATGTATAAATGTAATTCTTTCTTCTGGTGCTTTACATATGTATTTTTATGTGTTTGTCTAATCAAATTGCCAGTATAGCGATTCATAATGTCTATGTCATTGTTTTTGTGTTTTAAAGTATTTTTTAATGTGTAAATACTTTTGTATTTTTGTGGGAAAGTGATGTTTGTTTACTTTTTTTAAATGTTTTGCCATCTTTTTCAAAGTTTTGTTTTGACAGGCGTGTTCTAAAGATGTTGCGGTAGAAGTAAACAATGTTTGTTTACAAACACAGAATTGAAAAATTAACAAAATGTATTTAAAACTGATAATTTTATATAGAAAGTTGTTTGTATATTTTTATTTCTGGTTTAAAGTGTATTTTAGAGCAAGAGCGAGCGCCAGAGATCAGTACATGCATTGCATAGAGGACATCCACCATGTAAATAAAACATTGGTGACGTAGACAGCTATCAGGTGATTTTGACAGCTAAATGTCATTGCCGCATTCACGTTATCCATATCTCAGACAGCTCCAGAGTGGATGCTGGTTGTGATTGGATTAGTGAATATTGTGCCAAAATCTGGGAGTCGGTTGCTAGTCTGCCTTGTTTCCTTCTTCTCGGACTAGGCTTCAACAAGACCAGCTGGCCTTCAATATGCTGCTCTAATTAAAATTTTATTTTGTCATTTTAAGTGTATTGAAAATCAAATATTGTGGTGAAATATATACTAAAGCATAATATAGAAGAGGGTAGGTGCAAAAGAGGCCCGATTAATATTGGATTGCTTAAATATGAAGAGATTAAGTCTAGTCAATTTGTATTGTTACCTAATAATGGCAGTGGGGCAGGTATACCAGGTAAAGTAAAAGCACTCTACCGTGAACATTTCTAATGACTTTTAAGCACCTCATCTCAAAGTGACAGTTTTATTTTGTTTTGAATAGTCACTCAACATAAACATTAATTTAAATTTAACAACAGATATTGGAAGATTTTTTCTACCCAAAGAGTACCCTGAGATGTATAGGAAGCTCATTCTCACTGACTGGCACTCGACACCAAGGGAAATTGAAAATAATTCATGTTGATCTTGTAGATTGAACAGCGCTAGTGTATGTTAAACAGGAATTCTGCAGTGTTTCATGTGTTTGGCATACTTAATAATTTTGATATTTGCAATTGTGGTTTAAATGCTGAACATTTTAATATGCATTAACTTTTGCCTTATTAAAATTAATGACAGAGAGAATTTTCAGTGTTTTACTTGCAATGGTATGGACTAGTATCCTACTTCATTCTAGGTACTGGTTAGACAAGTTCCTTTTCTCATTTAACCAGTCATTGTAATCAACAAGTGCCAGTGATTTATTTATTTTTTTAAGGTAAATTGGGGAGAGGAGATATAATTTTGTTGTATAAAGAGGGAATCTTGAGGCTCTTTACTCTTGGTACCATACAGTCTATGTTGTGTGGTGTATGCAGAAACCCCTCACATCAATCATACACTGTCAGCAAACACTGGTGGCATGGTGTTTGGCTGGACCATTGGGGGGGAAGGAAGGTTATATGGATTGGAATGATCTGTAGCTGATGTACTCCGGTAAGGGTGCCAGTTCACAAAGTCGGTGAATACGAGTCAATGATGGGTTGTGTGGTCAACGGCCCACGTGGCTGTCCCGCAGATTTTCCACTGTCACTGGGAGGTGGTCTCAGGCAGTCTGACGCCCCGGTCCCGTCAAAACAACAACAACCCGACTTGACACCCCAGCAGGCATTGGTAAATCAGGTATGTGGAGCAACGGCACAGTTTATCCACGTACTTGTGTTTGTCAACAATAGGCCTTATCACGCGTTGATCGACACCACTGCTCCACACAATTTCTTGCAACCTCAATTTGTCAACAAAGCAGATGTAACTCCCACAAAACACATAATCAGATTGGCCACAGGGCAAGAAAGTAATAGCGCACAAGGACAAGCAACAGTACCTGCCAGGCTACGAGATTTAGAAACTATCACCAGAGCAATAATTACAGCAGACATCACAAAGTAAGCAATATGCCAATGGACTTGCTGTTGGGAAGAAACCTCACGCTACCAAGTAAACGGAACTGCCCCAAGAACACTGCAACCAGTACCTCGGATAGCAGTGGTCAGCAGTGCGAAAATCGCATGCAAAGGGCACACTAGAGGAGGTACGCAGCGAGGTGGGTCTCGTCAAGTACGAGACCACCACCTGCTTTGCAAGAAGGAGAGTGCGTGTATTTGCGAACACACCTGCAGTCAGCTGCCCGACAAAATGGAGCAGCCCGCAAATAATTGCGCGGTGTGTTGGACCAACCACGCACATGGTCTAGGTGGGGAGGAAGTTTGTAAGTGCACACCGAGATATCAGACGCCTTGCGGGAGACATCAGGAGGGAAGATGCACCTGGTGCCTCACAGCCCCACGATGGCGACGAGCACATCAAGCTCCAGGAAGGAGCGAACGGGGAGGAAGGTGAGTCGGCACCTCCCACCGGAGGCCGACCACTGGTAATAGCAGTCTCGCCGACACTGGACGACGTAATGTCCCCCAGGTCCGGGAACTTGATATCACAGAGCAACAACAGTGGAGAAGAGATCAACACAGGTGGCAAACTACAATAGTCTGCAAGGAAGGGCAGAAGAGGAGAAGTTTGTCCCTGACGACACTCGACTGTGTCGCCGATGTCGAGTGAGGGGAGAAGTAGAGGTGCGTGGAGTGTGTGTGCACCTTCAAGAAGGACCGCAGCAGAGGGTGCAGTGAACCCGATGATGCATGGTACAGTGGTGGCCAGGGGGGCTCGTTCGAACATCCAGCACCGCAACTGGTGCCTGGAGTTCCAGCAAAACATGCACAAGGAGATGGTCCGACTTCGCGACGCACCAGGAAGAGTGTGAAACACCACAAGGAAGAGCAAGTGAGCACAAGAGCGGGTCGCAGCAACGAGCAAGAGGGGAGATGCAATGGGAGCACAGGAGAGTGCACGAGAGTAGGGACGACTGCGGGGATGAGTCGGCTGACTTGGCGATTGTCCAATGTGCGGGAGGCTGGCAACTAGTGCCAAGGTGTTGGTCAATAAGAATATTTTTTAGGTGAGGAGCAGTGAATATAGTGTGATATCTCGGTGGAGATAATTACCCAGGGCGCCAGATATTCTTGGGTTGACAGTATCGTGAAGTCTGAGAGCTGACTCGTTCCTATGGGTCGTTCGGCCGACGACCATGGCAAATCGTCCAAGTGTAGGTGTTGTCTCCTCTTAGATAAAATTACTAAATACCGTTTGACTGAATTCCTTACTTGTTATGTTGAGGGATATCTGGGCTCCCCACACGCCCATATGAAGTACTGTTTCTTATTATACCGACTCGTGACCATTTCAAACATACTTGCACAGTTAATTACACTTCAAGAAAATTGGTGGGAGAAGGCCAGTACCTTATATGCCTTGCGGCGAGTGGAAATAAATCACACGTGGTAACATGATGCTGAGAAGTCCGGCCGCAGCCGAGCTCTAGAGTCATTTTTTCACATCTCTTCCACCACCTACAGCACTAGAGAAGTTTGAAGCCTACATGTACCCCCCTCCCCCCCTTCGACATGGCAATCAGCCAAGTACGTCGACGAGTAGTCAACCCGGCGACATACAAATATGAACTTTCTTGTTTTAACATCATTTGTCTCCTCTAGACACCTTTAATTAGTAGTTTAACTGTAACTCTTATTTTCGTCCAGACTCAGATTTTCACACATATTATGAACCAGGTCATCTACACCTGGAACGATGCAGTTACCTTCAGCTATCATTCTCGACTTGGTAGGGTGTGGCACAGGTCACGTGTCTATTGAACTTTCAATAAACACATGTTGCTTTCTGCTTTGCTTCTTTTATTTCCCAGGTATATATTTGTATTCACAGTTAGAGGTAGATTATGTTGTGCACTGCCAAAGTAATCCGGAGAAATTATTAAATCGATGAGACGCTGTGCCTCCAGAGGTGCTGGTGGTGTGTTCGTGTGCTGCTTGAGAGCAGGTGGGGAACAGGAACTTATGATGTGCCCTGCGCCATGTTCGGTATAGAGAACGATTGTTGATGTGGGTCTTACGGACTACGGCGACTCTAGATACGTCAATATGAAGGAGAGCTGAGTGAATTTGTCCGTTATATTACGCAAAGGTAAAATATTGCCTGTGTGCGAAGCTGGCGGCCACTTCGCACGCCTATATTACCATTGAAGTTAAGCTGCATATAGGAGGCAGGGCCTATGAATGCAAAACACACTGAAATACACTTGTAAATTTAAAGGCTGCTCTTAGGGTGCAGTATACGGTGAACTTAGGAGAGTTAAATACAATAAAACACACATAATTGTGGTATGACTGTTTTATTACCATGAAGGTACAACGGAATGTTACTGTACTTGCTAATGCGTATCGTAATTGAGCGGACCCGGCACTCTGGGCCTGCCGGTGGTCACAGTAGCGACCATAAGGCGTGGGCCTTAGATTAGTAACGTGAAATGCGTCCCGCACATGAAGCTCTGGTATGTTACGTTGGGATGCAGGGAGACCTCCCCTCGGCTAAATTAAAGTACTAAAAGGTTCTTGAATTACATTAAATATGGCTATGAAGAAAAACGCAGCCTATATTGAATTGCCGAAGGGGGTGCGCGGAGCTTACCGTCTGCCCTGCCAGTTATCTGGAGTGCTAAAGTCTGACTAACGACATGGCGTCTGTTTCGCCGCACGTCCGGCGAATCTAGCACCAAAAAGAAAACATGAAAAAAAATGAACTTAATGAATAACCTGATAAGTGAAATTGATGTTGTACATAATTTAGATAGCTACACTAAAACACATTGGTGACATACTCGTGAACGACAGAACGCCAGATATGGCTAAGAATGTAACGTCACGAGAATGTCACCACATTTGAAGTGTGATATTAAATGAAATGATACCTCAGTAGGCTGATTCTCGATAGATGATTACATGTACACTCTTATAATTAACATTTTAGAATCGGTATGTGTTGTTATGTAATTAATTTCAGGAATGTGTATGGATGTGATGAGAGACAAATTTCGTAACTACAGTAGTTTCCCTAGTGAGTTATGATGTAACCACCATGAATTATGTTTAAAAATGCTCCTATTAATTAATGTTGCTAGGGAATCGCTCGCCACTTCACACTTCGTGCGGGAATTTGATTCCCCGTCTTTTAAAACCACTCGGAGTCACATTGCACTCTGGATTCGGCCACGGGGCCTATCGACATCGCGCTCATCGGAAAGTCGTGGGAATAAGTGGCGCCGCTTACCCTAATGTTCCCTCCAATGGCTGTTGCATCTAATGGTCATGGCTTCACAGAACATACTCGTTTAGGTCACATATCCATTTATCATGAGAGTTACCTCTTTTGGTGAACGTTAAATATTATAACCCGTGGCCACAAGTAACAGGGCAGCAAGAAAAGTGTAATGCCGTTCTTGTCGATCTACACTGATCGAGTTCGCGATCTAATGTCGATTGGTTAAGTATTGCTGTGTGGTTGATGCGTCTGCGATTAAACAAACGGGCACAAGGGATACGTGGACGTCAGGAACACGTCACCAAAATAAGCCATATTCATTAGGCGGCTACCTGTTCCCTCCCATCAAACACACAGCACTATTAGCGCTCGTGGGGAAGAAACAGTAACGCCCCAACTACTAGTAACAACTTTACACCAGGAGACACGACACATTCGGGTTGCTTCGCACCACTCGCACTATTAGTGTGCGCTGATTGTGACGTGCAGTGCTGCCGTGTATTCTGGGTGGACGCACAACCAGTAGAGGCTTGGCACGACTCTGGCTCAGCATCCCTGATCATTCCGCCTACGGAGGGGGATCAGTGGGAACTCTTATCGAGCTGGCTGACAAATCACTATTGGGGTACACTGTTAGTATTTCCGTTTCAGTGCACTGCGTGATTTATAGAACTGTTACCCATAGCCCCGTGAGAGGAGGAGTGGTAGGAGACATAGAGTGCAAAACCTGGCTTAACCTGCTGCCTGGCTGAGGATAGTATGTATCTGTCTATCCTACACAGGATAGACAGGCAGAACAGGTCCGTGCCATAGAACTCAGACATCAAGTAGGCGTGTCTGCACCGGTAATATTAATTGATTTTCCACTGTGTGTCCATAGCAGATACAAGTATCACCATGTTGTTTACAACTTCTTAACCAGAGTGGAACTACGCTTAGGTTGGGACAATTTGGTCTTCTGGACGAAAGAAGCATGACTTTGGAACATTCGTGCAGGCTTAAGACTAAATTAACCTCAACTACCTTACTAGAGGTGAGAGTGTATCAGAACTAGCCAACAGTCCTCGCCTCATCAATACTACCTAAGTCACATTTGGTCTAGCGAGTAAAATCTTTAACTACAGCATCCAGTCTCTCTAATCGGACACGCTTTATGGCAAAACACTTCACTTTATATATGATGTGGAGATGAAAAACACGTGAATGAACATTACAAAAAGACACTTTGAAAACACTGAGGACTTTAGGGCTGCAAAGGCAGGCATTTTTATTAGTTGCATCCCCTTGCATGAACTTACCTTGCCCTTTAATTGTGCAAACTAATTAAACAGAAGTTTTACAGGGTCTATTTTCGGATTCCTTTCTGAGCACTTAAATGCCATCATAGTAACGGGAAAATTGGTTAGAAAATTTTGCAGTTGAATTTTGGTAGATTTGAAGGTTTCTTAATTTCCGGATTTTCATGAAGAAAAATTACGCCACACCTAAGAGCGCCATTTAACACATTGAGGCGAGACAAACTGAATTAATTTTCACACGAAAGGCTATAGGAATTATGCCACACATTCGGGCGAGCCATTTAATACTGTTTGGTTGCATTACTGAAGGTAAGATACGATTTAAGGAGTGGTAAAATTCTGGATAGGAATTTTGTATTGTCTCTACTCAACTAGGTATCAGGAAACGCTCAGTGGTGGTGCCAATGATGACGATGATACTGGAGACAATGGTGATGCTGGGGTGCTGTGTGCCAATTCACCGAGATGTAGATTTCGATTCAGCATCAGATGTTGCCCCTATTATGAATTACTAGTTGTACTCTAGTTTGGTGAGTTATGCAGTGACCTATTTTGGCTGGTCACAAACCCATGATAAAAATGAAATGAAATATTACGTACGTCGCAAGATTGTGATGTTTTATTAGGCTGGACCATCAGGTATAGAGGTTATGTGGATTGGAATAAAAGAATGCCGTAGGTTTTCCGTGTGGACGCCATAACTCAGTTGAGCACGAGAATGATGTGGGTGGCGTGGCCGATGGCCCTGAAGTTGCCCCACATTGATGTCCCACGACTGGTAGCTGTTGCAGGTAATTCTGTCCTGCTATATCCAAAAATACCTGGTATAGTGGGAGATATCGGAGCTTCCACTAAACACTCATATACATTCCTGGCAAGAACTGTTTTGGGTCATTCTCAAACCCATAGTTCTTACGTGACGTATTACCTTTAGGTCATGTAGTCGATATGCGACCATGATAAATAAAATGGCACATTTTCAGCAATAATATTAATTTACCTTTGACCCTCATATGAGACACTGACAAACAAATACTCAGTTAAAGCGAGGAGTGCTCTATAGCTGTAAATTGGCACTAGGCCGAAATAAGGCTTACGGAAAAATTAGGTCTCGTTAATGTATAAATTAACCAGGAACGGAGTGGCTCAATCCCTGGAGTGACAACGATACAATGGTTCCTGATTTAAATAAGTTACTATTGACACGCTACATGACTGGCCTAGATGATGCAGATCCAGGGAGGATGCACGCTAAAGTCCAATCAGCGAGACAACAAAGATGCTTCTGCCAATGGGGTTGACACTCAGCCCTATGATTAGCTGTGTCTTCCCACATGCTCATGAAAAAAAAACACGTATTTTACAAGGGATGATTATAATGAATGAAATGGCTCACGGTTGTGCAGTGGAGATGAGGTGAGACACATCGAAAACTCTTCTTAAATTAAATAAAATTATTAGGTACTATTAAAAATGTAATAAATTAGACAAGCCTTTATAGAGGCTGTCTTGCCTTTTGCCTTCGATGTATTGTGGAAAAATTGTGATTTTGCACCTTTTATTTTTCTGTTATTATCATGTCCCTTTTTATGTTTATAATTTCAGCACATCTCAAATTACTGGTGCTTTATGCCACATAACTAAAATTAAGCTCTTAATAACGATTTGTGCAAAACTGGGGTTACGCCGCCACGTCGTCGCTTTTGCAAACCATGAGTTTTGGAATTAGGACAACATAACCTCAAAATTCCATGGCTTGCCACTGGTCATGGTACTGGACAATAGTGTACAATACTGACTGCCGAGATGAAAAGCCGCGAATCAAATTTAATTACAAACATGCAAACACTACGGCACTCCTAAAAATTATTATGTCATTTTATCTCCGTATATGGTTATTAATTATTATGCATGGTTTGTCATACTTGTTTTTGGATGGGTGCGTATAGCATGCCAAGTATTCGTTAGCATATAAAAACATAATGGACACTCTTAAAATTAAAATATGCACATTATATTCATTTAAAAAATAGCACACTAATTTACATGATGTTTGACATAATGCAGTACATCTAAACAAACTGATATAGCACATTTCATGGCGAACAATATTATACCCAACAATTTAAATACGTTATTAAACACTGCAAACACTTTAGAAAATAAAATTAATATTAATTTGCCATCAGGAAAAATAATAAATAAACAAACAATAGATATACACTAAGCACTGCATGATGCATGCATAATCGCATGAGGCCCGCAATGTACCACTGCTTCTCTCAAACGACGATGTGGTGAATGACTGTGCTGTGGAACAAGGCGTGGTGTACGGACAGATGGTAAGCACTGAAGATGTCAATTGATAGAAGGAAACCTATTCTGGCTTGTCACACATCTTGGATAAACTGTGTAGTAAATTAGAATGCACATTCTTAGCAAGATTGACAAAATTATATGAAAACACATAGGAACCACTGCTAACAAGGATTGTAAGGGTATGTGCCCTGAAATACCGTGAGACGCTACAAGTAAATAATACACAAAAACTCATTTTACACATATATTTTGTGTCACATTGACACTTCTACTGGTAACAACTTACATGATTTCTTGGATGTCAGCCCGCTGGCAAGGTTATGATGTGGGCCGAGCTTCCAGCCCTTAGACTGCTTGCCCGCCATCCTCCACATCTGGAGCAAAGAGCTGCACTCATTTTGTGTGGTAGCACGTTAGTGACCGGTAATGGTGTAAGTGCATTGCAGTGTGTTATTGTGTGTGTGTGTTTGTGTGTGCGTGCATGCGTATGTGTGTGTTACAGTTGAAACACATCACAGAACAGGACAGTGGCCATGTGCACAACTGCGCAAGGACACAAGGAAGTAATATTCACGTATTTTCCTAAAACATTACGTAAAAGGGCAAAGGTGGTGACATACAGTCACGTGCAAGTGTAGGGAGACCCATAATAGTAATTGCAAAGCCCTAAAGTCATTTATAAAGTGTTATTGCAATGTTTTGTAGTGTATCCTATTCACATGTCATCATCCTCAAATCTCTTTGTTTGTTTTGCAGTGTTTATGAATTGTTTATTATGCAAGGGAATTTTTAAGAGTGTTATTGGAAGTGTAGCAGAGTTAAACATAGTTATGGCAAGTTCAATGTGATGAAAGTAGTTCCACATGGTGCTCTGTGGCAGCAACCCCGGCAAGCGTGCCATGTTGGAACGACAGTAGATGCTGAGGACTTCAAGATGCAGGTCACATACAGTTCGGTCCCACATCCGGGCGACATTCACGTAAAGCACCAGTAATTTTTCATCGCAATAGTATGTTAATGTAACTGGAACCTTTTGTAGCAAACTGCCCTGTACACCACTCTCACCTACTCCAGGTTTGCATCGCCTGGAGAAGATTTACTTGCGTTAAAAGTTACACACAAGCCGTCGAACCATTTTTACTGCTTTACTGCTGACGACTGGTTAATGTCAGGCACATTAATGTAAAGTATTGTCCTAGAGGCATTGTAATCAAAGGCCTAAATAAATGGCACTATGTTTATTTATTTATTTACTGTAGGTTCCCATGAGTCCAGTATGACTTCTTCTTGGGAACAGTTCAAAACATATTGGTGACCTTTCAAATACTCATTATAAAAATAAAACAGAAAACAATAGAAGTTCAAGGCATGGTAGTGTTTTTATTTGAGGTAAGCAACAAGGCGCTTCAGGTTAAGAGACCTACCATTTCCTGCCCAAGTGCACGTGTGTTGAAACTTCTCTACCAGTTTTTGTTAGCAAGTGTTTACAGTGTAATGTAGCATAGGCATGTGGATAGCCTAGATAATTTAGTGCACAACATGCGTAACAGTTTAATCAACATTCAGCATGAGGAGAGATGCAGCATAGCAGAAGGATAGCTGCCTTTGGTTGTCGGCCACACAGCCCAGAGTGAAGAAGAATCTGTTCTACCACTTCAACAACACTAGGTCTGGATGGTGCCTGGCGCCTGGGTTATATACCTCATCCCAGTCACCTCAACCATTACAAACTCACTCCACAACATTATAAATTTTCACTCTGATCCTAGACCACCATCCACTGGTCAAGTCCTACAACTTTATGAGCCATGACAACAGTCAGTTACAGTGTGCGAAAAATGGTGCGAAGCCATGATGTTAATTAAATAAACTAATTATGTTTCACTTGGGCGGTGCAAACAGCAGGGGAGGGCAGGTATCTCCAGTGGCTATAAAAATGAAAAGGTGCAAGTGAATAATTAAGTTTATTGTAACTTATTATAGTTGGCACACAAATAATGCAGGCCACCAGAGTATGACATACCACAGCCAAGGTCTCACATGTCCTTGATACTACTGACTGCTCTGCCGTGGCACGTGAACCTCTCCTGGTGAGGTTAGTGCACCATGCTAGAACTATTTTCTGACACACTTGCCAAAACAATAGTACAAAACACATGAAATACCTTACTCTTACTATTTGACATTGTCATAAATTATTCTGAATTCTATTAAACATAAATAAACATTTGATTAAGGAGTGAATTAAGTGAGGGTGAAAACACATGATATTTGAACAACAGACACTTTCAAATAAAAATTATAATAAACAATAACGGCATAGGGAACGACGGATTATCTTTCCAGTTCCTAGAATAAGGGGTTATCCAGCATCTGCCATAAAGTCCTTAAGTAAGAGCGCCCTACTTTCATTTTGCACTACATTGTACTCGCTTTCAACCCCTATATACCGCTGTGTTATACTTGTAGCACCACACACTCTTTGGTTAAGGTATCTATAATGGAGTTAGGAGTATAGTATCGTTAGTTTGTATTTTGCAAGGGTTGTAATCATAAAGCTCTTACGAAAAGTAACCCGGTAATATTAACTGGGTTAACTGTCATGTGACCAAAACTAAAAAAAAAAAGAACAGCTGAAATGTTTTTTTCTAATTAGCATTTTATAGTGTAGATGAATATCTAAAGTACAAAAACTAAGAAATCATTGCATAATGTGTCTTTGTACGCATTTCTTGTCCCGCTTTTCCTCGTTTACTTTATTTTCTGTTTCAGCAAAATGACGACGCTCCACAACATATTGGAGGGGGATTAGTCAGATTATGAGGAAAAGATGTGATGCACTTACGTGTAGTCTGATATATATATATATATATATATATATATATATATATATATATATATATATATATATATATATATATATATATATATAGACACACACACACACACACACATATATATATATATACATATATATAAACTTTGTATACTGTAATTTAACTTGTCTAATATATTTTTAAGTCTATGTATTTTAAAAAAGATCATATGGAAACAATAAAAAAAAAAAAAAAAACCAGGGTTACACAATTTCTTGCGGTTAACCATGTTGCTTTCAGTAAAACTACAATGCCCTACAGCTTGTTGGAGGAGGATTGGCCAAATTATGAGGAAAATATGTGATGCATGAACGTGTAGTCACGTGTGTGTGTGTGTGCGTGTGTGTTTTCTATATCCAGTGTATACATTTTGTATACTGTCAATTGACTTGTCCAATATTTTTGTATAGCTATGTATTGCCAAAAGATCTTAGTGGTGCAATAAAAAAACTTTTTAGAGTGTCTGATTTTGAAATGGCGCGAACTCTAAGTAAGTTAAGTACTGTTATTAAATACTGTGCTAGGTGACGATGGCTACTATGAAGAGTATTTGTTAAATAATGTTATGAACAAACAACGTAAAAAAAATATTTTATGATGCAGTAGGCTTACTGCGATAGTACAATAAATTTGTATTCAGGCTCAGTTAAATATTAAATTTAATATCTGGGCTACAATTACTGGCCAAAAACGCTAACATTTATTATTTTGATCGTGTCCCTATTTCAAAACTTAATTTCCTTTACTTGTTTGTTTTAATCTCTGCATATTTACTCTCCATTTCAGGTTTGTCCAACGTGAATTAATTTTTATCTTGATTACTTTTCGAGCGAATTGATGTAACTGTTTCGATTAATTTGTTGATATCGAAAGTTCCTCTAGAGTATGACAGTATGCTTCTTCTTGTGCGTTATCTGTTCTTTGGAGTTTTGACGTGTTGCCGAGTACTTTTTCTCGGTTCAGCGCTGATCAATTTGCTAACGAATTGATTATCTCGACCGAGAACCTATAAAAAAAAAATGGTAAGTTTTATTATATGTTTTTTGGTTTGTTTAATTTGGTGTAAATGCAAATACTTGGTTAGTATTATTTGTTATGTCACGTGGTAAGTGATACCCGAGTACCACGTGTATCTGTTGGCTGTGTTAGTAAAGTATTATTTTCAAGAATTCAACTTATGATGCATAGATCCTACATGCATTATTGTTTACTTAATCATATTTTATTGTGTGCTTTTCAATATTTGTTTTCCAATTGATGCCGGCCGGGTTTATAACGTATGCAACACGCAATAGTTCAACAACCCAATCTGGGCGTAGTACAGGAAATTACGATATTTTATAAACATCTCGGTTCTGCGGTGGCTGAGCGGTTAGACTTCGCCTACCACCAAGGCGATCCGGGTTCAATCCCCAGCTGGGTCACTCCGTATTCTTGCAAGTGGGAATCGTGCTGGACGATGGCGCTGGTCGGAGAGTTTTTTCGGGGATCTCCTGTTTCCCCCGCCTCTGCATTCCGGCTCTGCTCCATTCTCATCTCTCGCACTTTGGCTCAAGACCTCTTTAACTCCAATTTACAGTACACAAATACGCAGGAAAACAGACTCTGAGCAAGCAAGCGGACGGCCGGGGTGAACTATTTTACAATAAGAAGAAACACATGTCTTGCAACTTAGAAAATCAGAAATACTCGGCTGTTTCAAATTACTGGTAAATATTAAGAATAGGGTCTTTTCTATAAAAAAAAAAATCAGAAAGTGGTATAATTAAGAATGAAACCAGCGTGCGCTGAATCACTGTTTTGGGGAGTTGCTCCTCTGCTGGAGCTGAGGACTTTAGCTTGGTGTGTAATTTTTGGTTATGCTTGAATTATAATTGTATTTGCAAGGGGTCTATGTTTGTACATTATTATTACACCATACTACTCAATTCGAACAAATATATGTATATACCACACTTAATAACATGTAAATAAAGTATGTGCATTTACTCACCTAAGTAGGCGATGGATACAAGGTTCCCGTGGCGAGTAGGAAATGAAGCATACGCTCATGTTCGTCAGGGTACCGGTTGTAAATCATAAAATTCGCCAGGTACCCCACGAAGTGTGGTGTCCTACCATACCTACCACATACACCCTATCCTTTGGGTTTTCACTCCTCTATCGAGATCAACAAAATTCATACTATGATTCCCCCGAAGGTGTTTATAGTCATGTCAAGAGTTAACAGTCGCTTATAATTGTTGTTCCAGGCTCTATGAATTGCTTGATCACTGTCAATAGTGTCCTGCTAGTACAATTTTGACAGGAACAAGAAAAATACAATTTGTTTTTCTTTAGATGCTGCCGAAAAGCCACTGCCCCTTGACAATACGACCGCTATTAAATTTACATTTCTCAAATCTTGCCTTGTCTATTTCAACGAAAAAGCTCAACCCCCAATTTTGTCCCTTTTCTCACGCATACGCCAGCTAATCACCACCTCGTGACAAAAGGACAACCAATCCACGACAGTAACTCTACTAACATGGCACATTCGACTAATGAACTGGGTGCGAGGGAGGAATCTTGAAATAAAAATATCTAATCTTACAAATAAGTTAAATAGTTAATTTACTGTTTTCAAACCACATGCTGTGCCAAAAAGATTTTTTAGAATTGCAAAACACCCTTCTATATTTTTTACGGACTTGTGTCCTCACTGATCGTTGACAGTGAAAAAATCCATTGTCCTCTGCCAATTCAGCTACTGTTGCATATGAGTTGCCCCTTACCTCACTCGTCAACACACCATGATCTGCTTCAAAAAAATCAAACAATAGTAGCGAAAACAACGTTAATTCGACAAACTGGCAAACGCCCAGGTAACACCTGCCTCATAGTCAATCGCCCAGAGGCGCACTCGAACTTGCACCCTCCATTCTTAAATCATAAGTCTTAATATGGACAGATTCAGATGTCACAAACCACGAGCCCAGCAACACTCCTCTCATCACGAACCACTCTATACGGCGTTTACCATTCAACTGAACTATGATAATGGCTACACATTCACAGCAGATAGGACTGTTGATGTGTATTTTTTTCCTTAAAAATGATGGTACACTGGCACAAAACTATGGTACATTTGTGTACCATTACTATCTCATCATAGTACACAAGATCAAATTATTGTACAAATACCATGGCAATGGTATGTATAACCAAATGTATAGTAATGTTTCATGACTATACACATCAACTGTTTATAAACACAGTCTTTGAATGTTGTTTTGTGTGATTTACCATATGTATATTTATTCTACTAGTAATTCGTTACGTAGTACTATCCTCTTGTGAATAGGGTGAATAATGTAAGCATTGAGTAATTCACTAGAATTACATGATGTTTCGACACCTTTTTATTGCTGTGTTTACGTGTATAATTTCAATACTGTGGTATAAGTATATCCTGTGAATGATGTTTTATACATTAAAAAATTTTTTCAAAATGTATTTCCACATTTAGCACATTTCAGTGACCTGATAATATTGGATTTACATTTGCTGTGTTTTATTGCATAAACACCTCAATCTTGATAGCCCTCCTCACTATCACATTTCATGTTATATACTGCACAGTACGTGTAGCCCCGCTAAAATTTGTATTAATTGTGATTGTAATAATAATATATAACATTTCCAGGTATTTTCCCAATTTTCAGGAAAAACCTCTCCATAACAATTACCAAATTACTGAGATAGGTTTTACTGTGTACACATATCATTTTGTATATTATACAGTGTTTAATACTGCATAAATATTACTGCCAAATCATAAGCATTCAATTATTAAAACAAAAATAATAATCACCACAGTAAATCAAAGTACCTACTGCATTGTTTTACACAATGGCCACGAAAACGAATATCAACAAACCAAATACTTGATTCCTATTGGTTACATGGATTCACGGACCTGGAAGAGTTTGGAGAAGCCCAGCTAGCTATCTTACATGTATCCCTATGTTAACTGCGTCCACATGCATCTCGTAGGCTGACACAGTGTGTGTTAACGTGCTCTGCTTCCATGATTGCATCCGTCATTGTAGAAGGCACCTAAGAGCCACTTAAATCTCTAAACTCAACTTTATAAGCATCCTATGATCAAAGACATTACTAATAATACAAAATTAAAAAAAAACTACAAAACTTTACTTCCCATATGGTGTTTGCATTTTTTCCCCAATGTTTTAGGATATGTTCTTTTGTATGGTAAGTTAATAGATATAAAGGCTGTTCACAGTAAAATGAGCACTTTTGAAAGCCCTGCTTAAATTCTACTTTGTATGTACGTTGTGTATTCCACCGCTTTATGTTAAATTGACATTGGCATGGGCTTCATCACTTTATTCATGCGTCGGTCAGGTGAAACTGGAATTGTAAGAAAAGAAAATATGTTACTAATCTGGTCATTTTTACTCATCGATGCATAAAAAAAGAAAGTGAAATTAATAATATAAATTATTACAAATATGTAGTTACCTAACACTTTTTATTCAATGTTAAGTTATGGAACTGTTTTCCATCTATCATTACCAAATTCACTGGGCAAATGTCACTCAGCCTGTTAAAAAATTTGCAGGTAGGGGACAGTGACTTTTTTTATAAGGTTGCTTTCAAAAGTGCTCACTTTATCGTGAACAGCCTTTAGTGTTTAAATAACTGATTAATGAATGTCTAGGATTACTATTTAATTTTCTAAGAAAGATAATGACACCAAAGTAGGGCCTATTTGAATAAATTGCAGTTATACTATTTCAGCCCCTGACTAAATTTACTGTGAAGGTGGCTGGTGAGCTCGGATTGGCTGCTGCTCTTTCCATAACATCGTAACTTGCTAGTAGTTAATGAACTGTGTTTCAATTCACTGTAATATACCCTTGTTCATTTGCCCTTGATCTCTTCAGTACCAGCAATTTCCCCACATTCCCTTGATCCCTTCTTATGAAGTGGATATAATTTCGAACAACTGTGATTATTTTGCAATTTGCAAGGCATATATGAAAAAATTAAATTAATTAAACTGATTGTTGCCTCAGTTTCTGTTACGAACCACAGTGTCCAGCAAATGGGAGGAAGAAAATGCATAACTTATAAACAGTTGAAAAACAGAACTTACACCGAAGGGTACATGAAGGGGATGTCGCTCGTGCTCTTGCTAAAGGCGACATTTGAGGATGCATTCATGCCTTTTGGTTTGATTCTCGAGTGACAAGCAAAATTTGCTAACTTTATATTTTGATCGCTGATGGACACTATTACCATTACGTAATTATCACAGCTAACCAATGAGAATGTGTTTTGTTGTACAGATGACAAAACAGTTTTACTTTGCAAAGTACGAGTCTTTTTCATTGTTTTATAAATTAAGTTATCAACATCTGTCAGAATATAAAAAATGAACACCAAGTTGATTTCTATAATTGCAATGACTTGTTAATGCTGTTTAATATAAAATTTACAGTAATGCACCTCCCTCCCCCCTCTTACACATCCCCTTTACCATTAACTAACCCACTATGAATTTATTACAATATATTATGCTGCAATATTAACTCCATATAAAAATTATTGCGAACCTTCTAACAACTCCTCACTCAAATAATGCTCCACATGTTTGTGAACATTAAATACCTGAAATACAAACTTTGAACAATGCAGCAAATTTACTGCCGCAAGTGGTGATTTTTCATACTTGTCTGCCAGCCATCTAACCTGCTGTTGTGCCTTGTGTTTTTGGTAGCTGCCACCAGCACCACATTGGCTAATCTACCACCAATGGGAGCTCACCAGCCATTTGCACTACCAACCACACTTTCAAATATGCCAGAGGCTTTATTTGACTATAATGCATAGAAGTTTACACAAATTCTTTTTGCAAGCAAATAATATACTAAATTGAAAACTGAAAAATATGGCCTTTTGTACAAGTTGAAGCTTTTAGCCCCCTCTGATCACTGACTGGGAAATTAATTGTTCGTGAAGGAGGCGTGAGCTCTGGGTTAGTAATTGCATTAAGTCTTGCCTTAATTGGAATGACACTTGAATGTTGAAACCTCATTAACCAGAGTCAGCCTAACTAATAAATATTATAGTGGTAAACCTCGACGATGGAGGTTGAACATAAGCCCCTTAAGTTGCTCCGGCTCCTGTGTGAGTTACTCCAAATTGGAATTGATAAGGTTACTGCTTGGGGTATTCTTCCTGGTTGGCGGATTAGGGACTACAACTCCTATGATTAACTTCACATTCAAGATTCTGCGGTAAGCGGATTTGAGTTTTGTGACAGAGGTGGCCCGTAAATGGGGCAGTGCCAGTGTTGTTTGGATCATACCCAAAGGTATCTATTCTAGTTTAGGCAGGACGCCGGAGTAAAGAGGGGGCCCAGTTGGTTTTGCGTGTGGGCACAAAGTCAACAGACACTTGGATAGATACTTTGACGTATTACCTGTGATCTGCCATGCAGCGGCCCACTCCTCTGCTCCGGCTGGCTTGTTGAGATGGCCTGTGGCTGAATAGCGGCTGGCGTTGGTTGCAGAGAATTTTCCTCAATTATTTCGTGGGTTGGTAAGTTCAAGATGTCCGCCTCAAGCTGCTTCAAAATCAATTTTAATTTAAGCTTCCTACCACCCTTATGTGCATACGGCATAGCGTTGAATTATAAAACACTAAAGATAAATCCGGTTAAATTGGCGGGCTTATCGTGTATTTCTAGGAGTACTGGTTTCTTACGCAATATCCGCTTTGGTATTCCACGTCCGCCTGTTACCCAACGGTTGATGCAACTGCCAAAGTTTAGGATATTGACGTTAGCTGCCAGTGACTCCTAGGTGTGGTTTTCCACTGGGGTCGAGTAGTAAGGATAGATCTCTCTCTGACTTGGCCATTTTCCAGCGGGGCAGAACAGGATGTTATCAGAGTTACTTGATTCCGTGAATGCAAATGAGTACTCGTGCTTTTGGGCGAACTTGAAGATCTACAAGAGAGATACACTGTATTTCGCCGGCAGAACTCTGCTTGCCTCGTGGTGATTGGTACGCAGTAGCCGGCTTCACCTTGACGTGCAAGCAATGCAAACTCTATCACAAGTACCTTATAGGTCAACAAGGGTTAGCTAAAGCTAAGAACACAGGAAATTAAGTTTCAATTACAAAATACATTCATTGAATACGTATTTAATAGCATATATATGGGTCCATGCTCTCCTGAATTAATTAATTATGAAAGAAAATATTAATTCCATAAAATTGATTTTAACCCTAAATGATTTGAAAAGAGTTGTTCTTAATGGACGTGACCTAACCATTCTACCAAAGAGAGGTCTTCACCCAAAGGGTGAAGAGGTGGCTTGACTAAGGCCATGCAGAGTGTCTAGAAGAGACGTCTCTATGACCTTCAATTACGTGGGTGGTAAAAGAGGTAGGATGAGGTGGAGGACGACGTTGGCAGGACCCTTCTGGTAGGCTGTTGATGCCCTTCTGGACGTCTTTCGGAGGCCGAAGAAGTGGAAGGCCTCTGGTAGACGGCAGTCCTCCAGATCTCTTAGTCATCAGCGGCCACTGGTTCTTCCACGGTCACCGACGCGGGTGAGGAACTCGGCCCTTGGCTATCACCCTCAGCATTTGCTGCGGTGAGAGGTGTAGCAGACTGCTCTGAGGCCAGTGCTGGAACTCCTATTTATTCTAATTATTCCAACTTGGGGTATCTCAGAAGGATGTGGGGGGAATCATCCACGCTCCTTGGGGATGAAGCTCTGACGTCACATGGGTTCCTGGATCCTTATCTGCATGGCATGAGGCAATGACATATCTTGCCCCGCATGCTCATAGGGGCTGTGACTGCTGGCAGGCCTGCTACGCTCAGCGGCATAAAGTTTAAATACCGCGGCCGTCATGGTGGTGGGCGTGGCAAATTTTAAATGGTCGCTCTTCGGCGAGGGGTGTTGAAGGGTAACTTCTAGGCGAATAGTAACATTTGAGATCACGTGGTTGGAGGTTTTGTTGAGGCTCTGTCAACTCAGGTAGACCACATGTCCTGTCTCCATTACTGTTTTTATTTATGGCCCATCGGGTGAATATGGTTCAAGATCATTTATAAACTGTATCTTTGAATTGTGCACATTCAACTTTTTGTGTTGGTTTGCTTGCGTTATTTGCATAGTTGATAAACTTGGCCTTAATTATTTTATTCCTGTAGTTTCTTTTAGCTATTTAATACTGCATGTAAATAAATTTCTGTTAGCCAAACTTCACGTTTGGGGCTCGGTACCCCTTTTTAGGGGCTAGCTTTGGATTCTACAAGTATAATTCTAATTATAATTATTTGGACACAGTTTGCTGTTCTTGATTAATTGTGTTTGTATTGTGACTCCATTTTTGGGTCAGAGAAAGCTGGTATTCCACCTCTATCTGGTCTTTTTTGAATTTGTTGACTTCATAGATACACATCCTATGGAAGTATTTTGTAATACTGCAAGGAAAACAGGGTGTCCACATTCTGGAAAGTCAGGGAAGTTGAAATTGTTCAGAGAAAGTCAGGGAATGTGCTTGAAATCCTGAAAAAGTCATGGAAATTCCCCAGTGATAGTAATTTGAGGGGGAAATATTATGCTCCAGTCTGCCGTTACCCAGGCTGTGAAAGCATTAATTTTTGCAGGTGGAGGTTGAGTACATAATCATACACACTATGAAGTGGCATATGCAAGGCCCTGTTTGAATTTTCATTTTTTGTATTGAAATGATAGTTTCAAAATAATTGTGATTGTAATCATGTGGAATTCTGCATGATGTCTGTTAACAATGTGTAATGGCAGGAACTTTACTGTGCAAATCTGCATTTTACCAGAAACTGTTAGATAAAAATACAATACAGACCTCTGTATGATAACATTTTTCGTATTATTTTGACTAGAAATATTTAAAAATTTGAAAAAACAGACACAAAAATTTGTTTTAGTAGATGATTGTATACAGAAAATCATGAAATTGGAACAGCAGAAAGAATACATTGAAATTGAACACAAGAAAAAACTTCTTGAGGGTATGAAAAGGTTATAAAAGATGTTTAGTTAATATTGAGTTCAAGAAAGTTGTGTTTTGAAAGACTAGACAATGACTGACTTAATTAATGACTGTAAATCCTGTTTATCTTTATATATATAATTCTTCTGTGCATGTGTATGTCACTGAACTCCTCCTAAACGGCTGGACCGATTTTGATGAAATTTTTTGTGTGTGTTCAAGTAAAATATTTAAAAAATAATTTTAGTCAGGGAAATTTGAAATTTTCATCAGGGAAAGTCAGGGAAATTTTAATACAGCTAGGTGTGGACACCCTGGAAAAGCATTGCATTTAAGGAAGTCCATGTTGGTGCTACCCAAATGAAAATGAGGAATTTGTAATTTTCGAGGATATCAAATTAATATTTCTAATTTTTGCCATGTATATTGGTTACGGAAAAGTAACAGGATACCTGGTAAAGACAGGGAATTTGTTTTAAGAATACCAGTCACCTTGCAGTAATATTTATTTTTATATTTTCCCTGTTTAGTCTTACGCCAAAGATCCAGAAAAGCCAGCAACAGAGGCTCAGACAATCCATCGTATCAGGATCACTCTGACGTCACGTACTGTAAGAAGTTTGGAAAAAGGTGAGGGAATGGTGAAACTATTTTCTGCTCTGTTCTAAGAAATGGTCTCATTAAATAGGTTGGCAATTAGCATTGTCTAATAGTGATAGAATTTTTGTTTCTCCCATGTATGTTGTGTAGTGACTACTGTACTGTATCCCTTTTTTTCAGGGGAAAAATTCAAATTGTTGATGCGTTGCCAAAATTTGTGCTTGTAAGTCATTATAGGGACTATAGTTTAGTTCAGACAAGACATTATTATAGCATTAAAAAATATTATAAATATGATGTAAACACTTTAATTTAATTTATGTAGCTGTTATACTGTAAGGTCTCTCTTTAGTAAATCAAAATGGCTAAATATATAGGGCTATAAAATATTGGGAATATTTAAAATTCAAGTATTAGAATGTTTATTTCTTGAACAAAGTTTCAACTTTTTAAATGGAACAGTGCCTATTCAGTCACATCAAGAAAATAAAACTTTGTGTCACATGTTAAATGGTTTTGTGTAGCATTATTTTTGGAACCAGTCATGTTAGAAATTCTAAGATTTATATGTGTTGTATGGGCTCAGTAGATTCTCACAAAATCTTAAAATTTTTCGCAGATGTTAATTTTTAGAGTTTTAATTTTATTGTTCAGTAACAGTTGTGTTAAATAGTGCTAGGCCAATACCAGATTTTGCAGATACCCTTGATACTGATTTTGTTGCAGATACCAGGTAATTGTCAGATTTCATACTGCTTTTAAAATACTGGCAATGCAACTCCTGCAAATCTGGTAATTCGGGACCCCCAATACATGCTGTAGATGATTATCTTTTACAGGACCTGTCACAGCAGGTGGCCACAGTGGGGCGGGAGGGACATCTCACTCTCCCTCGTAGATGATTATCTCTCTGCATGGTAGCTTTCCCCACCCTCCAGTTTAGTTATTAGAATAAGAAGGGCAACTGCTGCCTCAAAATAGCAGCAGTTGAGCCTGTCTTACTCCAAAGTCCCCACTCTATTTCTTATTCTCTGGTTTTATGGCCAAGGATACTAAACTGTTTCGTTAATTGCACAGTAGTCATTACAGTAGGCTATCTTGTACTATATATAGCAGGATAACCATTATATGGCTGTCACTCTAAAAGGTTTGTCTTGTTTCAAGTTTTCTTTTTGTTAGGAACATGTTGGTTTAAATCATGCATGGAGTGAATGGAAGATTAAAATATAGTGCTTTTGTTGCACACTTGTGTATTCAACAAACAAATAACTGTAATTGCATATCATCATAATCGTGGTAAAACGTATATATAGTCCATTCCCGATTAGAAGTGACTTATGAAAATCAACCTTTGAAAAAATACTCTTAGGCATAACATGTCAACCTGTTTTTTCAATAACCTGTATTCCACAAATATATAACACTGTGGTTAACTTTAGAGTACTGAATTATTGAATAAATGTAACTTTCCTTAATATCTTCTATAACTTTTAATATTTATTTCTTTTTTAATATGAATTAACAATAGTGAGAGCAGCGACCTGTTGGCAATGGCCGGTAAGAAATAGTTTGCAGTTAAAATATTTTAACCTAGTTTTTCAGTATACCATTTGTAAATTAAACTGTGCCTATTGAAATATTTATATATTTAGGTAGCCCCGATGGCAACATATCTCATTTTTATAGTTTAAAATAACAGCAGAAAATATTGTGAGTAGGCCGTAACGGTATGGTTGTTTTTATAGAACTGTCTGCTGAGCGAGGCTTGTCGCGCTCTCTCTCTCTCTCTCTCTCTCTATCTATCTCTCTCTCTCTCTCTCTCTCTCTCTCTCTCTCTCTCTCTCTCTCTCTCTCTCTCTCTCTCTCTCTCTCTCTCTCTCTCTCACTCACTCACTCACTCACTCACACTCAGGAAGTTTCTCTTCACTAGTAAGTGATGAAATTGTACATGTTTTCAATTGTAGCATATTTAATACTTATTACAGCAAAATAATGATTTTTGAATTTGTAATTTACAACGGAAAAGAGATTTTAATGTTTGAATACTTATTTTAATATATTTAGATATGATGACAGGGCAGTTACCAAGTGAAGTGGCAGACTTGGCAAGCCATGACATGGCGTGTTGCTTTCTTTTACCAAACAAAGCGTAAATTATTCTTACTCTGAAAAATACTTCAAATTACCACATCACGTTTGTAGATGTGTTTTTTAAACCTCCCTAAGCAAGTTACGATGTTGTGATAAATCTGTGTTTCTGCGGCAGTAATGAATATACTGTTACGGTGTGTTTCGTTAACTGCTGCATGTGAAATAGTGTGGCGTGGCTGTGTGGTGATCGTTACACTGGATCTGTGTGTGTGCATGATTCCAAGTATTTGATGTGAACTATTTATACGTTTTAAATGTGAACTGTTTTTATGACGAAGTTATTTCTTTACATCCACGTCTGTTTATTCATCACAACGTTGTACCTTCGCCCTGTGTGTTTGAAACACAGTCGTGTAATGTGATTTACCACCAATCCCAACAAAATAACCAAGCCCAGCCCCAATAAATGTCAATAAACCTAATACATAGTAAGTAGCAATACATATAAATATGAGCAGAATAAAAGTTACGGTAGGTTTATTTGTGTGCATGTTCACTGCTATATTTTAAGTTTGTATGCCAAAAAATGAGCGACATGAGTTGCGTGCTTGATTTTAATGTGTCTTTTTCATTGGACTGGTTATTCCTTTGTTATTCGAACTGAGGCTGTGCTTTTAAAAAAATAACCCAACAATAGCAATAACAAAAAGTTAAATAATATAGCGTTAAACAGTCGCTGCAAAATATTAACGTGCATTATGTGTAATGTGCTATATTGTGGAAAACAAATATGTTAATGTAACATAACCGTAAGAACTGTCATTAATTCAGGCATTTTTAAAACGTCAAAAAGCTGATCTAAATAATGTTATAGGCCTAAGCTGTGAATATTCGTACGGAATGGTTTTTGGAATATGACAGAATTCTTTGAAGAGCTGAAAGCTGTAAACCGTATACAACGCATTTGACAGATATAAAAGTAGAAGTCACATTTCAATGTTTATGTATAGGTGTAGCAAAAGTATATAAATACATGTACACACACAATGGCATGTAAACATTGATTTTGACAGATGCTACATGGCAGTCACGAAGGATACGAAACAGGCCTACAAGTAGATATTTAGCAGGGCTCCGAGAAAGTTGCTTCCAGTAGGGAATGGACTATATACTGTAATTCACATTCCCGAAATTCCCAAAAATGTCTACTCATTGTTTAGGTTCATAGAGGCAAACTTTAATATGTATCTGGGGTAAAACTGCATTGCCAACGTTTCTACACATTATTTTTTGTTAAACATGTTTATGTGAGATGCTGGCTTTAGAGGTTTCATTTGCCATGCAGTATTACAGTTCTATTTTGTGAAAATTAAGTTGCTGACTTTTGAAACAATTATGTTTGACACATAAAGGTAATCTTTTTACTGTTCTCATTACATTATACTATTTAAATGATAAATTATGTTACAGAGATTAAGCCAAAATGATCACTAGGGGGAAATTGCAAATTTTCTCTAAGAAATCTGGAAAAATCAGGGAATTTTGAAACTAGTTGAGTTTCCACCCTGCATCTATTTTACTACCCCTTCACTTGCATTCAACTGATCATGCACTTCTATTTCTTGTCTGTGTTAATAAAGGCCCAAATTGTGACCATTTGTACGTGGCTGTGGTGGCAGCAGCTCAACTCTAGTCTTTTGATGAACCTTCTGCTGTTCCATGGAGAGTAGTTGTTCATGGTAGCGTCCCTCTTGGGGTGCAGCAAGATGAGGCAATATTGAGGTCACCGAGTTCTGGACCAGTGGTGTATGGAAGTGATACCAATTAAGTGTTTTAATTTTTTTTGTAGTTTGTGCTGACCTGATCAATGGGGCCAAGAAGCAGAACCTGCGTGTGAAGGGACCAGTGCGAATGCCAACCAAAATCCTGCGGATCACAACTCGTAAGACACCTTGTGGAGAAGGTTCCAAAACATGGGATCGTTTCCAGATGCGAATCCACAAGAGAGTTATTGATCTCCACAGCCCATCTGAGATAGTCAAGCAGATTGTATCCTTACCAAAACAGTGTCTAAAATTTTCTAATTTTTTTTTTTTTACAATATAAGGGTAAAAAAATTATCAAAGTTAAATTAATGGTTTGGGCATGTAAATGCATCACAGTACTTTTAACCAAAATGGTTATCTTGTAACAGAACCGTGTGTAGATAACCTATCTGATAAACTATAATGACTAAAGTGAATATCAGTCCCTTTATACCATTCTTGAAAATATTAACTGTAAGTTTATAATTATCACAAACACCTATTAACATTAACTGCAAAAATCCATTTCTATTGGGGTTTGTATTAAAGAGGTTTTGCGTTAAGCAACGTTAGTGCTATAATTATATTTTTAAACAAATTTTGGGACATAAATAAAGTGGAGATTATTCTGAAGATGGCTATTCAGTATAACAATTTGAGAAAAACAAAATGCTATCACCAGGAATTGCATATTTAATGGCACAGCATTCATGAAGACTGCCAATCAAATAAGAACCTAAATAGTACAATATCTTGCATTTTTTGTTCTGATAAATTCAACTGCTAGAGAATTACAGCGATGCTGTATTTTCATAAATCAAACATAATTGTGGTTTCAACATCTAACCTGTAAGTGAGTATGTTAATTCAGTGTGTAGTATTTCCCAGCTTTCAAATTTAATGCTGTTTGTAGAATTTATTAGAGCTGTGCCTATCCACAAATTTTGCCAGTGCCCTGATCCAGGGATCTGCCGATATTACCATTACAGGTTGGCTGATCTTATGCCAATACAAATTTACTTCAAAACAGAGTAAGTTATTCACAGTCAATTGTCCTTTATTTTAATCTTTAAGGGATAAAATTAAATGCAACAATAGTTGTATTTATATTCCTCCAAATTAAAGTTTGTTCAGAATTACTTAAAGTATGTGGTGGGATTTCCCTAATTTAAACGAACCTTTTTTTAATATTTATTGTGTGTGTGTCTATATATATATATATATATATATATATATATATATATATATATATATATATATATATATATATACACATACACACACACACAAGCGCGCTGTTCTTCTTGGGTCTTGAAGGGGTGACGACGCTGATTACCCTCTTTGTTCCGGCGGAGGAGAGGGAAATAATCAAACTCCAGGGTGAGGCATACGGAAATGAGCTCCCTTCCTGGGAGTTTTACTAACCTCAATACCAGGGCTGTCAAGAGGTGGGACACCAGCGGTCCCATGGGGATGAATGAAATCAATCAATGATTAATCGAGGGTGATTGTGGTTGTGGCTGATCTGGCCGGGGTGATGGGATTTATCCACAGCGACCTCGTCAGCTGGTATGCGGGTATAAAGTTGGCTGAGGATTGTTTGTCGTGTGGTTTGGGGACGACCTTTGGAGGGAGTCGAACCCTGGCAGTTTCCCCCAAGGCCAACTTTATCATGCAAATATTCGGCAGTTCTTCTACTGACGGGTGTCAAACCTGAATCAATCTGCCTGTGGCTAATCTCACAACGCTCGATGGGGTTGGGGTGGCTTGAACAGGAGGTGCCTGTGTTTCCGGAGTATTAATAGATACTACTGTCTCAGAGGGTTATGGTGGTGTCTTCCTGCTCGTCCTTGTCCAGCGGGCACCAACCTAACTGACATTTAAGAGTGTTCTTGTGTGTCGGCGGTATTACTACATCATGATATACGGGTAAGTGTGCCAGTTCTGGAGGTAACAATTCTGTAGGGTTAGAAATAGATACTAGACTATCGATAGGAAGTGGTTTGTTCAGGGTGCGTCTCTCACGTTGCCTCTGGCGGCTCCCAAATCCGCCATGCTTGTGATGCATTGAAGATTTGAGCTGGCTACCTTGCTGCAGACGTAGCTGTCCTGGGTGGGCTCCACTTCACAGTCTTTCCCAAGAACCTGCTGTGTCATGGGCAGTCAGGGTATTAAGCTTTTTGTCTAGCAGCAGTTGCGGATGTACTGAAAACCCAGGAGCAGCGGTGTGCCACTGCCCTTCTGATAGTGGCCTCTGTTGTTAGGTCTCTTCTAGACACCCCACAACTGCGTCAGAGTTGTTTTCGTAGCCGTTGAGTTCATTCTATACTTGGTGGTTAGTCTAGGAGCAGGTCAGCTCCACCTGTTAAGTGCAGTTTACTTCCATTCTGGCTCTGCTTAGCAGTAGGTATGAGTTTCAAGTATTTATTATTTGTAATAAATACCATTGTTAATCCTATCCTGAGAGTAAGTTTGTTTAGAGGTAAATCCTGTCCAATACTAGTAACTTTACTTCTAGACTGAGCAAGTAAGCATACGGGTGTAATACCAGTATGAACCATAGTGTAGGACTACAGATCCCCGTCGGGTATCTGTACGTCAACACACACACCACCTTTGACGGCCACCCATTCTGTGCACCCAGTTGTACAGAAAGGTAGAACCCCAACCACTAGGAACACCTCCATCAAGAGCAGGACAGCCACCTCAGGTTGTATCGCTGACCGGAGCACCGAAGGTGCTGGCAGAGATATTTGTCTGAGACTGAAGTGCCCGACTGTTGCTGGAACTCACCCCGACAGTAGTAGGAAGACGACCCACATGACCTACTGCTCTAGCCATCAACTGCTGTTGGGCTTTACACTTAGTAGGGGTACCGTCGATTGCTTGCACCTATGGAAAGTAAGGCAATGTTCTGTTCCCTGCACTGATGCGACCAACTGCATAGCCGCCAATTGTTGTTCCATTACTTCATGCGTTTAATGCTGGGCTGGGGATCGGAACAGCTTCCATGCTCTACTTTCGGCGCGTAATTTGAGAGTTTTGTTTATGAATGGCAAGACATTTACATATACGGCGATGGTAAACTTGTGATTTGACGGAATAACTTGTTTACAGTTCTCTTATTTGTAAACAGGGGCATAATAAAATTAAATATTAAATATTTAACAGCCACCACGAGTACATATTAATCTCAAAGTCATACACACAGCAGATTATGTCACAGGTTGGCATTCCAACCTACTTTATTTTCGCCTAGGTATGTTTGCTTGGATTCTGTTTACTTTATTTCAATGGAGAAAAGGAAACTGTTTAAAAAAAGGTGGGAAAGGGGAGATGGCGTTCTTTAGATTAATGTCTTTCATGAGACGGTTTTGTTTTGATGGAGCAGTAGAAAATTAAGTTCGTAATGAAATAACATTCAAATTATTGTAATTTCGAAAATTTTAAATTCAATGAAAAAACAAAACATGATATATATGTCATTCGTATTCGTACAGATGCAGCAACACACGCACACACACACTTTGGTAGAAGTTAACCATACGCTCGTAGAATTCACGGTGTAGGCAAAGAAACAAATATTATTTACATAATACAAAAATGTTGGAAGTGCATTTTTTTTTTTTTTTGACCATGTGCATTTCAATAATTATAGTAATTGTTTACAAATACATTATTTACAAAACATGCAAACTTACTGTTATTAAAATTTGCAACCTCCTGAACACGTGGTTTCCTATGGAAATCCTTTCAAGTTTTCACCAAAGCACGTTTGTTCGTCATTATCAGTATATAATTTAGTTGCAGAATCATTCAGTAAAATTAACTCTGCGCACGTTTCCTAAAACCAACAAACTTGCCCTTGGTCTACGCTGATGCTAACCTCCAAATATGCAAGTTTCTGGTATTTTCCCGCCACTGTGACGTCAGCGCATGAAGCATTTGTGCGTTTTCCTCGTGCAGGTTATGCGTGAGATTGGCTAGAAGTAGAATGATGTAGTAGGTGCGACGATGCGCCTGTGCAAAGGGATCGGAACTACTTCGCTGCGCATATTTCGCATTGTGCAGGTAACAACACTGCCTAAGTTAAGTGTTAGTACTGCCTCTATGCCATTTGGGATAAGGCATGGCACTCAAAGGGAGGAGGAGGAGTACTGCTAAGCGAGTGGGCAACAATCACCCGGTCACACTTGGTGGAGACACCCCACGGGAACGTGCTCGGTTTGCCCGTTGCCTGGAGAGGCAGTCCTCTTTAGATAGCACCCCAGTTTATTTCCCCTTGCACACCATACGTGGTACAGAGCCACATCCTGCAGTACATGCCGTGGTCACTGGGAGTGACACCAGGTTGGGCATAGCCAACTCGTTCTTCGGAAGCAGTGCAGCCGCCGCCTGGAGCCAGAGATACCTCGCCTCTCCATACAGCATCTCGTCAGCCCGCAACACCCAGGTGACTGCTGGCCCCAGCCGACCTGCATCTATGCCAGAATCCAGGAAATCGGTGAGTGAGTGCCCTGGTAAGTCTGCCCTACCTTCGAGGGCTAAGGTGGTTCTCAGACATATCGCAGTGCCGACTGTAGCTGACTTTGTGCCTAGTTGACAGCTAACCCAACCAGTTGTAGTCTCCAGTAGGCAAACCATGTAGGCTAAGTAACTGTGTACCAGAGCACACCTGATCAGAGCTCACCAAAGTAACTGACATGAAATAAAGTACTCACAGGGCAGCAGTGCTCGTGGATACATACACAGTCATCGGACAAACATATTTTCCACACAGATGCATGGTTGCGACATTTTACTGGCTAGACCAGCTTCTTCAGTTGGCGAGTGGTGGTACACTGTTGTCTGCTGAAGGTTGTTTGGCAAACTGAACATAATTCCTATAAGGTGAACTAGGATGAGCTGGGAAATTTGAAATGTGACGTAGGGGTTATCTTACACAGGAGTAAGGTGTCTGCTTGGATTTGGTGATGTATTGATTGACCAGTTCCCGGCATCACAGTTCTGCACTATCATCAGAAGATGGTAGGGCCCTTACCACTCTGGTTATGTAACAGGAGTCAAAGATGGCCTGGCTAGCAAAAGGTCACGACAGTGTATCCACGTGGAATATACACTATCTACCAAAAAGTAATTGGGCACCTGTCCTTAATGTTTGCTCTGTGTTTGTCATTCCGTTAGAATCTTGTAGGGACGGTGAATATAAATAAAAGTGAAATAACATCGAAATTCAAGTTATTGCACCGCCAACACCGAAATTAGAGTTAATACATCACGAAACACCAAAATTAGAGTTAAAACACAAAATAAAATGAAATATAGCCAGAAAAAAAATGTTATCATTAAAAAACAATTTTAACAATTTAAAACTAAATTTATGAGCTATGTACTAATCAAAATAATGAAAAAAAAAAAATTCATATTGGGAGGATGGCGAAAGAATATATGTATATTTCAGGTTGTTAACATGTAATACAAGTGAATTGCATGCTGTGTAGTGAGGTTGAAATTATATTCTATTAAAACAGGTTGGTAAAAATGAAAAAGTAAAGAACTTTAATGTAGTTTCAATGAAAGTTTTGTGTAGAAACCAAATAAAATCCACATTCTCTGGAAAATTTATGACCTGTGCTATAAAAAAAATTATCCGTAAAATGTGATTCTTTCCTTTAGTTTAAATACAGAGATGCTCATTCTTGAATTAGTTGTATAAATGTTAAGTATTAAAAGTGTTTACTTGAACATGTATGTAAGTATACACTTTACCTATACCCAGAATACGTAGAAATAATAGTAATTACACAGAAATATTAAATTTTTTAGATCAATCTGAGGTAAAATAGTTCTCTGATAATCAGTTATTGTACTAACCCAAAGTCTTCACAACTGAATTTGGCAGGTATGCATTGATGCACACATAACAAATCTTTTATGATGATAGACGAAATTTACAATTTTTAATAACAAAATTTTCATTTGTATAACACCATAAAATCTTGGCTCTAGCTATAACAGCAGCCACCCTCTGTGGCATGCTCTCTAAGGGTGTTTGCAGGACATCCACTGGGATTTGTCACCATTCCTCTTGCAACCATACCATGAGTTGAGCAATGGATTTTGGCTGCGCCTGATGAGCCCTCACCCGGCCCAATTCATCCCAAAGATGTTCTATAGGGTTGAGGTCGGGGCTCTGGGCGGGCCAGTCCAATCGGTGAACATTGTTGCCGGCGTACCACTTCATAGTAGCCCTTGAAACATGGCACCTAGCATTGTCATCCTGGAAGTAACACTGGTCTATTCCGTAAAAATGTCACAATGTTGGGAGCATTTCACTATCCAGAATGTTACAATAGGCCTCTGTGTTCATGCTACCACGGACAAACACCAGTGGTCCTATGCCGAAGGCCGTGAAATACAAGTCAACTGACTTATTGAATTACCTATTTTCACGGGTGCCCAATTACTTTTTGGTAGATAGTATGTGTGTGCATGTGCATGCTTGCTTTATTGAAGCTACCGTGTGAGTTTATATGAAATGATAAAAACTGGTGAATGTTTTCCTTGACTGCATTGCAGACCTCAATCAGCATTGAACCTGGTGTCGAAGTTGAAGTAACAATTGCTGATGTTTAATAATGCAAAAAATACAGTTTTTTGTATGTGAAATGAAATAAAAAATAACTCACATTTTACTATCCTTGTTTTTTCAGTTTTCGGATACCAAGTTTGACATGCTAGTAACAGTTTCAGGATATTAGCGTAGGTATTACTTTTTCAATGGTTATTTCTCAGGGGTGATTGGTTGTCATTTGAATGCCTGTATTTCTATGTAAAGTGCTGCGAATCTTCACAAACTCTTTGGTTCCTGTGCAACTGCGGAGTCATATGGGAAACCTCTTGAAAAGAGTTTCTTATGTAAATAAGAATGGACAAAATTATTAATATTTACTGATGATTTTGTTTTGAACATTGCTCCTCCCTGGATCAGTACCATATTTACCGGAAAATAATTCAATGGTTTAACAGAATTTGTTGTAACGAAAAGCAGGGGTCATGTTATAATTGCGAACTTGTGTCTACCAGATAGGAAAATGTTGTTTGTAAAAAGTCTGTTCTACTGATTAATAATAGGCCAGATGTTGACAAAGTTATGGCACAAGCGAAGTGGCGGAATGTGAATGAACAGCACTAGTAATCCACTGGCCATGCCATCAAGTTATCAATTTTTATTGTGTCTGTTGATTACAGAGTGCAGTATGCTTCTATACTCTGTTCTGTGGTGGTGTGCTTTGTTTGTGCAGTGTGTCTAATATGTGCTTGTTTCTGTTTTGGAGTCAAGAGTACCATATTGCTATTGTGAAAGTAAATTCTTTTTTAAAAATTACGAATTGGATGCGGTCGAAAAGCGGGCACAACTCTGAAAACGATGTCAAAAGGGTTGCAGTGCAGCTATGATACAAACTTAGTTATTGTGGAAAATTATGCCATGCAAATGAACAACTGTCAAGCGTTCAGAAGTATGGTGAGACTGAAGGTAATGTGCGCAATAGGAGAGGATTTGAATCTTTGAATCTTCTAAAAAACGCAAATAGCGCACGGAAAGCATTCAGGGGGTCAAAGAAAGGCAGTTTCAATGATGTAGAGCGAGTTGTAAACATGACATACTGTGAATGCACTGTTACTCACCATCACCACCACATAATACTACGCAGTGTTAATTTAATGTAAATAATGGTGAGTAAACATAAAATAGTTCATATAAAATATTATGTTCAGACAGGTTCAACTTTTTTCTGTACACCAAGGTGAGTTATTCTGATTTAATATTTCTTAATTCTGTTTTAATGTAATATTTTAAGTGCCATCTAATCACTTAACTAGTATTCCAGAGCATTTTTATAAGGTCTGAAGCCTTAAACTTAGGGCTTCTATTAGGGTGATTTCTCCTTGGCACAAACAAAACCTATACGTGCGCAGAACGCATATAATTTTGAGGGAGCTGGTAGCAGGACGAACATCCATAAACAATATGTCACAGCATAATTATTTGTCAAAAAATTAGGAAACCAACACAATTCAGTTGTTTTGCAAATAAAAGTTAGACAGTAAGAATGCTGTGTAATATGTACAACATGTTTCAAAGGCTTCCATCATTAGAAACAATGCAAAACACATAATAGTTGAACATGTATATATAACATTTATTCAGTCATGCCAGGTGTCTGGCGTGATAACACAATTGGTAGAGTATCCGACTGACACGCCAAGTTTTGGGTTCAAATCCCGGTTGGTACATATTTTTTTTTTTCAAAGTTTTAAATTAAATAGATCTGTCATATTTTCACACGTTGACGCTTTAAGGTTATGTTCGGGTTCAGTAAAGATGTGCTCTAGTTTGGTTCAAAAATTTTACAAGAGTTCGTGTTCGGTTCGAAAATGCTATAGAAAGGAACATCATTAACGAACTTTGAAGCGAATTTAAGTATTTACTCGTGTGTAGTGCACCCTTTTTTCCCCCCAAAATAAAGGGAAACCTTTCTGGGGTGGGGAGTGGAAGGGGGGGGGGCATAGTTTTAATCTGTCCATTCGTAAACTGTTTGTCTGGTGATGAGTCTAGGGGATTTTGTTACCTGGGAGGAGAAGGGAAGAGGCAACATTTTTTTTTTTAGAGAAGGGTAGTGTCACATTCTGATCATTACCATCGAGGGGGGGGGGGAGGGACCAGCACCAGTGTGGCAAAAAAAAACCAGCATGTCACTCTCCTAAAAGAAGAAGAAAAAAAAGGACGCCAGCTGTCCACTTCAGTGGTTGTCATTCTTCTTTTAACAACCATAAGGTCACTGGTGACCTTACAGAATGCCACAATGTTTTGGCTTTTAGCCCCGTGAGTTATTTAATTAAAATATTAGCCAAATATATCACAATCACAGCAAAATAATTTAAAATAAAAGAATAATTTGTTACATACTTACAAACAAGGCGCCACAAATTGCACTAACAATTATTGTTGGTCCAATTTGTAAAAAAAAAAAAAATGTTTTTCCTGGAACTTGTGGCAAAATCATGGTGTCCACTATGCATCAGTAAATACGGTACTCCACTTCAAAGATGTTGAAATATAACGATGCAACACAACAAAAATTTCTGAACAAGTCATATTTGACTTTTTTTTTAGCAGTGATGACAGCATTATATCTGGAACCTATAGTGTGTAAATCCAAGTGCTATTCTTTATTTAAATGATTGTGAACAAAATAAGTGATTTGCTTGAGTATTTGAAAAATTACATTTAACATTTTTTTTTTGTGTTACTAATGCTTGAATATTATCTTCATTTACATTTTCAGCAACGAATTTTCTCACAAATATCTAAAATAATGGTTCTCATTTTTCATTATAGTTTCAGTGTGCTGAATATTTGAATAGCCTTAGTCATAACATTTTTGTGCCTCTGTATCACATGCACGCACAAATGCACATTTGTGTCTGTCTCTCTCTAAACTATAGATAAAAATACTGTGAGGTGATCCCATATGCAAAATGGGATAGAAAACATACGAACAATGTCATACAGTAACTCGTAAGGGACGTAGCCACCCTTGAAAATCCATATTTGAATTGGTTCTACCAGAAAATATTGAAACCTACATAAGATGAAAGAGCCATTCTAATTACGTTTTCTTTAACCAAGATCTGAAAACTGCGAACAGTTGAGACGTACTATCAATCCCCTAAATTGAGACAGTAGAGGGTGGTATGTTATTATCCTACCAATGTATGTGTAACCCTCTTGCATTGTGTAAAGATGTCATAATCATAAGTTACTGCATGGAAACACATTACCTTGATGTACCATGAGCAGTGTCATTCTCCCATCTAGCCTTGCCAAAGCCTTGGCCCCGCTCCTAAGAAGAGCCGTTATGCAGTACATGCCTTCAAGCCAGGGTGGTTTGCCCAACTGTTGCTGTCTGCTGCACTGCAACCCGCTTTGCATAACATCGCCGCTATCTTTTACTCTCTTCTTACGAGTTTTCTCTCTCCCCACACACTGCAACCCCCAAGTTGGTTCTGTGCACCATGTATAAATAGGATTCAACAGTCCTCACTTCGAGGCTGTTTTGTGCCAGTTCATTAGCACGCCGTTACTCTGCCCTAGAATCCACTGACGTCACTGTGCACAAGAATCAACCAAATTCAAATTGTCACTTGCCATTCGCAGCACTGTTGACAGTTCTACTCTGTACGCCACCGTCTTGCTGCCCGCCAGCACACCGAAACCTATCGCGCTTCCAGCTACCTTGTACTTTGCCCACGGTTGACTCGAGTACGAGTACCGCTGACTTGAGGTCGCCCTTGCCCCCCATGCTGCTGTGTCTTCCGAGACTTGGTCAATTACCAGTTGGCAACCTAGGATTGGCCTTTCAGGCCTCAGTCAGGATACAGGCTGGTTTATGTATGTTTGATTGAGCAATCAATAAAACAGGTTTAAATCTAATTAGGGTGAATTCTCTCTTCCAGCACTCTGTTCTATCATACCAACACCTTGCTCCCACGATTTCCTGTTTCGTCACCAGCCCTAGTAAGACTCTTCTAGAGATAGCCACGAGCCAAAACCGCATCCTCGACCTTACCTTTTGGGAACTGTCTCGAAGTGCAGCTTAGGAAGCTCTTCTTCCAGGGTCTCACTAGAGCAGTTGTCACTTGAACTATAGCTCCTATGTTATGGAAATGATAGACCAACTCTTGAGGAGCCCCTCTCTACACGACACCTGGGTCCGCCAGCGACGTCTCGCTCACCAGTGAGCTACAGGAGTGGTTGCCCCTAGTCCTGCTGCTATAACCTTCAGTGTGGTACTTAGGTCTGCCAGCGACATCCCACTCGCCAAGCTGAAGACCAGTAGTCGGGCATCCCACCTAACCTCACACCCAGCACCCAACTCTCCATCAGGCTGTGTCTACCCTTTACTGGCTACCCACTATCAACTTACTTGGTCTCTCACCACACTTATGCCTCACCCTAGGTCTGGGCAAGGTAAAGCTGCCAAGTAAAGGCTACCTCAGGCTGGGGTACTGAAGAGTACTGGTTAAGGTGTCAACCAGGTATACACTGGAAGAAAGATGAGGCTACATTTGAGAGAGGGTCTGCATCCAGCATGTCCAGTTCCACCTCAAACCTCATCTAGCACGTGCCATGTGTAGTATCTCTGCTGCCAAAAACACTACAGAAGAAGTCGCTTACCTTCGTTCGGCGGCTAACATTACTAGGGTAGTCATGACCCCTTAACATCACACCCGCTGATACCCCTGCCAGGATACCCACTTCGTTCATCGCTTGAAAGCATGCCACCAAAGGCTCTATGCTTGATTATAGAAATGGCCAAAGCCAACAGTGTAGGAACCAGAAAAAACCCCATGAAAGTGGCGACCACTGCTTCACCATCACCCAGGGGGGAAGTACCTTGGCCTCACCCTCCAACTGCCAGTCCCCCTGATGCGTGATGCCTTGCAGCTGGTGAAGGATTGTCACCACATCTAGAGGGTTTTTGGTGGGTGCTAGGTCAGGCGCACCTGGTGGCAGGGGGTTTTGAAAGTTCCTAGTCTTTACGAGGTGCTGGAGCATGTCCAGTGTAAAGTACTGACCTGGTTGTTTTGTCGCAGGGCAAAAAATCGGCCTCTATGAGAAGTATTTTATGCTGTGGTAGGTTTGCTGTTTACCCAGGCAACGTGTTACCTGCAGAGACTGATGGACCTGTGTCCGAGTGAGTCTGAACTGGTTAGGTTAGAGTGCAGGTGCTTGTAGGTAGTGTTGGTCGAATGGGTTGGTTCCGCCAGCATCCCCAAAAGCGTGGGTTAGCAAGCCCTAAGAGACTTGTCATGTTCACTTAAGTAGGCGGCGAACATGGGCTGTGTTTCCTCTTTAAGGTGAAAGGGTGCTTCGAAGAGGTCCTCGGGGAATCTGTGGTGTGGATGGTCTCTGCAGGTGACATAATGCCTGGACTTGTTCACTCTGTGAGAAATGCATGAGTGCGGCGAGGAAGGTGTTAAGCTCCTGTTGATACCCAGAGGCATTGACCCCCTCTCGGATACCACACCTACGGGAGTAGGGCATTAGGGCAGAAACACACTATCACATCCGCAGAAGGGGGAGTAGGTGATGTGTTGTCCTATACGGGTGTACAGCCACTGCCAGTCAAGGGTGGTATCCCTATCTTAGTACTCGGCACTGAAACATGATGAATACTAAGAGTTAGGTCTTGCCGGCGGACCATTCCCAGCATGTGGGGGAGGGTCTCAGGGGGGATCAGTCTCCCCCAACTCAAGGAACACTAACTACGGCGCAAGGAGCACGGTGGACAGATTAGTCACTGAGCCGACAAGCTGGCCTCAAGTGACGGAGTACCTAGTGTTGGGGCTCTACTGTTTTATACACCGTTGTGCACAGAATGCATGTGGGTTCTTTATTGATGTACTGCGTTTCTGAATAAGATTGCCAGTAACCTGCTATCCCTTAACCGGGTCTGAAGTCCACTGAGGGAGGAATTACATTACGGGAAAGATACCATTGTATTGGTCAAATATCTGTTTATTTGTGTAATGGAAGTAAACAGGGTGGTGTTGCACTACCTCCTAACATCAGTACGAGCTTGCGGAAGCTAAACCTACACCAACGTGGTCCTAGGCAACAAAAACAGGGTAGACGAGCATATGTAACTAACTTGAACTGGTACTACTTTACTTGTGTTGCCCTGAAGAGGCCGCAGTGTCTACAGTGTAGACAATGGTGACGATGGAAAGGATCTTTGGCACAAGTGCGGTGAAGATAGGGAAAGGCTGGCTTTGATGGCAAGGCACAAGCATGCGGTGAAGGAACAGAACACACTGGTGCTACAGAGCTGTGGTCCACTATTTATAATCTGGCCTGCGCACCCTGGCTGGAGTTGTGGAGAGAGTAAGTGAAGCATAGACGCTTGGCTTTTGACGTCTGTGGCCGGCGCTTGTTCTGAAGCATGACTTTGCAATTGTACTGGTGATGCCATCTGGCAGCAAGCTGAAGTACTTGATCTCTGTGCATAACTTTGGTTGCTCAGCCAGTGAATAACACAATCTTCAGGCTGGAATGCCCATTCTTGCCGTCTGTAGACAGTGCAAACCCTGACGTCTCTTGATGCATGGTAACAATGAAAACTTGGTGGAATCGAATGGTAAGGCTTGCATGCACACTGATGAGGCAAAGTCGTTTCATCATTGTTGAAAAGACGACGTGCAATAACTCTCCCCCCCCCCCCCCCACCAAATTCTCATGCAACAGAGGCTCATCTGCACGACGGAACGAGACGCGAAAGTAATTCTTTTGAGAGAATCTAGGACTTTCCTCTCAAAGACCATTTTTTTTTCCACTCTCCATCAGCTTCTGTAGTTGTCCCTGGTCTGTGCATTTCTTTGCTCTGTGCTCAACTGCGGAGCGGCATGGTCCGTTGACTACACGAAGGGTGCGTGGCCACAGGCAGTGGCCAACTTTTATTTGCTTTCTTAGAAGCAACTGGCTGTCTAGATAAAGCTGTCTCTCTCTGTTGCATGGCGAGTGGCATGCTTCTCTCTCTGTGGCGTGCCACTGTGCCAAATTGCAGGAGAAGTTCGGTGTCTTCTTTTTTTCATGAGCTCTTGGGTCGAGTCAGGTCAGTGTCTCGAGGGATATTCTGATGTCGGATGCTTGCGTACCTTCTGATTTTGTAAGTGTGCTGCCTTACAGAATCCGGTGTAAGGCTTGGGTGCATACAATGAAGGTTGCAGAATTGAACCTGTGGAAAGAAATTCAAGACGTGGTGGACAGCACACGGAATAAATTTGACCCCTGGGGAGAGTTCAATTATGATTGCAATTAAATTAAATGCAAGCTGCCAAAAAGACTCACTTGTAAAGGTGTGAGCTATCCTGATGTGGCCGCATGGTGCGGAACATAAAACGACATCTAACAGTGGTCTCCTATGTGTCGCACAGCAGGAACGTTACGTGTAGTAAAAAGCTGAAGGGGTTGAGTCAAGCTGAGAGCTTCCGTAGTCTCAGCCGACTGGCTAAGCTTGACAAAAACCAGTGTGCGACAGTGATGTTAATAGTACACAATGCATGTGAAACACCACCATGCATGCAAATAGAAGAAAAAATCATAGAAGAATATCCTTTTGAGAAAAAACACATTCAGACTTGTTATCACAAACTATTCTTTGGTTAGTGTGTCTCTCTTGTTTCTGATTTCTTGAGGGATTCTACACATTGCAAAGTATGTTAATTAGCAAAGGGCTTGCGATTATTATAACATAATCAGTAAGGCTTGATACTTCTTGAAGTGATTCTACACAAAACAAGAGAAGCATGATTTATGAAAATGCAAAAGTATATGTTCAACAAAAAATGAGATAACTGAAAATTTATTTTACACAATGCTAAGAAAATTTTAATATTTCTTGAAGTGACCCACAAAGCAATGATGTTGAGTTTACTTTTGTCTTTAAAAATTGCTCTAAACAATTATTAGAAATTTAATGATTTTAGTCAATTTTCTCTTCGACAAGAATTTTGTAACTTCCAATGTTTTTACACATGTGGCATCTTAAACACAACACGTGGCACTCACAATAGGGGGGTATCCAAACTGTTTACATAAAACAACTACATGAATGACAATTGACAAGCCATTATCACTCTGGCAAGTTACATAAGAGATTTCACTGAAGTTAGTAAGCGGAATGATAAGATACGGCTGCCACAAGGTGAGTTGCCTGAGAGTATTGCACTAGGGTAAGCGTCGAGAGTGAGTTTAGAATTACATAACTGCACTGTTCAATGGATAACGTACGTCAGCGGTACGTGATTACTGGTTTGACAAGAGGGATATCATATTGACTGCTATCAGTCTTTAGGTTTGTTGGTGTATTGCACTTTCACTCACTGTGTTTGTCGTTCTGTTCGTCTTCAGTGGTTGCGTGCTTCCGAAGTGCCACATGATGTGGACATGGCCAGGGAAGCGGATGGTTGGCCTGCAGGGCGTTTCTGGGGAAATCTATCGGCAGGTCTCAATGTCGATCTCGACAGTCAGCTTCCTAACGATCTGGAGAAGCCTTTCTAATCAAACGGAAGCAAAATGTATCCAAATAGGTATTCTAAGCGCACTATCATTTCGAGACCTCTCGTCTTCGGCAGTCCTCAGATTGTACAGACTCCCCACCACAACTCGCTTCCCCTCCCTCTTGTGAGTTCAGGCAGGCATTGTGATGAATGCAAACACACACTGTGCCTGCAGTAATGTATTATTAAAGTAAAGCTATTCTTACAAACTGTGCGTTTTAAGTGGTTAGTTAATGCATAAAAGTGCACATACGTATATCTATTATATGAACATTGTGACGCCGGCTAATAGTGGTGCTAAGCCCATGATGGTACTCACCACGCATGTGTCACATGTGCATGCACGTGCGTAAACGGTTCCAATTTGATCTTTCCTATAATGGAATATTATTTACAGTGTAAAATGTGTCTTTATTTTTCAAGGTGTAAAATGCCTTTAAGTGTTTGAAAATGTATGTTTTTCAATATTGCAAAATGTTTGGTTATGAATTCAAAGTGCGCGCCGCGCAGACATTAAGAACAGTAATATTCCGGTGTAAACGCAGTCATAAAGAGACACTAAAATTATACAGAAAATTCATAAGAAAAATCTCATATGTGAAACAATATTTGAATTATTTTGTGCCACTTAATTTTCATATATAAAAAGTTTTGCTCGACATGCATAGCACTTCCGCTTATGTGAACCCCGTAGGCAGCCATGGTAGGTCCATGCGACGCAAGATACTGTCTCATATGGACTAAAAACTTTTTGCACTGTTGTAGATTACCATTGCCTCTATTAATACCAGTTAACCTTTGCCTGCGTACAGTTTTGCCAAATCAGTTCCCCAGCATTTGCTTTGGCTTAAATAAATAATTTGTTCCCCTGCTGGTTTTTGAATCTTAAACGAGGAGGAAGGGAGAAAGATGTCAGAGAGGTCATGCGACCCGCGCAACTTGAATCAGGCGCCATCAGCCTCTGCTGAAGGCGTTTCATTGTAATCTCTGTATTATTGCTGCATGCAATTTTAAGGACTTTGTTTTTATGTACTTATTCAAGGGTGTTTTCATGTTAAATTATTTTACGACCACATCTTTTGCGACCACGTGGTTCATAGCCGCCACAAATTTATTCAAGGTTCTATGTCAATTTTATTCAGGGTTCAATGTATTTTCTTGTAATTGATGATTTGTATGTCTGACCACGCGGTCGTTTCTCATGTCTGATTTTCTTGCCATCTGGCATGCTAGAGGCTCAAAACAGATTCAATCTGCAATGGAATAATTTTTCCAACCAGAGTAACATTTTGTCTGACCAGAATCTGCCATCTTTGCAGTGAAATACACCATTTTCACGTGCTGCTCTACAACACTTATCCAGCGGCATCCGCGCCATCTAATACAGCTTACACGGTCTTGCGTGTTTACTGTGACCACTAATGCAGTGCCTCATTATTTTCCAAGGGTATTTATATCATTGTATGTAATTTGTACGGTAACACTATTTCCGTCCTTGCCAGCTATGTGTATAGGCCGTCACCTCACTAACCACATGCGTCAAGTCAAGCCACGATGAGTCCGCGTTAGTAATGCCAAGTAATCACGTGTGTTTATGTAACTTGTTCATTTTTGTCTTATTTCATTATTCTCTGTGTCCTATCTTCAGGGAAAATCGTTAGTTCAACCTAGCGGCTGGTGACCCCCTTCCCTTGTGAAAATTGTGTTTTCAAACATCACAGAGAAGTCGTCCACTTAGGAAGTGCGCTAGAGTAATTGCAAGCTGGCGAGCACCCAATCGGAGTTGACTAGACACGACCGAGAGTAATTCACTAATAAAATTCTGGCACATTTTCTTTGTACGAGTGGTAATAATAAAAGGAAGTAGTACAGTGCAATAAGTGTTTCTCTTTTTCTATTGACAACTACCTCTTGCCATTGTTTTCTAAAATTTTAGTAATGAAGTTTATTAATGCAGAGTGTATCGTACGCTCGGGTGAGACGGACACGCAGAAACCACAGCATCCCTGAGAACCTTGAGTCTCAACACTGCGGTGACTGGGAAATACCGCTGGCACCCTCATCAGTAAGTAATTTGTGTCAACGTTCATCATGTGTCTCACCCGATTGTGTCAATTGTCTTATATAAAATACACTATTCCATTTATTAAAGCGGAACACGAGATATTTAGAGTGAAATTTCTTGACATACGATCACATCGTATAGACGTTTGACTGAGGAAAATGGTGACACTGTGAATGGTTAATGTGTTGTAAACATAGGTTGGCTGTAGAAAATATTACTTGTTTTAAAGGAACATGCTGTTTCACGTATAAAAAAAGACTGTTAAAAGATGAAATAATTCGTTATGTAGTATTCCGTCTAACAGTCCTTTTAAATAACGTTCACTGTGACCGTAACAACATGCATAGAAGACGATACGTAAAATGTCGTTTTAATAAATACAACTATAAAGTTTGCTTAGAAAGTATGTTAGGCCTAAACAACTAATCTTAACATATTAAAGTGTTTAATTGATTTGTTGTAGGAACGCACAAATTCCCGTTACCACTATTGAAGTAGCGTGCTTCGTACCCAAAAACTGTGTAGGTTATATAGTTATTCAAAAATGACAGAAGTTGGCCATTTAATTAGTTTTATTATAGCACATAGGTGTAATGTTGTTTGGCTTATTATTATAAGTACAAAAAAGGAACTGGGGTGCTTTAGTTTCATATCTTTTGTGAGATGACAGTATTTTGATGCTCTTACCAGTGTGTGGATTTTGAGTTGCATATTGTTTTGATGGAGCAGTGGTACATTTTGTTCGTATGGAAATAACATTTACATTATTGTAACTTCGAAAATTGTAATTGACGCGTGTCCGGTTTAGCTAAGGCTGTATCACGGTCGTGTGGCTTTGGTTGCCTTTAAATAGCATAGAGCAGGTTAGCTGCTGAGAACTATGAATTGAGGACTACGGACATGAGTAGCCCAGTAGTTATTTGGTAGTACTAACCCGGTGCTTCAGAAGCCCCCCCCCCCCCCCCCCCCCATCTTAGCGGGTGAACCAGAAGTGTTGAAGCCGTGTGGGCTACCAAGACTATTACTGGGTGTGCAATCCCAACCAAGGCCAGGCCATAGCACCTAAGCTGATATCCCCGCCAGCACCCAGGTTCTCCAGTAGGGATGTAACCCAGGTGTACTGTCTCTCCCTGGGGAAGTGTTGCTAGTGGTCGGGGTTCCTCTATTCAACTCCTCCAGTACCTGTATATTTGGTAGGAATACAATAGATGGCCGTCTAATATGTGTATATTGCAACTGGAGCCGCCTGAGGGGTAGTCTGCAGTTGTAGCTAGTTCGTAGTTACCATTTCCTGTTCTTGGTCGGCGGTACTCGACTTGAGGTTCTCTCAGCAGTTGGTTACGAAGAACTATATGAATGAGTCTCAAAGTTAAAAGAAACAAAGCCGTGTTTATGAAGAGCTTAGTAAACACGGGGACGTGTGCTCTCCTACCAAGAAGACAGGTGGCTGGAAAGAAACCTACGGTAGCCAGGTGTAGACAACATGGTCCTAGGCTAATGGGGAAGTGAAATTAAATTGTCGAAAATTGCTTACTACAAATCTAACTCTAATCAGGGTGTCTGTAGGAGACAAAGAAGTTAAGTGTGGTATATCTGGTAGCTATTGGTGATTGGCGTCGCTGGAGTGTCTGGTCACAGATGCTGCAGAGCTCTGATGGCGACGTCAATGTAGGCAGCCTCTGGTGGCTGCTGAAGAGTGTTAAGCAGTTGGTGGCAACCTCTGGGAGAGCTGATGAAGATCTAACAGTGGTGGAGGGAGTTCGAAGACTGAAGAAGAATAACTGGTGAGGTCCACCGCGCATGAACTTATATAGTCAGAGTAGCGCGTGTCGCAGCGGCCATTGGGGAGGGCGTGTGACGTCCCTCTGCTGCGAGGCCAGAGTGGGAATGCACCCTCTGGTCATCTCTCGGCCTTCGCATATTCTCGGTGGCTCTCAGGCCTGCCCCAAGGCGGCTGATGGTTTGTGGGCTCTCAGCGTCCAGGATTTGGGGGGGGGGGGAGGGGGTGGGTGACCTGCCACTGTCTTGCAGAACCCCTCGTATCCACGTATCCGGCTGCCCTCCAGGAATGTGGCAGGCTACGACTTCCGTGTACGGGTTGGCGTGGGATTTGAATCTCACATGTGTAGAAGTAGTATACTAGGTTGCAGTGAGATGAGTCGTAATCATTATACATAGTTGGAATAAGTGGCATGCATCATAATATTAATGAAAAAAAATGTGATTCATACGCCACTGTTCGAATTCTTACACACACACATTATGACCGAAGTTAACCTTACACTCGCATTTATGATATAGACAAATATTATTCACGCACTACAAAAGAGTTGAAAGTGCTGCTTTTTCAGGCCACGTGTAATTTAGCATTTTAATAATACATTATTTACAAAACATGCACACTTACTGTTTTGTAAACTCTACAACCTCTTGAACGCGTTTTTCTATAGTATTTCTTGCACATTTACTTCACTAAAACCAAGTTTGTTCATCGCTAGCATTAAATAAATTATTTGTAGAATCATTCAGTAAAATTAATACTGTGCACGTTTCCTGAAACTAAAAAATTGTAACTAAGTAAATTATATTCGTCCCTCACTGTGGACTGCGTTAAGACAAAGGCGGCACGTGCACAATTTTCAACGCTGTAAACATGCACCAATTAACATTACACATTTCACTAAAGGAAATACACGACAAATTATGTTTGAAGAAAGCAATTAAAATAATATTTAACTATTGAATAATTATTCTGATAACACCAACAAGACGCTCGTATTAACACATAACCTCTCGGCCATTGCTGCACTATTAATTCAAATACAGAAATTTAACTCCATACTCCCGAACATGTGTGGATACATTTAGATGCATATAATAATGTTCCACGTGTATTATTACTTTGTATGTTATGTACTATCTTTCAGAAGTACGAAACCCTACGATTTATGCCAGTGTGCAATAAATACTGCCACCACAGTTCTCACGAGCCTCAATGTAAGATGATCACCACTCTAAAGCATAGACAGCTACACTGGCACATTTTAAAATTTCACACCACACGGTAGTTTGTCACTTGGCAGCTAGGTTTATTACTAACACCACCCTACAACTTGCAGCCTGAAAAATGCCACCCCCCCTTTTTTTTTTCTCTGTGTGTGTGTGTGTGTGTGTGTGTGTGTGCGCGTGCGTGCGTGCGCGCGCATGGACACTGTCGACAAGTACTAGACTAGTTGTAACCGTAGCTCAAATAATTATTTACAGTAAAATTTATCTCAACATTGCAGGTTGTCATTATAACACGGTCCCACTGTGCCATGTTGAATTTCCACTTCCCAGTAGGGAACACAGCTTTTGACAACACATTAGCTGTCAAATGCTCTCGATCGTTTTCTCACGAGAATCGAGAAGTCATCTTTAACTTGGTGACTTGAACATAGTTTTTCCTCGTCCAGAGAGCAGTCTCTGGTTGGGGATCTCGACGTCGGGCATCGTGTGGAGCAGTGGATGGACTTCTTCTCCTGCTCTTCTGACTGGAGATGCCCGAGTCAGAGGTCGGGTAGTGACCTCCGTCTCGACAGTGCCTTTCGGTGGTCCTCCTTCACGTCCATAAAGTGGGACCGTGACAATACTTTATAGTACTGAGTATCACATGAGAATATCCAAAAGTATTATTTTAATGCCCTTTTTTGCCATAATTATGGTATGAGCATACCGTAGCTTTTGGAATGCATACAATACTTTCGAAAAGCACACCATAATTTAATCTGCATTTAACACACATTTTCTTGTGCCATTATTGTGGTACAAGCATACCATAACTTTCTAAAAGTGTACCATAATTTAACCTGCGTACTTCGGACACTCCAATGTACCCATAGAATGTGACCTAGGTTCAACGGTTCTCAAGATATTAAATGGGTACCATAATTATCGTAGCTGGCAGCGAGCATTCTGAAGCTTCCCGCTAGCATTTCAAAAAGCTTTCGCAGGTCGAAATCGAGAAACTTTGCAAGTTATTAAATTTTAAAAGTACAACTGTACCATAATATACCATTGCATAATATTCACACAACTGTGAGCACCTTGAGGTGTTCTAGGCAACCCACAAATACCTCAATTATTTTTGACATTCACTTTTATGGTACATAATTGAAGTACAATAAAAAACAGGTTGTGAATTACGAGCAAGCGCAGATAGGCACGAGTGAAGAAATTGAGTAGTTATTGTACATCTCACACATACCATAATTATCTGATACACCCATTGTGGTCTAGCCCGTAGATTCCGCTGGCTATGATGCAACTGCATTATTAAACATTCACAAAAATAATATAATATCCACTCTAATGTGGATTTTATATAGTTTCAGTGTGTGCCGACAACACTAGTAAAATTAGCAATTTTTTTGCCGAAGCTCTGTGTTCATTAAAATTTTAACTTGGTATTGAGAAAAGTATCATATTGATCATTGTAAGAATGTTTTGGTATCAAAACTGGTATCGATAAAATGTAGTATCAACCTTTCCTAGTGGCAACAGCTTTGGCATCTGGCGGTGCCGTTACCTGGATGCTGAGTGGCGTTTTAGCCGGCTGGGTGGCTGCGTAGTCTAGGTAGATTGCAGACTATGACATAGCGTGTTGCTGTTTTACCAAACGCAGCGTAAATTATACTTACTCCGAAAAATACTTCAAATTACCACATCACGTTTGTAGTAGTTCTGTTTTTTAAACCTACCTAAGTAAGTTACGAGGTTGTGATAAATCTGTGTTTCTGGGGTAGTAATAAATATACTGTTATGGTGTGTTTTGTTAACCGCTGCATGGTGATCGTTACGCTGGATCTGTGTGTGTGTGTGTGTTTTTCAAATATTTTATGTGAAATATTTATATGTTGTAAATGTGAACTGTTTTTATGATAAAGTTACTTATTTACATCTCCGTCTGTATATTTATCACAACATTGTACCTTTGCCCGGGGTGTTTGAAACACAGTCGTGTAACGTGATTTACCACCAATCCCAACAAAATAACCAAGCCCAGCCCCAATAAATTTCAGTGAACCTAATACACAGTAAGTATATATATATATATATATATATATATATATATATATATATATATATATATATATATATATATATATATATATATATATATATATGAGTGGAATAAGAGTAACTGTAGGTTTACTTGTGTGCATGTTCACTGCTATTATTTTAAGTTTGTATGACAATGAGTGACACGAGTTGCGTGCTTAATTTTAATATCGCTTTTTCGTTGGACTCGCTATTCCTTTATTATTTGAACTGAGGCCGTCCTTTTAAAGGAATAAGCCAACACATATCAATAACAAAAAGTTAAATACAGTTGTAACATGTTTAACACAGTTGCCGCAAAATATTACGTGTCATGTGCGATGTCGTGGAAAACAAATATGTTAATGTAACGTAACTGTAAGAACTGTCGTTAATTCAGGCATTTTTAAAACATTTTTAAAACATCATAAAGCTGACCCAAATAATGTTATAGGCCTAAACTGTGAATATTCGTACGAAATTGTTTTTGAAATAGACCTATGACAATTCTTTGAAAAGCTGTAAACAGTAAACAACACATTTGACAGGTATAAAAGTAGAAGTCACATTTCAATGTTTATGTATAGGTGTAGCGAAAGTATACGAACACATGTACACACACAATGGCATGTAAACATTGATTTTGACAGATGCTACATGGAATCACATGGCAATGTTTGTTTACATTTGGCGGAAGGATACGAAACAGGCCTGCAAGTAGATATTGAGCAGGGCTCCGAGAAAGTTGCTTCCAATGGGGAATGGACTATAGTCTTTGATCTCTACTAATAAGGCATGAGTTCCAACCTCTGTCTCCCGTAGCATATTTGTTTAATGCATAATAATTTTGAATTCTTTCCTGTCGACTGGGTTTTTATGTCGTCTTTTGACAGTTTTTCCCAGTCTCTTCTTAGTTATAGTCGTAACTACAGGTACACTCGGGGAGGTAGTCATGGCCCCAATTGCTGGCCATGGCTGCCCAATCCCTCTCTGCCACGATGCGTGTCTCCTTGCATGATTTCCTTTCCTTGTAGGCATAAGGGGTTGGCCCTGAGATGCAATAAGATCCCGCCCTACCCACCGGGCTTCCACCTAACACTTAGTAATAGGGTAGTTAGAAAAAGAATCCTCTGGATTGTCAGCTCTACTTCAGTTATTGATCAAGTCTTCTGACTCCTCTCCTGGGCTCTCAACGCACGAGCAATTGGTGCCGAGGCCCGCACCTCTCCAGCAAACTTCGCCGCTTCCTCGTGGGGACGAAGATTCTCTCCTACTTGCACCTAAGGAAGAACCAGAGGCGTTGACAGCAGCACACTAAGACATGTTTGGTCCCTTATGGACATCAGATAGTAGAGCTCGCTCCGAGAAATTATTACGTTACACCATCTACTGCCTACTCCTGTAGTTTTGAACAGGTCGCCTTCCCCTGTTAACGCTAAGGTGTTTACATTCCACCAAGCCTGTTTGGATTAGGGGGTAGTACTTCCACCATCTTTGTTTATTTTCTTTTCGGTAAATAAACATGAGCACAGTTCACACACTAACACTAGCCTTCCCTTCCACCAATCTTGCATTGTGGGAATGAAAGTGCTCTCAAAGGTACAATGTCTGTGAACTGCAGTACTAGTGTGGCAATTACTTCTCCCTGGAGCAGAAATCCGCTGGGGACCTATAAACCCCAAAGTGGTCGGACTGCTACTATGCCACGTGCCCTAGCGGTGACAAACGTAACTTCCATACAAGTGAATACCTGCGGGTACAATACAGCTTGGTGGGGTAATTTCCAACCTCCTGATGCCTTTTGTCAAAAGGAGGGGACTGAAGGAAAAAGTCACAGACACATTAGTTGTATGATGCCTTTTGTCAAAAGGAGGGGACTGAAGTAAAGAGTCACAGACACATTGGTTGTATAGGGTCGAGCTCGCGAATTTAAACCCTCTCTAGTTAAACAGATAGCTAGTTTTCCACCCAGAGAACCGGCGCAAGCTCTCAGACACTTGCAACAGCCAAGAGAAGTCTCTGTGCTATGGCATCTGTTTATTCCTCCTACACACTCCGGACCTGCTACAAACCCAGAGTGCATCGAGCACATGAGAAAGCCAGACTTCCCACCTACTCCTGCGATTGCTCATCTAACACCTAGTGTACTTCTGCCACCATCTACCTACAGACCTCAGAAACTTAACCTACACCATCAGCTCCACCTGCACCAGTACCCCAGAACACTTCTGCCTTGTTGAAACGTCGCCCAGGTAGCCTTACATCTGCTATTCCTGGCAAACGTAAACGTGCTCTGATAAGTCAAGATTTCGTGCCCTGCAGAGTAGCCACAAAGCCAGTTTCTCTTCGCCAAAAATTATGAGCCGCCACTTCTAGTCACTGATTTGTGAATACAAGTTCCCGGTACGTCACACATCTAATAGTTAGAGGCGAGCAAAATAAAAAAATTTTGTTGCCCAACATGAGGTAAGAGTTGTTATAGTTCACACTAGGCAACCACGACCAAGCCAGTCACAACACCTAACAAACTTTGGGGAGTCACTGAAAAAACCCAAAGGTGCTCATTACCAGTAACACAGCCGCCATGTCAAACGCAACACCAAGCCATAGTGAACACGAGCTTTAGGAGGCCAACTGCCGCAACGAGGCTGCCATGAACGGGACCACACCGAATCTAATGTGCACATTGTCAACAATGGCCCCACTATACTTTTCTTGGCTGGGAAGACACACCATGATATACTGAAGGGCTGGAATATCATAGTGCTGATTGTTGGACTAGGCAGACAGCCTATTGCAACATGCCCAGGCCAAGGCACTCGTACGGTCCGTTGTATTCTTTGGCATGGTTTACCAGTGCGAAAAATGTAAGTTAGTCACAGAGTATCGACCAAATAACCCTGGACCTACCTTAGCGCACAGCCACGCTATGTGTACAGAAGAGCCGCGACTCCCGGAGTTCACCGCACACCAACACAAGGATCCCAGTACCTTGGTCAATAAATGTGAACGGGAATTTCGACTTCTTGAGATTCCAGAAAGGCATTGGGTGGCTAAAGCCGAACACAAGCTTAAGGGCAAGGCAGTGGAATGGTGAACCGTGTACAGAGAGTTTGTGTCAAACTGGCAACAATTTAGCGCAAACCTGCAGCAAAGGATTGCAGGAGACAAAGTCGTTGCACATCTAACCACTGAATTCTAGTGTGGCCCAGAAACCAGGGAATGAGGTAGAGATCTTTGTACGAAGGAAGAAGCAAATGTTTAGATGCATATTTCCACACGGAAACGAAGACAACTGCATTTGGCAGATCACCAGGTTATTATTACCTCGTATCCGCAAGTTCTTGATTGTGTCGAAGTCCACATTTGTGGAAGAATTGGTTTACCGAAATAGGGAAGGAGGAAGGGAGAGCAGAGATACAGGCAGCGTGCCCTCCCCCCTTGACAGCCAGCTACGCAAGAGTTAGGGCGAACTGAAAAATGGGGCACAACTCTTGGTCCGCTACCTACCACAGTCAAGCTGAAGCTGACAAAGGCCAACCTGCAGGGCGAAACAAGAGTCAACCCAGATGTTAAGATACTCACCCTTCGTCATCGGCCCGCACCACGGAGGTCTCTGAAGCCCCTGCAGCTGTTAAAGTTCTGCAGCATCTGTGACCAGACACTCAGCGAAGCCAATCACCAATAGCTACCAGATATACCACACTTCTTCTTTGTCTCCTACAGACACCCTGATTAAAGTTAGATTTGTAGAAAGCAATTTTCGACAATTTAATTTCACTTCCCCATTAGCCTAGGACCATGTCGCCTACACCTGGCTACCGTAGGTTTCTTTCCAGCTACCTGTCTTCTTGGTAGGAGAGCACACATCACCGTGTTTACTAAGCTCTTCATAAAAACGGTTTTGTTTCTTTTAATTTCGAGTCTCATTCATATAGTACTTAGTAACCAACTGCTGGGAGAACCTCAAGTCGAGTACCGCCGACCAAGAACAGGAAATGGTAACTACGAACTAGCTACAACTGCAGACTCCCCCTCAGGCGGCTCCAGTTGCAATACACATATATTAGACGGCCATCTATTGTATTCCTGCCAAATATACAGGTACTGGAGGGGTAGAATAGAGGAACCCCGACCACTAGCAACACTTCCCCAGGGAGAGACAGTACGCCTGAGTTACATCCCTACTGGACCACCTGGGTGCTGGCGGGGATATCAGCTTAGGTGCTATGGCCTGGCCTTGGTTGGGATTGCACACCCAGTAATAGTCTTGGTAGCCCACACGGCTTCAACACTTCTGGTTCACCCGCTAAGATGGGGGGGGGGGGGGGGCGCTTCTGAAGCACCGGGTTAGTACTACCAAATAACTACTGGGCTACTCATGTCCGTAGTCCTCAATTCATAGTTCTCAGCAGCTAACCTGCTCTATGCTATTTAAAGGCAACCAAAGCCACACGACCGTGATACAGCCTTAGCTAAACCGGACACGCGTCAATTACAATTTTCGAAGTTACAATAATGTAAATGTTATTTCCATACGAACAAAATGTACCACTGCTCCATCAAAACAATATGCAACTCAAAATCCACACACTGGTAAGAGCATCAAAATACTGTCATCTCACAAAAGATATGAAACTAAAGCACCCCAGTTCCTTTTTTGTACTTATAATAATAAGCCAAACAACATTACACCTATGTGCTATAATAAAACTAATTAAATGGCCAACTTCTGTCATTTTTGAATAACTATATAACCTACACAGTTTTTGGGTACGAAGCACGCTACTTCAATAGTGGTAACGGGAATTTGTGCGTTCCTACAACAAATCAATTAAACACTTTAATATGTTAAGATTAGTTGTTTAGGCCTAACATACTTTCTAAGCAAACTTTATAGTTGTATTTATTAAAACGACATTTTACGTATCGTCTTCTATGCATGTTGTTACGGTCACAGTGAACGTTATTTAAAAGGACTGTTAGACGGAATACTACATAACGAATTATTTCATCTTTTAACAGTCTTTTTTTATATGTGAAACAGCATGTTCCTTTAAAACAAGTAATATTTTCTACAGCCAACCTATGTTTACAACACATTAACCATTCACAGTGTCACCATTTTCCTCAGTCAAACGTCTATACGATGTGATTGTATGTCAAGAAATTTCACTCTAAATATCTCGTGTTCCGCTTTAATAAATGGAATAGTGTATTTTATATAAGACAATTGACACAATCGGGTGAGACACATGATGAACGTTGACACAAATTACTTACTGATGAGGGTGCCAGCGGTATTTCCCAGTCACCGCAGTGTTGAGACTCAAGGTTCTCAGGGATGCTGTGGTTTCTGCGTGTCCGTCTCACCCGAGCGTACGATACACTCTGCGTTAATAAACTTCATTACTAAAATTTTAGAAAACAATGGCAAGAGGTAGTTGTCAATAGAAAAAGAGAAACACTTGTTGCACTGTACTACTTCCTTTTATTATTACCACTCGTACAAAGAAAATGTGTCAGAATTTTATTAGTGAATTATTCTCGTTCGTGTCTAGTCAACTCCAATTGGTTGCTCGCCAGCTTGCAATTACTCTAGCGCACTTCCTAAGTGGACGACTTCTCTGTGATGTTTGAAAACACAATTTTCACAAGGGAAGGGGATCACCAGCCGCTAGGGTGGACTAAAGATTTTCCCTGAAGATAGGACACAGAGAATAATGAAATAAGACAAAAATGAACAGGTTACATAAACACATGTGATTATTTGGCATCACTAACGCGGAATCGTCGGGGCTTGTCTTGGCGCATGTGGTTAGTGAGGTGACGGCCTATACACATAGCCGGCTAGGACGGAATTAGTGTTACCGTACAAATTATATACAATGACATAAATACCCTTGGAAAATAATGAGACACTGCATTAGTGGTCACAGTAAACACGCAAGAGCGTGAAAGCAGTATTAGATGGAGCGGATGCCGCTGGATAAGTGTTGTAGAGGAGCACGTGAAAATGATGTATTTCTCTGCAAAGATGGCAGATTCTGGTCAGACAAAATATTATTCCGGTTGGAAAAATTATTCCATTGCAGATTGAATCTGTTTTGAGCCTCTAGCATGCCGGATGGCAAGAAAATCAGACATGAGAAACGACCGCGTGGTCAGACATACAAATCATCAATTACAAGAAAATACATTGAACCCTGAATCAAATTGACATAGAACCTTGAATAAATTTGTGGCGGCTATGAACCACGTGGTCGCAAAAGATGTGGTCGTAAAATAATTTAACATGAAAACACCCTTGAATAAGTACATAAAAACAAAGTCCTTAAAATTGCATGCAGCAATAATACAGAGATTACAATGAAACGCCTTCAGCATAGGCTGATGCCGCCCGATTCAAGTTGCGCGGGTTGCATGACCTCTCTGACATCTTTCTCCCTTCCTCCTCGTTTAAGATTCAAAAACCAGCAGGGGAACAATTTATTTATTTAAGTGGAAGCAAATGCTGGGGAACTGATTTGGCAAAACTGTACGCAGGCAAAGGTTAACTGGTATTAATAGAGGCAATGGTAATCTACAACAGTGCAAAAAGTTTTTAGTCGATATGAGACAGCATCTTGCATCGCATGGACCTACCATGGCTGCCTACGGGGTTCACATAAGTGGAAGTGCTATGCATGTCGAGCAAATCTTTTTATATATGACAATTAAGTGGCACAAAATAATTCAAATATTGTTTCACATTTGAGATTTTTCTTATGAATTTTCTGTATAATTTTAGTGTCTCTTTATGACTGCGTTTACACCGGAATATTACTGTTCTTAATGTCTGCGCGGCGCGCACATTGAATTCATAACCAAACATTTAGAATATTGAAAAACATACATTTTCAAACACTTAAAGGCATTTTAGACCTTGAAAAATAAAGACACATTTTACACTGTAAATAATATTCCATTATAGGAAAGATCAAATTGGAACCTTTTTACGCACGTGCATGCACACGTGACACATGCGTGGTGAGTACCATCATGGGCTTAGCACCACTGGCTATTAGTGGGCGTCACAATGTACATAGAATAGATATGCGTATGTGCACGTTTATGCATTAACTAACCACTTAAAACGCACAGATTGTACGAATAGCTTTACTTTAATAATACATTACTGCAGGCACAGTGTGTGTTTGCATTCATCACAATGCCTGCCTGAACACACAAGAGGGAGGGAAGCGAGTTGTGGTGGGATAGTCTGTACAATCTGAGGACTGCCGAAGACGAGAGGTCTCGAAACGATTGTGCGCTTAGAATACCTATTTGGATACATTTTGCTTCCGTTTGATTAAAAAGGCTTCTCCAGATCAGTACGAAGCTGACTGTCGAGATCGACATTGAGACCTGCCGATAGATTTCCCCAGAAACGCCCTGCAGGCCAACCATCCGCTTCCCTGGCCATATCCACATCATGTGGCACTTCGGAAGCAGAGGCAACCACCGAAGACGAACAGAACGACAAACACAGTGAGTGAAAGTGCAATACACCAACAAACCTAAAGACTGATAGCAGTCAATATGATATCCCTCTTGTCAAACCAGTAATCACGTACCGCTGACGTACGTTATCCATTGAACAGTGCAGTTATGTAATTCTAAACTCTCTCTCGACGCTTACCCTAGTGCAATACTCTCAGGCAACTCACCTTGTGGCAGCCGTATCTAATCATTCCGCTTACTAACTTCAGTGAATTCTCTTATGTAACTTGCCAGAGTGATAATGGCTTGTCAATTGTCATTCATGAAGTTGTTTTATGTAAACAGTTTGGATACCTCCCTATTGTGAGTGCCACGTGTTGTGTGTAAGATGCCACATGTGTAAAAACATTGGAAGTGTCACAATTCTTGTCGAAGAGAAAATTGACTAAAATCATTAAATTTCTAATAATTGTTTAGAGCAATTTTTAAAGACAAAAGTAAACTCAACATCATTGCTTTGTGGGTCACTTCAAGAAATATTAAAAAAATTTTAGCATTGTGTAAAATAAATTTTCAGTTATCTCATTTTTTGTTGTACATATACTTTTGCATTTTCATAAATCATGCTTCTCTTGTTTTGTGTAGAATCACTTCAAGAAGTATCAAGCCTTACTGATTATGTTATAATAATTGCAAGCCCTTTGCTAATTAACATACTTTGCAATGTGTAGAATCCCTCAAGAAATCAGAAACAAGAGACACACACTAACAAAAGAATAGTTTGTGGTAAGTCTGAATGTGTTTTTTTCTCAAAAGGATGTTCTTCTATGATTTTTTTTTCTATTTGCATGCATAGTGGTGTTTCACACGCATTGTGTACTATTAGCATCACTCACACACACTGGTTTTTGCCAAGCTTAGCCAGTCGGCTGAGACTACGGAAGCTCTCAGCTTGACTCAACCCCTTTAGCTTTTTACTACACGTAACGTTCCTGCTGTGCGACACATAGGAGACCACTGTTAGATGTCGTTTTATGTTCCGCACCATGCGGCCACAGCAGGATAGCTCACACCTTTACAAGTGAGGCTTTTTGGCAGCTTACATTTAATTTAATTGCAATCATAATTGAACTCTCCCCAGGGGTCAAATTTATTCCGTGTGCTGTCCACCACGTCTTGAATTTCTTTCCACAGGTTCAATTCTGCAACCTTCATTGTATGCACCCAAGCCTTACACCTGATTCTGTAAGGCAGCACACTTACAAAATCAGAAGGTACGCAAGCATCCGACATCGGAATATCCCCTCGAGACACTGACCTGACTCGACCCAAGAGCTCATGAAAAAAAGATGACACCGAGCTTCTCCTGCAATTTGGCACAATGGCACGCCACAGAGAGGGAAGCATGCCACTCGCCATGCAACAGAGAGAGACAGCTTTATCTAGACAGCCAGTTGCTTCTAATAAAGCAAATAAAAGTTGGCCACCGCCTGTGGCCACGCACCCTTCGTGTAGTCAACGGACCATGCCGCTCTGCAGTTGATCACAGAGCAAAGAAATGCACAGACCAGCGACAACTACAGAAGCTGATGGAGAGTGGAAAAAAAATGGTCTTTGAGAGGAAAGTCCTAGATTCTCTCAAAAGAATTACTTTCGCGTCTCGTTCCGTCGTGCAGATGAGCCTCTGTTGCATGAGAATTTTTGGGGTAGGGGGGGGTAGCGAGAGTTATTGCACGTCGTCTTTTCAACAATGATGAAACGACTTTGCCTCATCAGTGTGCATGCAAGCCTTACCATTCGATTCCACCAAGTTTTCATTGTTACCATGCATCAAGAGACGTCAGGGTTTGCACTGTCTACAGACGGCAAGAATGGGCATTCCAGCCTGAAGATTGTGTTATTCACTGGCTGAGCAACCAAAGTTATGCACAGAGATCAAGTACTCCAGCTTGCTGCCAGATGGCATCACCAGTACAATTGCAAAGTCATGCTTCAGAACAAGCGCTGGCCACAGACGTCAAAAGCCAAGCGTCTATGCTTCACTTACTCTTTCCACAACTCCGGCCAGGGTGCGCAGGCCAGATTATAAATAGTGGACCACAGCTCTGTAGCACCAGTGTGTTCTGACCTTCACCGCATGCTTGTGCCTTGCCATCAAAGCCAGCCTTTCCCTATCTTCACCGCACTTGTGGCAAAGATCCTTTCCATCGTCACCATTGTCTACACTGTAGACACTGCGGCCTCTTCAGGACAACACAAGTAAAGTAGTACCAGTTCAAGTTAGTTACATATGCTCGTCTACCCTGTTTTTGTTGCCTAGGACCACGTTGGTGTAGGTTTAGCTTCCGCAAGCTCGTACTGATGTTAGGAGGTAGTGCAAACACCACCCTGTTTACTTCCATTACACAAATAAACAGATATTTGACCAATACAATGGTATCTTTCCCGTAATGTAATTCCTCCCTCAGTGGACTTCAGACCCGGTTAAGGGATAGCAGGTTACTGGCAATCTTATTCAGAAACGCAATATATCAATAGAGAACCCACATGCATTCTGTGCACAACGGTGTATAAAACAGTAGAGCCCCGACACTAGGTACTCCGTCACTTGAGGCCAGCTTGTCGGCTCAGTGACTAATCTGTCCACCGTGCTCCTTGCGCCGTAGTTAGTGTTCCTTGAGTTGGGGGAGACTGATCCCCCCTGAGACCCTCCCCCACATGCTGGGAATGTTCGCCGGCAAGACCTAACTCTTAGTATTCATCATGTTTCAGTGCCAAGTACTGAGATAGGGATACCACCCTTGACTGGCAGTGGCTGTACACCCGTATAGGACAACACATCACCTACTACCCCTTCTGCGGATGTGATAGTGTGTTTCTGCCCTAATGCCCTACTCCCGTAGGAGTGGTATCCGAGAGGGGGTCAATGCCTCTGGGCATCAACAGGAGCTTAACCCCTTTCCTCGCCGCACTCATGCATTTCTCACAGAGTGAACAAGTCCAGGCATTAGGTCACCTGCAGAGACCATCCACACCAGAGATTCCCCGAGGACCTCTTCGAAGCACCCTTTCACCTTAAAGAGGAAACACAGCCCATGTTCGCCGCCTACTTAAGTGAACAAGACAAGTCTCTTAGGGCTTGCTAACCCACGCTTTTGGGGATGCTGGCGGAACCAACCCCTTCGACCAACACTACCTACAAGCACCTGCACTCTAACCTAACCAGTTCAGACTCACTCGGACACAGGTCCATCAGTCTCTGCAGGTTACACGTCGCCTGGGTAAACAGCAAAGAGCAAACCTACCACAGCATAAAATACTTCTCACAGAGGCCGATTTTTTGCCCTGCGACAAAACAACCAGGTCAGTACTTTACACTGGACATGCTCCAGCACCTCATAAAGACTAGGAACTTTCAAAACCCCCTGCCACCAGGTGCGCCTGACCTAGCACCCACCAAAAACCCTCTAGATGTGGTGACAATCCTTCACCAGCCGCAAGGCATCACGCATCAGGGGGACTGGCAGTTGGAGGGTGAGGCCAAGGTACTTCCCCCCTGGGTGATGGTGAAGCAGTGGTAGCCACTTTCATGGGGTTTTTTCTGGTTCCTACACTGTTGGCTTTGGCCATTTTTATAATCAAGCATAGAGCCTTTGGTGGCATGCTTTCGAGCGATGAACGAAGTGGGTACCCTGGCAGGGGTATCAGCGGGTGTGATGTTAAGGGGTCATGACTACCCTAGTAATGTTAGCCGCCGAACGAAGGTAAGCGACTTCTTCTGTAGTGTTTTTGGCAGCAGAGATACTACACATGGCACGTGCTAGATGAGGTTTGAGGTGGAACTGGACATGCTGGATGAAGACCCTCTCTCAAATGTAGCCTCATCTTTCTTCCAGTGTATACCTGGTTGACACCTTAACCAGTACTCTTCAGTACCCCAGCCTGAGCTAGCCTTTACTTGGCAGCTTTAACTTGCCCAGACCTAGGGTGAGGCATAAGTGTGGTGAGAGACCAAGTATGTTGATAGTGGGTAGCCAGTAAGGGGTAGACACAGCCTGATGGAGAGTTGGGTGCTGGGTGTGAGGTTAGGTGGGATGCCCGACTACTGGTCTTCAGCTTGGGGAGTGGGATGTCGCTGGTAGACCTAAGTACCACACTGAAGGTTATAGCAGCAGGACTAGGGGCAACCACTCCTGTAGCTCACTGGTGAGCGAGACGTCGCTGGCGGACCCAGGTGTCGTGTAGAGCGGGGCTCCTCAAGAGTTGGTCTATCATTTCCATAACATAGTCGCTATAGTTCAAGTGACAACTGCTCTAGTGAGACCCTGGAAGAAGAGCTTCCTAAGCTGCACTTTGAGACAGTTCCCAAAAGGTAAGGTCGCGGATGCGGTTTTGGCTCGTGGCTCTCTCTGGAAGAGTCTTACTAGGGCTGGTGACGAAACAGGAAATCGTGGGAGCAAGGTGTTGGTATTATAGAACAGAGTGCTGGAAGAGAGAATTCACCCTAATTAGATTTAAACCGGTTTTATTGATTGCTCAATCAAACATACATAAACCAGCCTGTATCCTTACTGAGGCCTGAAGGGCCAATCCTAGGTTGCCAACTGGTAATTGATCTAGTCTCGGAAGACACAGCAGCATGGGGGGCAAGGGCGACTTCAAGTCAGCGGTACTCGTACTTGAGTCAACTGTGGGAAAGTACAAGGTAGCTGGAAGCGCGATATGTTTCGGTGTGCTGGCGGGCAGCAAGGTGGCGGCGTACAGAGTAGAACGGTCAACAGTGCTCCGAATGGCAAGTGACAACTTGAAGTTGGTTGATTCTTGTGCACAGTGATGTTCTGCAAAGTTAGACGTGACGTCAGTGGATTCTAGGGCAGAGTAACGGCGTGCTAATGAACTGGCACAAAACAGCCTCGAAGTGAGGACTGTTGAATCCTATTTATACATGGTGCACAGAACCAACTTGGGGGTTGCAGTGTGTGGGGAGAGAGAAAACTCGTAAGAAGAGAGTAAAAGATAGCGGCAATGTTAAGCGAAGCGGGTTGCAGTGCAGCAGACAGCAACAGTTGGGCAAACCACCCTGGCTTGAAGGCATGTACTGCATAACGGCTCTTCTTAGGAGCGGGGCCAAGGCTTTGGCAAGGCTAGATGGGAGAATGACACTGCTCGTGGTACATCAAGGTAATGTGTTTCCATGCAGTAACTTATGATTATGACATCTTTACACAATGCAAGAGGGTTACACATACATTGGTAGGATAATAACGTACCACTCTCTACTGTCTCAATTTAGGGGATTGATAGTACGTCTTAACTGTTCGCAGTTTTCAGGTCTTGGTTAAAGAAAACGTAATTAGAATGGCTCTTTCATCTTATGTAGGGTTCATTATTTTCTGGTAGAACCATTTGAAATATGGATTTTCAAGGGTGGCTACATCCCTTACGAGTTACTGTACGACATTGTTCGTATAATGTTTTCTACCCCATTTTGCATATGGAATCACCTCACAGTATTTTTATCTATAGTTTAGAGAGAGACACACACAAATGTGCATTTGTGCATGCACAGTGTGCGTACATGCGTGCATGTGATACAGAGGCACAAAAATGTTATGACTAAGGCTATTCAAATGTTCAGCATACTGAAACTATAATGAAAAATGAGAACCTTTATTTTAGATATTTGTGAGAAAATTCGTTGCTGAAAATCTAAATGAAGGTAATATTCAAGTGTTTGTTTACTCGAATAACAATCAATATTTTGTGTATTTGTATCAATTAATTTTTTTTCCTATTATAATATTTCCAAGATAAATACACGAGCAGAATAAATTTAAGTTCTTCATAGTCATTTATACATGTACTAGTTCCATATGAAATCCATAATTCTATTCGTTGCTTTATTTTTTATATGAACCTTAAAGGAATTTTTGATGTATTACAATGTGATCATTGGTAGTACTGTTAAACTGTGATTTCATATTTAAATTAAAATAATATTTTATTGTATGCCAGTACATGCATGACGACACACTAAATCATTTATAATTTCCACTTGAGTTTCAAATATAAGTGGTATTAATCATTTTCGTTTCTTGAAATAACATGTTACATTTGCACAACCCTAGAGATGGTAAAAAGATCATTACTGGACACAAATAAAATATGTTACTTGTTTATTTTAAAATGTAAATAATGATTTTACACAAGATGGAGTGTGTAGGAAAACTTTATTTGGACAAAATTAAAAACATAAAAGTCCGTACTTATTTTACAACTGGCCTATGGAATGCCGGGACATCAAAAATTAGTTCTCTCGCAGGTGGATTGTTGTCCCTGTCAGCTGTATACACTATTAAGGTTCAATTCAAACAATTCTGAGAAGTAATTGACAGCTAAACACAGACACAGAACTAATTCTAAAGTAGAATTTATATCAGACATTGATATATGTGGCAGGAACAGCCCATTAGGCTTAGACTACAGTTTACTCAATAGAAAGTAGACAATGCAGAAATGCTCATAGGTAGAGACCTGCAAAATTGGTGTTATTTGAGGGCACGTTGAACTTTAAACATGTGTGCCTTTGTAGTATGTTTACCATTAAACCACACATCATTAAATACACCCTGGGTAGCACTGCGCCAATAAACGGACACTTCACAGCGGCGTGCCTCAATCACGTGCAGTTAAGTCAAAAAAGGGAGTGACTTCATATCTATGCAGCAGCCACTGGGGGAATGATGCTGACTCAAGTGTATACAGTATTGTAATGTTCGGCCTGGTTCCAAATAACGATAATTTTGCAGGTCCCTACTCATGGGGCAATACTTGTACATACACACACTACAGGATGTAATTGATGAACTGCTCAAGGGGGTGCGTGGGAGGTAAGGGGGGAGGTCACAAGCTGATGGGGGTGTAAACTGGTTCAGGGCTGGATCTTGTTTGGCGTGGGGATGTTGTTAAAAAAAAGTGCTTGAATCAAAGTGTATGAAGCTTAGGACATCTTTTACAGTGGTATAGTGGTCAAATGTTTTGGAGGGGGACTAGGAGAAACCTTTTTTGGAGAATATTGTTCTCTGCAGCTGCGAGGTTATGGCTGGACAGATTCAGTACACGTAATTTGCTTTTATGGGGTGGTGGTTCCTTTTTTGTTATGCATGGGAATGGCTTAGGCAGAGTTGGTGTGGGGAAGTTGAAGCAAGACAGGGTTTATGGTCGACTAGGAAGGGTGATGGCCTCTTTAGGAGTCCAGGTGGTATGTAAACTGTGCATGGAAGCCTTGAAAACTGGCCCCCTGTCTATCACCTTGTCTTAACAATCACCATCACCACCTCCCCTAGTCGGACAGAAACCCTGTTTTGCTTCAAACTTCAACCTTCCCGCACCACAAAACATACCACACCAACTCTGCCTAAGCCATTCCCATGCATAACAAAATAAGAGGTACAACCATCCCATACAAGTAAATCACATGTACTGAACCTGTCCAACCATAATCAGACTGCTGTCGAGAACAATTTTCTACAAAAAGGTCTCTCCTTCTCCCCCTCCAAAAAGCTAGACTACTTTTACCGTGGCAAAGATGCCCTGAGCTTCATACACAATCTCAGACTCAGCACTTATTTGACAACCTCCCCAAGCCAAGCCATTGAAGTGCCCCACTGATTCAGCACTAACCAAGTTTGCACCTCCATCTACTTGTGACCCTCTCCCTTTAACGCCCTTACATCTCCTTGAGCAGTTCATCAATTACATCCTGGTCAACATTGCTGACCCTGATTTTGCTGCCTCATTACCTAATAATAGCAACATAACCTCATCAGACAGAAAAGCCATCATCAGAAATCTTCAAAACAACCCAGACATAATGATAGTGCCGGCTGAAAAAGGTGCAACCACAGCAATTCTCGACAAAACAGACTACATTTTAGAAGCAGAAAACCAACTCAAGGATCCAACTACCTCCAGATATCCACGAGAAGATCCCACCATCAGATCCTGTGACCATATCAATCAATCCTTGTATCCCAGGGCCCCTCCAAGACCTATCTAAGACATCCGTTAAAATGCTCCCCCCAAATAAACTGCCACACCAGTTCTATACCTGCTTCTGAAGTTACACAAGGAACAACGGCCATCCCGGGATGTTCCATTGTATCAGGAATTGGCAGACCCACTGAAAGAATATCAGCATTTGTAGATGCCCACCTTCAACCTTGTGTACAGCTGCTTTTGTCCTACGTCAAGGACACTGGCTACTTGCTTGAATGTTTGAGACCTGGGCAACATTCCCCAAGATGCATATTTATCTATACCAACATCCTCCACTCAACTGGACTGTCGGCCATAGAATATTACCTCAAAACAAAACCTACAGCATTCCTTGTTTGAACTTGACAGGTTAACCATTAACCCTCAGCAACAACAACTTCAGATTTAAAGATACACACTACCCTACAGGTGAAAGGCACACTGATTCGTACACGTACGGCCCCATCCTATGCCAATCTGTTTATGGGTAGGTTAGAAGTAAACTTCCTCAGTCACCAACCAACCCAAACACACTGCTGGACGTGGTTCATCGACAACATCTTCATTACATGGCCTTCAACCGCAGACTGCTTAATTCACTGTTTGAACAACTTAAAACACACTCAGTTTGCACAAATTCACTTGGTCATACTCCAAAACTCATTCCATATTCCTGGATGTTGAACTGACTCTTCACCGTGACACAATTCAAACTACTGTACACATCAAACCCACCAACAATCCCCAGTACTTACATTTAGACACCCATACCATGGCAAAAAAAATCCCTACTCTACAATCTTGCCACAAGAGCCAAATGCATCTGCTCCTCTAACAGTGATCTCAACAAACAGCGTGAACAAATAGCCAGAGCATTCCTTGACAGGAGCTACTCTTGTTCACAAACAGATTCAGCAAGTTCTCACAAATACTGGTACGCAAACCAAGGTCAACAATTTTGATATACTCCTGTTGGTCCCATATCATGAAGGCCTAAGTAAACTCAGAACCTTACTCCACTCTTATAAAATTCTGGCTTCCTCCCCACAAACACAATCTGCTCTCCACATCACCCAGATTGGTCTTCAAATGGCCAACTAACCTCTGCAATGAACTGGTTTGTCAAAAGCTGCAGCGCAGTTGTAGCTCCCTGGACTCACATTCGGGAGGACCCGGGTTCAATTCCCGGTCTAGCCTTTCTGATTTTGGTTTTTCATGGTTTCCCGAAATAACTCCAGCCGAATACTGGGTTGGGTCCTTAACAAAGGCCATACCTACCACAAATGCCAACCAGACTATTGCCCCAAAGGATCCCACCCCTGCAATAGCTCACACTGTGATTCCTGTGCCAGTCACCAACCCTTAACTTCTCTCAATAGCATAATCTATAGCTTACATATCACATTCAAGGCAACTATAACTGTACAATAGAGATCTGATTTATCAACTACATTGCCAACGCTGTAATGCAGTACACATCTGCTTCACTACCAACACACACAGGCAGAGAACAAATTACCACAGAGCATACACTAAACATGTCACAGCTGGCCACATCCACAACCTACAAGACAAACCAGTTGCAACTCATGCAACATCACACAACAAAGATTTTGATTCCTGCTACAGTACCAGAGTTGTAAGAACCTTCCACCTTCAAGCAATAGCTCAGAACTCAAGATGCTGGTAATTAGCTTGTCAATTTATAACAAAATCGAGGTAGCCACCAAGCCTCAATGTAAGATGATCACCGCTCCAAACAATAGACGTCAGCTACACTGGCACATTTTAAAATTTCCCACCGCACGCTAGTTTGCCACTTGGCAGCTAGATTTATTACTACCACCACCCTACAACTTGCTGCCTGAAAAATCCCCCCCCCCCCCCCGGCATGTACGCATGTGCGCAGGTGTGTGCGCACACACACGGACACTGTCGACAAGTACTAGACTAAGTACTTGAAGTTCTTTTGTATATTTTTGGTAGTCTAGCGGCCTAGTTGTAACCTTAATTCAAATAATTATTTACAGTAAAATTTATTTCACCATTGCAAGTTGTCAATATACCACGATCCCACTGTATTTCAATACCAAATATTTACTTTACAAATTGTGTGGCAAAACTCAATTTAATACTGTTTTACAAGTAAACTATTTGTTACCACAATTGCCAACACAGCACTGCTGTTGCTCGTTTTGTTTGAATAATTATAATTCTTATGGAGTTTATAAGCAAAAGTTTAATTTCATCAAAAATAGAATGTCTTAATATTGAATGTTTGCTGTGTACAATTTATTTAAAACATGGGAAGACATGTTAAACTTTTGAAAAATCACCCCTGGTTTATTTTAAAAGTATGATATTGTGAAAGGCTATTTTGTGAGAGAGCATTCTGCCTGAGGGATAGACATATCCTGGAGGGTGGATAGGCAACAGAAAGCGGTGGTGGGGGAAAGAGTGAAGTGAACAGATTTGGGTGGCTCTTAACACAATGAGGTTTTGAAAGCTGATGAGGGTGAAGTGAGGTAAGTAAGGAGCAGCACTGGAATGCAGAGGCAGGAGGAATGGGAGATCCCAAGAAAACCTGCCCACCAATGGCATCATCCAGCACAATTTCCACATCCGGAAGTGATCCCTCTGGAAATTAAACCCGATTTACCTAGTTGGGAAGCAAGTAGCCTAATCACTGCACCACCATGAAGTTAATGGGGAAAGAAAAGTATTCTGAGGAAACCCATTGGCCATTTGTAACATAAGCCATATTTCTCATTGATGAAAAATACATTTCTTGTACACAAGTTAAAAAATTCTGATCCCCATGGTGGACGCTACACTGGCAACAGCATAGCCAACAAAACATCTAATATAAAAACACTATATCCCATTCATGGTTACTTTAAACTTCTCTGAAGCCCTGTTGAAGTTCTACTTTTGGGCTACTCACATAACCTTTCGCCACATATAAACATAACTCTAGGAAAATGCGCAAGAGGACAATGTACCAATTTATGTACTGGACAAATAAGCAAACTTAAATTTTTTATTTGGTACATAACAATGACATGCATTTCCAACCAAGCTACCCGAAAACCTAGATATGTTCGTAAGATGTTACCCTACTTGAGAACTATTTCTTACTACCCGTTAACCAAAATACCTCTTCTCTCACTGCTTCTAATCAATATTAAATGTGATTCACTTATAAAATTTAAAATATATAAACGACATGTATGTAACATTTAATAAATAATAAGGTGGTTTAATTTCAAGGTAAATATAAAATGCTCGTGAAATATGATATATGTATATAGGGAAGAAGCAAACATGTCATACATACATGGGGTGATTTTTCAAAGGTGTGTTTCAAATTTGCAGATACCATGAATGGAATACATGATTTGGTATACACAGTTGGATCCCTACTTTACCAGTACAATAATTGAATTAATGAAGGCAGTGATTTTATGAGGCCTTACTGACGAACCACCAAACAAGATTGGAAAAAATTTTATGGAAAAATAGAAAAACCCTGGCAAAAATTTAAGAAAATGCAATGACATTTAAAAGTACGTTTGCTAATCCGCAGTGACATAATGTAAGTGTTGTAGTGTCGCTCTTCTTAATTTAATAAATATAAATATATAAAAGACAGAAACCTGTGAAAATCATTTTAAAATGTGGCAGTTGTGGTTTAGAGTGCATGCACTACCAAGTGCTCACAGGTTGGCCTGTAACCTATGATGTCACAAAGGGAAGCTTTGTTTTATATTCATCCCTTCTCCTTACACCTTTATTTTCACCTAGTTAAGTATACTTTGTGATGGCATCCATATGCATACCACCTCACCTTTCCTCCCCTATAGCCAGTCTCGTGATCGCTTCACCATTTTAGTTACCCTACCTAAACTAAACACTCATGTACCATGTGCACATATTTTCCAAAATCAGAACTGCCAAAAATGGAGAACACATGGTACACAGAGTGACTAGCCTAGCATGAATGACTTAACACACGAGGTGACCAAATCGCTGGTGCAGTTGCAGAGCCATGTGCTGTGGTTGTCATCTAATAGAAGAAAGAACTGTTATTTACCAGTCTAGTTTCAGTTGTCTTGAACACATGTTATCTATCAATCTGTCAGTAAATATCAATTATAAGCAAATGCAGTTATCATTTACAGTGGGTTAAAAACTGATAGTAATAAAGGAAGCAGAAGTGATAGGAAACAGTACGGCAGACCAAAAATATGTTATTCCAGTGTCTTGTATCGGAGACTCCCATCTTACAAACCAGTTGTTTCTCATGGCCATACAATTGTCAAGTGGCATAAATGTACAACGAAAAAAATGTGACATGCTGTCAGTCTACACAACTGTTGAGCGAAGTAAACGTATGACAAAAGTGACATGCTATTAACAATCCCCATCAGTCACTATTTCTGCAGAGGATTGTGCAGTAAACAACAGTGGTTCAAAATGGCATAAATAGATTTGACATAAAGCATGTAGTTTTAGAACTAAGCAGTTTCGAAAAATGCTGGAGTACACTAACTCTATCCAGTAAGAGCAGGTTACCGTTTGAAAGGGCAAAGTACTAAATGTCTTTTAAAAAAATCACAGAGAAATATTTTTCCCAAGTTCTTTTATAAGAAACTTGGGAAGCAGATGGTACATGGGTGTTTATGGTATTGTGTACACTGTGTTTTTGGTTTTTGATTACCTTTCGTGTGATACTGCTGTTATAAGTTCAATTTTAGCTTCTCTTTTGGTTTTCTAGTTTGAATTGTATTTGGATTTGACTGTAACTACTTGAACAGTGTTTATTAAATTAAAATTTTATTTGCATTTTTGCATTTCTAATGCTTTAGACTTTTTGAAAACCTTTTCATGCGAGATACGTGTTGTAGTACCATTTGTATGCATTTACAGTTTACATAATATCAGTCTACAGTGCTTGTTAAACACTTTCTCTCCTCCTTAGTGTGTAAGTATTGACATGTCTTAAATGCGCAGGTGTTAATCTTGGTCAAATTTAAAATCAGATGTTGCGAAATGTCAACTGGAATTTTCCAATACAGTGGAAGTTGTTTCCTACTAACAAGTTATGTGACACTGTGTTTAAATTTCATTAGCATCAACACGTAATTGTATGTAACTTAATGAGGTATACTTTTATTCTGAAGAATCTGCCTAATGAAATGCAAAAAGGTAATGAAAATGGACTTTGCACTCGCTAAGTGACTCTCCGCCCTGTGTTTACATTTTTTTTTTTGCAGGGCAATGGGAGGTCATATATACTTTTCTGTAGCAGACTGTTAATCAGATATCTATAACAATAAATTAATAAAAAATTTAATAAAAAAAAATTAATTTTTGTGCTAGAGATGGCTAAAAAGTAACTAAATTTGAGAACCTGACTTTTAACTGAATTTTTGGGTATTTGGGGGTTAAAATTGGTCTGCAACAATTTTATGAGGGCAGAGAATCTGCAAGGCCATTCTCAGGAACAAAGGCCTCATGAAATAGGGATCCAACTATAAATTAATACTAACAAAGTATTCAAAGTAATTACAATTATGATTGATACTTTACTACTATGCATGAAAAGGATATTTATGAAGCAGTTTGAAAACGCCAGTTCCAACAGACATTGGAATACCCATGATTATTGACTCGCTCACTCCAGTAATGGCATCCTTCTGTCCGAAGTATGCAGCATCAAACAGGTGGTCAGCTGTCTTTTCAAACTGCAAAAAGGAAACACTCAGTGAATGTAAATTTTTTAAATAATATTAATTTGGTGTACTAATGATGTCCACAGCTACAGATATGCACAACAAATTATACATACTTTACAATTTTTACAAAAATGATTCAATTTTCTGGATAAATTCACCTACAATACACAATCATTGTGATTTAATTCCTGTACAGAAGAACCTTAATGCAGTGATAGAACAACAAAGGAAGAACAAGTGGGCGCCATGGGAACATTAAATAATGACCACTGTGTTAAATTGCAGTTTAAGTTAAATGTTTGAATATACATATACCTCAATTAACCGAGCCTCGAATATTCGGTTTGCGGTTTATGGTGTGTCTTGTTGCTATAATTGGATTCGACAATAGTCGTTTGTGTATAATTCCTACTAAATATAAGTGTTTACGCATCTCTGTAATTTCTACTCTAAGATATTTATTGATGCCGACCGCAGTTTCCTCCAGAGCACACCCCTTAGCGGAGCAGGTAGGAACTTCCTACACCAAGTATCAGACCCACGTTGCGACCGAAGGCCACGCGCCCAAGATATACAGCCAAAGTCAGTGCAATGACTTTCAGTGCCACAAGGCGTAATTATGTCGCAACCTCATTAAACAGCCCAACACGCCTTTCACAATTACCCCCGTAATTTTTAATAGTACGGCGAATGAAAGTGAGGAAATCCCTACGCAGCTAACAGAGTACTGCAAGTGCAAAGTGCCAACCACGTGGTCGCTGAAATCTAAATAATCCTGTAAATTTTCAGGATCCAATTAGTGCATTGTGTAGCCCTTATTAAAGGAACATACCAGTATTAAGTGATGTCCTTAACAAGTGTCTACATATTAAATTAGAAACACGTGTTTTGACTCTGGCAGTGGGGGACAAACACTAACCAAGCCACACAACAATTCTTTTGTAAATTAATGTATTTTGAATATTAATTAAAAACACATTTTAATTAATATGTAATCATTTTCTTAATGTACACAAGGGTTCTATGTATGTATGCAATTTGCTATGTATTCTCAAGGGCTATGTGATACATTTCATTCATTCCATTTATGTTTTGGCGGGTGGTGGACAACCACTGATACCTCCGTCAAGCCACCCCCACTTCAGTCCAGGAGCAGGCATCAGGGCAGGTCATGTCACGCGGCTTGGGGGTGAACCTTTGTACTGTGATCACTTCACTACAATAGACAAATCTTCTACCGGAACATTTTTATTTGATTACTTTGTGCACACCTGAGTATGACTCCTCCCGGAGCAGACTCATGAGCTCATGACCCCTCTGGCATAATTTCCAACTTAATCTTTTGTTCAGCATCCGTCAACGTTTTGCTACAACAGCTTAGACCAGTGCGGGGTCTTGTGCCGCATGCCTGCTTCATTCTATGTACCATCTTATCTGGACTTTCTTAAATACAACTGGCATTTTGTTGAAACCAATGTGTATGCATACCTTACTCACACTTCACAGGGAGCTTCAGGGCAACAGCTACTTAAAAATGTCAAGTACCTGCCATGTTCTCTACATCACGTAAGTCAGTGTGTGTTTTACATAAATTGGAGAGTTTTATGTCAGTGCATTGGAACAGTGTACTAGGGAGCCACAATACCCCAGTTCGGGAGTGTGTGTATGTTACATTGCCTATCTAGCCAATGACGTCAGTCATCACGTGTGGCCTCATGCAGGGTCCATTAGCCCGAGCTTTTCGAACGCGGCCCAAAAAAGGAGTATCAAACTATTTCCGACTTACGTCGTGTGTTATAAAACCTTAAATACCTATAATTATTCTACAAACATCATTTTACAATAGACTGGTGGTGTTTTTTAGACAGACACTTAAAATACTAGCAGTGGACCAATTAATTTTAACGTAACAAACATATTAACATTATTTAAATAATTACATTAACATTTAAAATGTTTTATTTAATAATATTAAAACTGTCAAATCAGATAAAAAATATTCTAAAACACTTTAAAACATTAATATTAAAAAACACATTAACAAGAGTCTCGTGCCAACCCTAGTGGATTCCATTAATTGGTTAGCTGGTCTCTCCGGACATTAATTTCATCTTCTCGACACTCACCAACCCTGAAAAGTGTCATTGCCATAAAGAAGCTTGTTTACTTTTTTTTTTACCAATTGCATGACGACAATTTGTAACCAATGTAAAACGTGGGAGTTACAATGCACACAGTAGGATGATTTCTGGTTATGTGACCTAATGGTACATTACTAATGAGATTTATTTTGTTACTGTAACTGCAGTACTGTTTAACGGTCGGTCATTGCGTGTTTGTGTGTCACAAACCGAAATTCATGGGAAATGTTCTTTCCTTAGTGCACGTAACTATAACACTGTAATAATCGCTGAGAAAATAAAAACGAAGATATTAATGATAATGGAATAACTTGGTATTATTGAGAGGTTTAGTGCTGGTGAATCTGTGCAGAAGTTAGTAACCAAGTTCAGTATTGGAAATCAAACTGTACTGGACATCATAAAATATAAAGACAAGTTGGTGAATCACGCAAGTAATTCCGATAGTGGTGCTGGACCGTCGAAATGCAAGACTTTGAAGATGTCTACATATTCAGAATGAATAATTTTCTCTACTTTTTTTTTTACAAATGATATGATGCAGTACGCTACAAGTGAAAGAGGCAGAGGTTGAGTGTTTGCATGTTGTATACTAGTTATTGCACTTTGGCACAGTTTTACCATACAGTATTTGCATTACATATCACGCATGTGTTCCCACGTAATAACTAGGTGGAAGTGTCTGTCAGGACAAGTAATTCTTACATGTTAATAATGTACCGTGTAGTGTGGACAGAAAAGTGCATACACAGAGTACGTAATTTGTAATAAAAGTATACTGTACTTATAAATATTTATTGTAATGTGTTCTAATTAGAGATGGGGCATTCAATACCTAGATACCCCTTGATACTCGCATGTATCAAAAGTATAGAGTATCGCTACATGCACATTGATACATTTATTTGATACATGAAATGTAATATTATTGACACGTGTATGGCTTGGTCTGCCATTTTCCCTATTGTCACAAAGCGAAATAGTTTATATTCATAGTGCATTTTACTAGTTTCAGAAAACCAGTGAAGTGTCGTATTTACTGAATGATTCTGCAAATTATTTTGTATCGGTGGCAGAGAAATGTGTATAAGGACCGCAGCAGAACAATGTATTCTGGAGTTGCAAACTGGAATTACAGACAGTAAGTCAGTGTGTATTGTAAATAACGTATTTCAAAATGGTCAATTAGAATGTTTGAAATGTACGTTTGAAATTACGGTTTTCTAAACAGTCATTTAACTGTTTTGCAGTGTAAAATAACAGTTTTATTGTATGGAAAATGAACTTCGCCAAAAATATACATCCCAAATGTGTTAATATTCAAAACTGAATGAAGTACACATTTATTGGGTTTTCTTTTGGTAAGATAAAACTTGACATGTTATAATACTTTGAGTGTTACTTCCATATGAGCATATTTTCCACCCGTCCATTAAAACTAGTATATGTAATTCAAAATAATACAGTTTCGTAAGAAGAGGTACAAAACAACGCTGTCTCACGAAAGATGTTAAACTGAAGTCCCTCCCAACCCCATATCCAATCCACTGGCAATAACATTAACAGAACCCCAGCAGTAAATAAGGTAGGTTGGAATGGTAACGTACAATGATCACAGAATTTGTTTACACTCATTGTTTTCTTCACAGACAGAGCAACTGTGGTGCAAGGGTACATTGTGGCCACACTACGTTTCTAGAATTGTCAATATTTAGGGAACTTGAAATGGAGTACAACGTCAAATGTTTAGTTCATTAGAAATGAACTGATAACTATGTAGCTGCTGAGTTGAAGTCACATAACACTTTTATGAACAGTACATGCTGATCAGAATAAGAGTGTTGGAGATGCATTATGATTTATGAATAAAGCTTTAAGTGCAATAGGCTAAGTTCGGTATTCTGAATGCAAGTACATATTTTAATTTTTTACATGTAATTTGTATTTACAACCGGTATTTAATATTTATTTTACGTGTTTTTGCATATGTACAATCTGTGAAAACGATCAATGCAAAACAAAAAACATAACAATAAATTTATCTTACTTCCGGTAGAAGAATTGTCGTTGTTTTTTATCCGGTGATAAACAATTCCTACATTTCCCCCACCTGACTTAACCTAGAAAAAATCTAATATTTGTTTTTCTAAATAAAAATTTATGATCTTCCTTAATACGAAAATTGACATGCCTAACATATTATTTTTTGTACTGTATAAATATCTTTAGTTTTTTAACACTGACAGGCTTACCATTGATGCCAAGTTTATATAAATTTCAAATTTGTTTTCATCTCAGAAAAAAATTAACGTAGTTAGCAAAAATTTGAATGCATAATTGAAATTTCTTTACTCAGAGTATCGACTATCAATACTAAATATAAATTGATACAAAAATATTAATTTGTAGTACAGTTAATTGTCGAAAAAGTTGTGCAATCGCACAACTGCATAAAAAATGTGTTTTCCTCCTTTGTGTGTATGCCTGTTAACAAGTACTAGACTGTGACTACTTTAATTTCTGTCCTCTTATATATATTTTTGGTAGCCCAGCAGTCTACTTGTAACTTTTACTTTCCTGTTTAATAATTACATAATTTTGCACCTGGCCTATATACACCAAAGTAATTTTATCTTACCCTTTTCAATAGTTTTTCTACAGTTTTCAGTCCCTTCACAACCTTATTAAGAGAGTTCTACTGTATTCTTAAAGACTGGTCTCTAATTTTATCTGGTATACAACAACAACAAAAAAAAAGGGAAGGGATTATACAGGAAGAGGTGTTATACTTTTGTACATAGAGTATTAATTTAATACACACTTCAAAATATACACAGTGAAACTGTGGCAAGCAGTATTGTCTGAGCATACTTACAGAGGCAAGGTTCAGCACAGATTCCTTCATCTTCGAAAGACCATGGCGGGTAATGCCCAGAACTTCACCCCTGCTTGTCATTAGATCAGCCACAAGCATAGGATGACGGCGATCTATGCTCATACCATGGTTCTCCATTACCAGTTTGATTTCTGACATGATAGTGGCTCTGTAGACACATGTAACACATTACTCTTTAGCACCTAGTAAAAACAAGAAAATGCTTTTTCAACACCAATTAAATCTCTTTTTAACTCTACAACTAAATGTACTAGTTTCTTGCAATCCAAATACAGTACTGTACAAAAATTACAAAATATATTTTAACCCCCATTACCTTTTCCAGCATTAAATATGCTCAAATGCTCACACATATTATGAAAGTACTAATAACTATGTTCATAGTAGTTAAAAAAGATTAGATTATGCATAATAGTGTATACTAATTTAAGCAAAATTTATTAACACATTTAATATGATATATATATATATATAGATATATATATATATATATATATATATATATATATATATATATATATATATATATATATATATATATATATATATATATAAAAAATTGAGTTAAAAATTATGTAACAAGAAAAAAATTATATTTATTTAAATAAGCATTAACTCCAGTAAACAATTCTATGAATAAATTAGTGTAAAGTGAAAAACTTCAGCTAAATAAAAAAATGTAAAATATTAAAAATTATTCACTGTAATAAAGACATAAAACATACAAAAATTGTGACGTAAAAAGCTAACAATACAAGTATGAAAATTAGCATTATAATTACAAATTCTAAGAAATGTATGTGTGGCATAAAAATTTTACCTGTCCGTCATCCAATCTGCTTGCCCTCTGTACCCAAAATAGAAATTTTAGTCTCGCAAAAAAAAAAAAGTATTATATATTAGAATTTTTAAGCAAATTACTTTACAATGTTCTTTATGTCAGTCACAAATATTTAATAATCACTTTTTCATGACCCCCTGTCAGATTCACTGCACGTATTCTGTCCCTCCTCACAGCTTCTGCATGGTGGCTGAAAGGGTAGACACTTTCTCTGAGCATTATGATACCAGATATTGATGGCTGACCCAAGATCAATCTCACTTTCACAACATGACTGCAACTGAACATGCATAAGTGAGGACAGTGTATCATGTAGAAGGTTTCGTCAATCTGCCTTGATAAATTTCATTAGCGAAAATCCTCCGCAATCAGCAGTGTGAGCAGGCACAATATCTATGAGCGACAATATATTTGGATAGTCACTGTGATATTTGAGGTTGATGTCACCCCAGTTGGCTTTACATACAGAACTATACTGCTGATACACTGTCGTTTTTAGACTTGTGCATTAAAGCGCAATCATCTCACACTTCACACCATTATTTACAAGATAAGGGAAAACAAGTGTATCAATCTAATGACAGAACTATCACCAAACTCAGCTTCATTGTTTGCAGGCCACATTTTAAAACCACACATGTTTGATGAATCCGATAATTCACAAATTTCACTTTGCTTGTCTCCAAGGGGAGATTCCAAATTTTCGATTATGGTATTAATAGCAGTTGTTTTCTCAGAAGTCTGCAAAGGAACCTCTTTCAGCTGCTTACCTTCATGATGCCGAAAATTGTAGTACTGAGCCGATACAGATTTTTACGGATACCGGTATGAACCGATATTTCCTTGCCAATACAACTGATATCCGATACCGATATAGTCGACATATGAGTAATAGACTGAAAAACTTCTACTAGCACTAGAAGTATTTTGGGAAGCTGATGAAAATCTGTGTTAAAATCAGTCTCGCACAATGTGCTATTTGATGCTTTAAGTAAACATACAAAACATTAGGAAAATTAATTTAACATGAATTCTTTAAAAGCAGAGAATGGTCGTCTATCACATTGCTCAGAATAATTCAACTTTGATCATAATCAGAAAATTAAAACATATTTAATATGTATAGTTTTCAAATTCAGTACTCCTTTATTTCACTGAGAGTAAAATTGAAGCAATGCCAGTTCCCAGATTATGAATATCAGAATCATAGCTTTTAAAATATTTTAAATACTGAAATGACAAGGTGTGATGTGTGATTAAGTGTGATGCCTGCAAAGCTGGTAATTCAGCGACCTGCAATACAAGCTGTAGATGATTATCTCTTACAGTACCTGTCACAGCAGGACACAGTGGGGTGGGAGCAGTGAGTGAGAGAGAGAGAGAGAGAGAGAGAGAGAGAGAGAGAGAGAGAGAGAGAGAGAGAGAGAGAGAGAGAGAGAGAGAGAGAGTGTGTGTGTGTGTGTATACACACACACATATACATATACATATATATATATATATATATATATTTTCTCCCCCACACTCTTGCTGCTTACCGTAGATAATTATCTCACAGCAGGGTAGCATCTCCCTTCCTCCCTTTTTCTACCTGGAGTGACAATCTCTGTTTAGTACTTGAAATAAGAACGGAAACTGCTGACTTACTCCAACATTGCCACCCTATCATCTTCTGGTTTAACGGTCACGTATACATGAAAATATTTAATCTTAATATCTGCTCAGCTCTAGAAAACTGCCCATGATTGCCTTATTATAAACCTGTTTTTGACTTGCCCAGGGCAGGCAGACAAGTGTTAAAATTGAACCCTGATTATAATTTAAATGAATGTTTAACTTGCAGTGAAGTTAGTTATGTACTAAAATTCACGTGTGTGTGTGAATTTAATTATGTCGAAAATGGGCAGTATTACAAAATATTCTTTGTACGTAAGTGTAATTTTTAGTTTAAATTGTGCCCAGTGACAGAAATCAAACAATAGCACTACAGCAAGTCTTACTCTCACCTTGCAGCCTCTATACCAAGAGTTGTGAAGACTTCATAGGTGTTATTAGATGTCGTCTGAGTGCCTTTAACACCTCGAGTGGCCATCACTTCCCGCAGGTTATCTCCTTCCACAAACAGCTTGTACTTTGTTTTGCCCTTGGATTCGTCATTGTGGATCACTGCACGATTGACGGTCGGTAGCCCCTAAACAACGCACAAATGCAATGTATTTCTGTTGCTTCCCCAGTTATGAATAAGGATCCACGATACCAAAGTAACTGTACAAAATGTTACTCTATAATAGGGTTACCAACTTTTTTAGAACCGGCATTAAAGGACACTTCCGACAACTCGTCACACAACATGCAACCCCAATGACATGATCAACGAAAATTGTTATTAAAGATGGGTCTAGTATACATTTTCCCTCGATACCAAGTTTGATTCTTCATTTATGATTCTCGATTCCCGATTCTGAGTGTTTCCATTGTTAAAATTAGCATTTGCAATGTAATACTTGTGTGAAAAAAAAATTCTTACACATAATGATGTTTATGTTTGTAAATTCTGAGTACAATGATAGTGGTATTGAATCATGAGCAGTTCTGTGTCTAAACTTATCGGAAGTGATCACTGGCAAGATTTTTGGATTAAAACAACTTCTTGGTTTATGAATGAAGTTGGACATTTTAAAAAATTTTCATAATTCTGCTTTCCAAGATTGTTGAGAATAAAAATACAAAGGAAAACCTCTTTGTGATGATTGATGGGACGTATTTTTAATGTGTTTATGCTAACAAGTAAAATACAACTGAAAATGTAATGCATTCCTGCATTAGCAGAAATGTACACATTCATTTTTTTCTAATTTAAGAACATTAAAGGTATCAAATTTAATTTGAATAAAATTTGTTTGTTACTGTGTTCTTTTCCCGGCTTCTAGGTTATGTAAGTGTGTATCTAGGATGGTTGAACATTTTCAAATTTTCTTTAACTTTTTATTCCTTCTTGCCAGCACTACACAAATTTTTTAATTAAAGCACGTACGTTTTTAACCTGCACCAGATTTTAAAAATATTTATAACATTGGTTCAGGCATGTTGAAAGGTCACTGTTTTATTTGTATAACCACTAAAATTTTATTTGTTTTTAACTTGCCACTGCTTCTTCACATAGATGGTTATTTATTTCATATAAATTTAGAAGGCCAACTACGTAAATGGTTAAATTAGTGAATGGAACACATCATGATAAGTCGGACATATTGAAAGGGGGGAAATTGTAAAAAAGTCATAAATGTAGACGACTGTATAGGCATGCCACTGATGTAGCCGACACCATTGTAGCACCAAAATGTGTCTGCTGGTGCATGTCTGCACAGCTTTGATTCACACAAAAAGTTTGTTTCCAGTTTACGTTAATAGAAACAGCAAATTCTAACATGAAATAAATAAGATTACAGGCAATGTGTTGGCCACAAGTGTGCATAATTTATACAGGATGAGTCATGAGGAGTTACTGCCACTCACAGGTCCTATTCCTTACATCATTTGGAGCAAAATATGTCATATAAATGTGGGTCCTATTCCTATAATTTACACAGTAATTCGAAACATTTGAAAAATGAAGAAGAAAATACAGTGATGTATTATCAGACCGTATTGTTGATCACCATAAGTGCATCTAACAAGCTTACAAAAAAGATGTTTAAAAATGTATTATGCCTACTTCTATACACTTGGCTGCACGCTTATGAACCGCACATGTTACTCTACGTAGCTGCACATGGCTGTCTTTGATTTCTGTAGCTGTATGCATGATACGCTTACGTGTTTGTGCAGTCCTTTGGAACACAATATCCTTCATTAATCCCCATACACAATAATCTAGTAGTGATGGATCTGGCGATTGAGGAGGCCAGGGGTGAAATCCAAAAACCGCCTCGTCCTATACATCTCTCAGGGAACTGCACATTTAAGTGTTGATGCATGTCAAATGCTGCACAGCGCAGATACGCGCTCTACAGGCAACTTCGCCTTATCTTGAGCCAAGGAGAGCTCTGGGCAAGTCAGAAACAGTGGCAAAGTAATATCATGTATTGAGCAAGGAAACTCCATGTGTTGGACAGCCGCATACGCAAAAGTAATTGACGCGTTAAGTTATGAAATGTACCGCCCACCTGAAATCCTGCATGCAAGCACCACCCACACAATAAAATAAAATATTTTTTAACGAACCACTACCCTACTATTTAGCTGTGGAAGAAGATACAGCAAACCCACATGATAGCAACACTCCTGCGACTTTGAGAGGTCACATCCCGCCAGCCTCAAAAAGAGGAGTTTTAATTTGTCGTCGCCTCCACGCAGGGAGATAAGAAATGAGCGGCGGCGCCGCAACCCTGATAAACCTACCCCTGTGTTGGAAGGCTATTCTAACCTGCATGCAAGGAAGATCGCTGATCAAGGGAATTTTCCGTACATAAGGAAGTCCGCTACAACGCTCCAGCAGACACGCCAAGCTCACTGGCCGCATAGGTCAGTGAGCACTCCCTGGTCTGCGAAAACCTCTCTCCTCTCCTCAGTCTGCGAACGGCTTCGAACTCCTGCCCAACAGCTTGAGAAGGCAGCACCCACACCAGTCCAGTAGCTTGAGAAGGCAGCACCCGCTCCAGTCCAACAGCTTGCGAAGGCTCGTCCACACCAGCTGACCACAAGGGGGTGTGTGTATATATATATATATATTTTTTTTTTTCTCTCTCTTCTCTCTCTCCTCTCCCCCCCTACCTCTCTTCTCCGACATCCTGTACCCTAGTCAGCTTCCTTTGACACTCATGGTTGCAAGTCGTCGCGATACTAATGTCCCCCAACGTGTAAATATATTTTTAATTAATATTTTGCTAGCTAATTTAATTTTGTATAAGTCAGCCGGTATTCTCCAACTTTCCTTAACCGTATTAAATATTACGTGAATTGAATTTGTCTCCTACCATAATTTTTGAAATAGACCCTTGTTCATTGAATTAATTAACTGTGATAATTTCAGGGACCTGTGTAACAAAATACCCCGTTGAGGAATAACCGTGCAGCACACCGAAATCCACAGGAGACGGAGTCTGCAAATATTTTGAGTCCGAAAGAACATACCGCTGCTCCTGGGTTTCCGGTGTTCCCTAATTTACCCTCAGCGAAGTCCTAATACCGGACGGCACAACTGCCAAATGCAAGCTGCCCTAGAACTTTCACACCCTCTAAAAATGAAAATAACATGAGACAGAATGCAAGTCCAATTTTGAATGTGCTGCGCACACTCAGCTGAGAGCATGCGGAGAAGTTATCAATCGGGCAGTGTCACTGCAAATGGCTGGTGAGCGTCCGGGGAGGGGGCGTTACTGATTACCTCTCAACACCAATACTTGTTGGCCACACCTTGTGCGCGTAACAAATGTCTGACTTTTAAAGTAGTCAATTACATATATTTCACTGCAAAGAAAACTTGAAATTTTGAGACAGAAATGAATAAATAAGGTGATTATAATTTATTTCTTAGCTGTCTTTAATAATTAATCTGATGCATGCCAACATGCTGCGCAGTGCTCTAAGGGCGACTTCGCCCCATCTCCAGTTGACAAGAGCTCAGGAAAAGTCGGTAACAGTGGCAAAGTAATTGCACGTATCGAGCAAGGAGACTCCATGCGTTGAACAGCCGCATACGTAAAAGTAACTGACATGTTTAATTATGAAATTTACAGCCCGCCCAAAATCCCGCATGCAAGCACTACCCCCACAATTAAATACAATATTTTTGACTAACCACTACCCTACTATAGCTGTGGAAGACGTTCCAGCAAACCCATGAGATGGCAGTACCCCTGCGACCTTGTGAGGTCACATACCGCCAGCCTCAGGAAGAGGTGTTTTAATGTTTCGTCACCTCCAAGCGGGGAGATAATAAATGAGCGCCAATGCAGCAACAAAACAGCGCCCTGCGCTGGAAGGCTATTCTACCCTCGAACCCCCGGAAGATCGCTGATCAGGGGATTTTTTCGTACATAAGGAAGTCCAGAACCACGCTCCAGCAGAAACGCCGAGCTCATCTGCCACGTAGGTAGGTCAGTGAGCACTCCCAGGTCTGCGCAAGACCTCTCTCCTCTCCTCAGTCTGCGACATGGCTGAGCACACAGAAGCCTGCAAGACGACTTCACTCTACCTCTGCCGACTGTGAAGGCTGCAACATCCCTGCAGCTTGGATAAGGCTCGTCCACCACTGCATCAGCTGACAGTGAGGGCAGCAACTACTCCAGAGGTAATCCCACTCCTGCACCCTTTACCCCCAGTCAACTTCCATGACTCCGCGGTAGCAGGTTGTTGCGTTTTAGTTTACCCTCTGGATAAATTCCTGTAAGTTAGGATTACGCTGTAAAATTGTGTAATTTACGGTAAATTTATGCTTGCCAGTTTTAATTATTTTATCAGCCTCACCTTCACCTGTTTTAGTGCATAAAATAATTTTCATATATTTTTAGCTAGTTAGTTAGTATTTCTTGTAATTGATTAGTCGGGACTTTCAACTTTTCATAAATACCATAATAAAAATTTACGTGGAACTTAATTTGTCCGTTTACCATCATTTTACGTTAGTTCCTGTGTCATTATAATTTTAGTTACCGGTGTGTTAATAAATCTTGTACCAGGTTCAGTGGGTAATTCCTGCTGGAGACTAGCCGTGTGGTGCACCAAACTCTACAGGAGACAGAGCTTGCAGAAAGCCTTAGTCTGCGCAAAATACGCCACAACTCCTAGGTTTCCGGTGTACTCGCGCCTACCTTCAGTGACATCCCAATACCGGACTGCACTTCTACAAATCAGGGCCTTTGATGTGACTGCACAAGCCATGCACCCAGGACTGCACATTTGCGGAAAGGTACGGGACAGAACAAATGTATAGTAAGAAGGACGGAGTTCAGTGTCGTTGACGACGTAGGGAATGCCATGCCTTAGAAAGAGCACTCAAAGCCACACTCACTAACGAGGACATGAGCAAGATCGAACTCCCGCCTTCCGAAACTGAAGCACTACTTAGGCCGATATCCCCTTTTTTCCCTCTAGATCACTGGACACCCTTATACATACAAATATTTAGGTGCCTGTTGCAAGGTTGACCCTCCAAAGGACGAACCTAACACGCACCTCATTAAACTTGCTTCGGGGAAAACTGTCCGGGTTCTACTCCCGCCAAAGGTAGTCCCCAAACCTCATGTAGTATCATCTCACACGAATTACGTTCCTACCCGCCGACCCACTCGGTCCATACGAATAGCACCGATCTCTCCAGCCAAACCACATCCCCACCCCTATGATCGCTTAAATTGCATCGCCATCTCATACACCCTGGGGCAACTGGCGTCCCCCTTCCATTAAGCGGTCACCCGCGGAATCTAAAACCACTGCAACCCACCGGGCCAATATCATTCACCAATCATGGCATGGAAGGCTTACCTAACAATCTTGATAGGGCAGTGAGTGCCTTAACCAACTTCCCACCGAGGTAGGACACGCGTCAAATCATTTGAAACCATATTCTCTGATTTCCCCTGTCGCAAGTTACACTGCACTCTGCTCGGTGCTTACCTATCCTATCCATTATTAGATGGCAAAAACTGTTGAATAGGTCCTTACATTTTATCAGTTTATTCAAAAGATGAGTCTCTATTGAAATTATTTAATACGAGTCCTCCGATTTCCCCACAAGAAGTTACTTATAATACAAGCCGCTCAATGTACGAACAACTTTTGGTGACAAGGGGAGGTCAAGTATATGCTTCTGGGCATACCATTTTATTCGCGAAGATGCTGCCCCATGTGTTAAATAATTATTACATTTTTAAATCAGGTTAATTTTACGCCAGATACAATGAAACACCAACACTACAGGAAAAAATGACCTTTACTCCCAAAAGAAAACATCTTTGCAAATAATAATTCCTCGTTAAAATGTTTTGCATAACATTTTCTAGCGAAACCATCTGCTTTGAAATACAAGTAATGATAGGTGCAACTATTTTGAGCAATGCATAATCTTGATTAAATATCTACGTTTGCCAGGCACACATTTGCTCTAGGCCGGTGTGTGAAAGCTAGGCCGCATGGCGCAGCTGCGAGACATGTTTTTTCCTTTTTTTTAGACACCAGCTTCCCCTCTCGTGGCTTTATACATGTGAGGGGAGGAAGGAAGGTGCACCGCTGAGAGAGAGAGAAAGAAGGGTGAGAGAAAGGATGCTATGTCGCCACACTCATTGCTATAGGTAACCACTTCCCCTCTCGCAGGCGTGTAGGGGAAGTAGCAAGTCAGACTCGCACATCGCACCACACCACAGTGTTAGACAGACGTGTTGAGACGACACAGATGAAGTGCCGTGCCGCAGAGCAGTTATAAACAGCAGCGCATGTGACATATTTCACATCCAGTTACTAGACGTTTGCATAAACAACAAGCTTAAAATTGATAGTTGTGGGAAATATTACGTGAAGGGACCTGAAATATACTTTGATTAATGCACCACGCGATAAACAATACAAGCGGTTTATGTTAACATCATTATATAGAGATTTTGCTGGGACCACAAAAAATTGTTGCTAGATTATCAATACATGCGATAACGATACATCGAGAGTCGACTGTATTTGCTTTCATTAAGCATAGTTGATTGTAAGTGTCTTTAGAGTACGTTTACTTTCGTGTCACTGTCAATCACTTCGTAAAGTGGCTTGGCCCGCCATTTTCCATAAAACCTGTAAGTAACATGTGCACAAGTTGCGCAAGGTCATCATAGCAATCACCTGGCAGTGATGCCACACCATCTAATGTGCCAGCTACGCCCCTCCCAACCCCTGCCAACCAATTTTGTACCTGCCAGTGAGCAGACAAGACAGACTTGGTGGCATGCTATGCTAAACATTCACACCACATTTTTATAAATAGAAAACACTTGATAAATTTACTTCTCCCAACCCTCCAGACGAAGGACATGTGACTTGTGTGTGTCAAAGCAGGTAGATGTGGTGCTAAACTTTTGCAGTATGAGTTTGATGTATGACGTCTTCTTCAATAATAATAAACGACTGTTACGCATTAGTGCAACTGCATCCCTGGCAGTTTGTCTACCGAGTCATGTTACCGCTGCCGCCTACAAGATTGTTGTATCTGCCGAACCAGGACAGACGTCCCAATAATAAATTTATTATTTCGCCCAATGAGCCACTGAGACCATGCAAGAGGTCTGGGGCGAGTACAGCATTGTGCGGCGGGATGTCGCCACAAGTAAGATGCCTAGAACCCACCACTCTCCACTATGCCGAACGCACAAAGGATCTAGGCACTGGGCTTGCACCTGCTAACCGTCTCTCCAGACACCCTATGCCAGTGAAGGAAGGGATGGCCAAGGAGTATATAAGGAGATGCATCGATTGCCTCTCCTGAGCTCTCATCGCTCCAGCTATTGGTACAGAGGCTCAAACCTCTCCTTGTACTTCACCGCTCACTTCGTGGGGCAGAAGATCCTCTCCAGTGGAACCGAAAGAAGAACCAGTGGCATCGACAGCTACACACTTAGATAAGTTCAGTCCCTTATGGACAACCTGAGAGGAGAGCTCACCCCGAGGTTTAACATTACGCTACACGCACCAACAACTGCCTCTCTTAATAGCATTTCACAGGGCACCTTTCCCTGTTTTAAGATAGGGTGTTCTACCCCTTCCGTCTAGCCTGTAGAGAGTTAGGAGATAGCACCTCTGCCATCTGTGTTTATTTCCTTAAGGTCAATAAACACTGATCTTATCAGATCTCTCTACTTTCACTCCGAGCTCCTTCCTTGTGTTGTATCGGAGCTGGAGGACTCAGCAGGAGACCGGGTTTTACTGTTCGGAACTCACACGCACAACACACCAGCTATCCTTGGAAGGCCACCCATTCTATGCCCCGGCAGTAACCAGTAGAGCCATGACACTAGGATACCGTCCCCTGGAAGTTGTCTTGTCGGCTTAAAGTCGCCTCCCACCTGACCGCTCACTTTGTGGTGCAGAGGAGGGGATTTTCTTGGAGTCCGGGGAGACCAGTGACAACTGGACACTCACCTCACAAGTATTGGAAGGCCACCCATTCCCTGCACCAAGTGGGAAGAACGGTAGAGCCACAACACTAGGTATGCTCCCGGTGGGATCGGCTTGCCGGCCAGGGTGCTCAACTGGTGGTGCCGAGAGTATAGCATCTTGGTGCAGGGAAACGTACCTCTGCAGGACAAAACAGGCAATAATTTGCACCTACACATGGACAAATACACGTCAACTGCCTACCTCCTGCAGCCCTGATTTTTGTGTCTAATGCCTACACACATAGGGGTGGAGTTGAGCGACAGGCCAAGAAGGCGAGAGCTATCTCCAAAAATTCCCAGGGGGTTAATATCCTGCCTAGCAGGTTCGAGCTGCTTAGTCCACGTGAGCAAGCTGCATTACTGAGATGTCTCACCGTATCAGCACCCACTGTCACGCCTGTGCACTTGTTCGAACCACCCACCAAGGTCACCGAAGGGTACCACCCTATAGTGCAGGAGGCACTGTTCGGCGTAAGATCCACCAGTGCACCGGAACCGCAGCCAAGTACCACACCCGCATATACTGCCCTCAGTTGAGTGCTACCCTGGTAGAGGGAACAGAGACGGTACCAGCATGTACCGAACCACCTCGCCGGCCTACTGCACCCCAACCTAAACCTGCACCATGCCACATAAAGATTGTCAAGCCTGACTTTGTACCAAGCCGCCGATCCACCAGGCTCGTGTTGTACACCGGGTGGGCCCCCGTGGCCAGACCTGAATAAATTTCCCTGAGACGCGACTCACCTAGCGTCGAGTAAGTCACCAGGACAGGGACAGTCAGTCAACCAGGAATGTCATATGTTATGTTCATAAACAAACAACACTTGAAATGTTTTATATCATGTGTGTACTGGAATTTATATTTGACTTCTGTCATTAGATATGAGGATGGCTGTAGTATATTCATTAACTTCTGCTCACATCTTCTTTTATCAATGGCTGTGTGTACTTTCAAATCTATCAATTGTGCAAGGGATCTACCTAGCTAATGCAAGAAGCGCATTGCAGAGGTTTGGTAGAAAACATGTGATTAAAACAGTTGGATATATTGCAGCAGTATCTAGAACATGAGAAGCATTTAGGAAAAATTTTGAGCCCAAAGTTTCAAGTTCTTATTTCAACTCCAAGAATAATTTTTTTTGGGCATTAAACTAGCTAAAACCTGTGTTTTCATGATCAATTTTAGTTACTAAATTTTTTATTTAGAAACTTTTAAGAGTTGTCTCGAGCCCACACACACATCATACTTTTATAATTAATAGTGTGCCATAAAAATATAGGGTTACCACTTGATTTCACATTCAGGTGAGTTGCCAACAGGACTGCATGCCAGTTAAGGGACTTGTGCATAGAGATAATGATGCAAATGATGAGTGAGCAAGAGACTGTCTTACAGCTTGCGTATTTCTAGACTCAAATCCTGTGCAGTAGGCAAGTGGTGTGCCACATGCTGGAATTTAAAAATTTAAAAATACTTAAGAAATTTAAAAAAGTTATTTTTCAAGTATATTTTTGATTTTTTTTAGACCACGTTTGGTTGAAACCGCCAATGCCAAGTCCGTGGATAATGCAGGGAGACTACAAAATTAAATTTTGTAAGTTCCATCCAGACATGTACCTTTTACAATTTATTACATATATATTTTACAGCTAATGTTTATCACCCAAAAGTCAATAAATGCAAATAGTCAGTGGGTGAAATCAGTAAAGTGCTAGGCGAGTGGTATTCATCATGTGTGAAGACTGCTGATGGAGGAGCATGGCATGTTGGCAGGCCTCCCGTCACCCAACCAGGCAGAGCGAGGCTGTCCACATGAAGAGCATATACAACCCACGAGTCTTGTTTAATAGACTTAAATAATAAGTTTAACATTTCAATAATAAATCTTCAGATTTTCTCGCATAACATCAATGAAAAATTGACCTTGCATTCACTTAAGTTACAGACTCTGTGTCTGGGCTTGTTTTGCCAACAAGGGGAGGTGGAGTACAGTCTTCAAGAATATCATTTTTTTCGGAAGTCATTTACCTATTGAAATAAATGTATACTTAACTAAAACATCTTGTCATTTTCGTGTCATGTAGTGATCAGTGTTGGGTGAGAATCAGTCCCAAATTTCCAAATCCCTTTCCGTCTCTCTCTCACTAAAGACCATATTCCCAGAAACAGAGGGGTCATATCAGCAAGTTTCTACTGCAAGCAAATTTACTTCTATCATTTTTTATTACCTTGATGACAACTTTGGGTACACTCTCCTTCAAGGCCTGAAGAGCATAGTTGATGCTGGCATGTGCAAGGCTTGGCTTCACTGTAATGATGGAGTCACTCACAACTGCCACATGATTTGGTTTGATCTTCAGGCGAGATGTGCATATACTAAACAAATAAAATTATATTTCCCAGTACCAAACTTCCATTTAATCAGTTTGTCCACAAAAATAGTTCTATGAACATTAACAATTAGTTAAGCACTCAAATGTGAAACAATTCTGCCTAAACATACCTATGCAATGTAGTCAAAGTAAACACATTTAAAATATCTTTACATACCTGTAACGAATCGACTCTGCATCAACTTCCAATTTCAGCAAACGAATGCGTTCAATATCCAGTTTCAACAGGAGGAAGCTATCATCAGGAAGATACACTTCTTCAATGTATTCACAAACCTGTTGAAAAAGTACAAGAAAAGTGGAATGGTTAATTAAATTAGCCATCTGTAACAATCTCAGTCACATAACATTAACACTAAGAGACAATATCCATAGCATAAGATAGATTTTGAATCATCACTCATTTTCATTATTTTTGGTATCCACTAGGGATGCGATCCTCGATGCTGCAAGATGCTGTAATACCTCGATACTTGACGCATGCCAAATTACTACACTGTGCAGATGTGCACTCCACGGACGACTTCGCCCCATCTACAAGCCACCCGCACTCAGAGTAAAAAAATATAAATGGCAAACTGAATCACACGTATCGCGCAAGGGAAGCCCACAAGCCTGGGTAACTGAATATGTCACTGTAAATTATGTGCATAATTACAATCTATTTTGCCCGTCCAAAGTTATGCATGCAAAAGGCACCCCCGCAAAATAAATAAATATTTTTGAAACTCTACTACTCGTCGCTTACCCTTGGAAGAAGTTCCTACAACCTTGAGAGATGGCAGCAGCACCCCCTGGGCCTTGTGACATCACGACTGGCCTGCCTCAGGAACAGGGGTTTTAATTTGTCGCAGCCTCCAAGTGGGGCGATAAGAAATGAGCGGCGCTCCTGCACCCCCAATAACGCACTCCCGTGTTGGAAGGCTATGCTACAACCCCGTACCCCGAAGAACTGCTGATATGAGAAAATTCAATATAAATAGAAGTCCAACAACCAACACCAACAGATACGCCGGCTCGCCGGCCGAAGAGGACGCGAGACTCCCTCGGTTTGCAAAGACTTCCAGAACCTCAGTCTGCTTAAGACTCTCTTGCCTTAGTCTGCTTAAGACTCCCTTGCCTCAGTCTGCTAAAGACTTTCCTTACCTAGTCCGACCAAGGACTCTCTAGTCTGCTGAAGACTTTCCTCAGCTTGGAAAAAGGCTCTATCAGTCTGTGAGGACTCTATCTCCTCTACGCGACCTGCAACACGGCGCATCCTTCATTCTGCAGACTGTGAATAACTGCAGCTTCCAACAACTTGAGAGGCAGCTACTCCATATATAAGGTAAACCTACTCCTGTGTGCGTGCGTGTGTGTGTGTGTGCACATGCGAGGACGCTGTGCTCATTGCTAGGCAACCATTTCTTCTTTCACCAAGTATGTAATGGGACTCATTCATCTTACTCTAAGTTATCTGGCATATTAGTAAACAAACATTGCAGCCAGTAATTTCCTTTAAGTCATGCAAAATCACAAAATAAGTGTACTGAGCTATCATTTTCCCTAAAATTTGATTACAGCTATCACTGTGGAAACAAGATTCTATAGAATTGAGGGAACAGTGTTGCTGGTTTATCATTAAGGATATTTGAGTTACAGACTGCCCACCGTTTGTTTCAAGAGTAATGTGGGTTTTTATACACTGTTTTTACCCGAAAGGAAGACGACCCTGAATCTAAGATGAACCCTTCTTGAAAAAATATTTCTGAGGGAAAAATATTAAAACCTGAATTCAAGACTACCCCTGTGAAGTGCTGAAAAAATTATTTAGGTTGAAAGTATTTTTGCATGAATTTAAGACAACCCTTCAAGAAGAAATGCTATAATAATAATAATAATAATAATAATAATAATAATAATAATAATAATACCATATATTTTATTTACTTTTACAGAAAAGCTAATCACAATGAAATAGGTGTGTTTAACCTGGCTGTATGGTAACAACATCTTTCTTACACTGTAAAACTTTTGTGGTTGTTATATTCGTGACTTGAGCCATTTTGCTTCCCAGCAAGTTGCTTCCTCTTTGCAGCCATTTGCAAATTAATCGGACTAGGACTAGCAAATTACAGTAATCGGATTAGCCCTTAATCCGCAAAATCTATTTTTGGACCATCCCCATCAACATGTCATTGGCCTAGTGAATTAGAATCCATCCACCCCCTACTACTACTACTCAAGCTCTCTCTGGGAAACTTCAGATAAGGGGACCCTTCTCAAAGTTGACAGGTACAGTCTCACCACTACAAAAATATGTCCAACCATAGGACACACTGTATTTAAGCATGAAAAACATTTGTCAAAATCCTCTGTCTCATAGTATACCAATTTTGGAGGACTAATTGCTTCCTGAGTAAAAAATTATGAATAGAAGCCGGTAGTAATGTTGTGATGTACCACAAACTTAAATACTGAACAAGCAGTGTCACATATTTATGATATTTTTGGTCTTAGGTTTTGAATTGAAGACGACCCCTTATTTCTTCTATTCCTTTTCTGTTAAAAACCTTGTCTTCCTTTAGGGTAAATATAGTATTTTAAGTGTGTGTCAACAATAGGTATAGTAAAATGAGCAATTTTCTTGACCAAGTTGTTTTGTGTTCATGTAGGTACTTATGGTTAGTTTTATTCAAATTCTGAAAGGCAGTATAAAATTTTTAGTCAAAACATTTTGTTTTCATGTGCTTTTATTTAGTCACTCTTCTAAATTTACATTGCAAGACCATGTAGAAGCAGCAACTAAGTCAACTTATTTTGATACTTTCAAAGTTATTTTCTTAAAACATTGAAATATTAAAAGTCTAAGTAAAATTTGCATCTGTGGCGTTTCATGTTCACATACTCATGGTTAGTCTTATTAAAACATTTAAATGTCGCAAGGTAATAAAAATTTGTCCCAAAGTTGAGTTATTATTTTGTGTTCATGTACTTTCAAGCAAATTTGAAAGGCACAGCAAAATTTGCAGCCAAGTTAAGTTCTGAAACACCCTAAGGCCAAGTAAAATATGTATCTGTTAAAACAATATGCTGAATTCAATACGAGTGACAAGAAAACTTCTTCTTGTCTACCTTTATTAATCAAACAGTTAAAGACACACAGTACATTTCCAATCCAGCACACAGCTCATTCTCCCACTCACTCTCTGCCACACCTTACTCAGGCTTGCCAACCTCACTTACTGAATTACCAACTAACAGTATCCTAGTAAAGAAGTTTTCTCTTTACATGACAGATTACCTAAGAACATAAATTTTAATTTGGTATCGAAAAAAGTATCAGTATAGAGTACTGTGCGAATGTTTTGGCATAGATACTGATATAGAGTAAATGTAGTATCGACCCATCCCTAGTATCAACCACCAGTTTACTAGAAATTCTGGCACACAGCAAACAAGAGATATTATGTTGAGCATATTAGTAGGCCTACTGTTTACATAATTTTGGTGTGACTATAAATTATTTTCACCTTCACTTTCTTCATGCTTAAAAGTGACTTTATTTTGTGCATTATTCACTACCTTCCTGCACCTGCAGTAAAATAATCACATGGATTACAATTTAATGTTATAAATTACTAAACTGACAAAACACAGTCTCTACGACAAAAAAGAAAAGGTATCCCTAAACTATCAAATTTCTTTGTTTCTCCATTCTTCCCCAAGTCTTTCTGTTCCTGCAAACTTACAATAATTGCATAGACACTAAAAGAGTTGTACATGTCTAAAAATCACATGCTAGTAAAAAAAAAAAATAGTTTATTCACTTTACAGGTATTAGTATTACTCTTGTTTTACCTCTCCAAGGGTTGTCTTTTCAATGCGACCTTTCACTCTACGTGCAAACTCTGCATCTGTATCATTTTCCAAATGAGCTGTGATTATCGGAGTGCTGATTTTCTTGCTAGCATTGATTATCTCTTTGATCCTGCGCAAAACATGTGAAAGACCTATTACAGAGAATGCATGTGAAAATATTTTACTTTGCTCTAGTATATTTGTTTATTATCATGCTTTTTGTCTCCTGTGACAAAAGTTTAAAATACATAATCAACAAAACTTCAATACCTTCTTACAATCTTCTGTGAGACATAAAGGTATGATATGTTAAATATTTTACAATAAAACATTTTTGAGTGGACAAGCAATGAGCATCTGACTCAAAAGATAAGGTTAATCACACTGGTTTATACGTGCTTTTTTCATTACAACCTATATTTGCAATGAACATGTAGCCATGAACAAATTACCATTTTTTCAATGATATTCATTGAGATGACCCCATTTGATCAATAATGGATTAATAAAAATAAGATGCAGGCAATGCCTGAAGAATGTTATTCTGGACCACATAAATTCTCATTTTTAAAAACAAATTGTAGTTAGTTGTTTGAAGGATATTTACAGGTACAATGAATATCACACAAAAACTTAAAATTGCTATATGAACAAAATCTGTACTTATTTACGTTCAGTATACATATTTTCTCTAGCATGATGAGTATATCACCAAAATAGGCCATTACCACAATATATTGTCACGTGAGCATTCCTTTTAAACTGTAATAACAGAATTCATTTCAAATATGTGATGTTTACTCTCGTAAGAATTTATCCTGCCATAGGTACGTGCCCACTTCACCTAAATCCACACTCGTGGGATCTAGCTAAATAATTTTTAGCAAGAAATGATTAATACAAAATTCACATTATGGAAGCTAAGTATACACACATCAATAAGCTTGAGATTTTCATCAACAGCACATACATATTTGTAAAGTAGCACAGATATATTACTTTCTTAATGCAATTTTAAATAATGTTTGATTATAATACTTAAGACAGTAACATACCTGGGTACTCCTTGGGTGATGTTCATGGATGCAACACCTGCAAAATGGAAAGTCTTCAGTGTCATCTGAGTTCCAGGCTCTCCTATACTCTGAGCAGATAAAGCTCCAACAGCCGTTCCTTCCCAAAAACAAACCATAAAACAAGGTGACCATCTACCCAACAACCTCTCACAGTAACACAGTAAATAACTGTAACAATGAAGCTACAAATGACCAAGCTTGCTTCACCTCCGTAAAACAAGGTGACCATCTACCCAACAACCTCTCACAGTAAAACAGTAAATAACTGTAACAATGAAGCTATAAATGACCAAGCTTGCTTCACCTCCGTAAAACAAGGTGACCATCTACCCAACAACCTCTCACAGTAAAACAGTAAATAACTGTAACAATGAAGCTACAAATGACCAAGCGTGCTTCACCTCCGTAAAAACCAACTTATGCATTGACTAGTTAAGTTAGAAATGTACTCCCTCCAATGGAATACAAACTGGTTTAGGCATCTATCAAGTTAAAGTTGTTATATTCAAGTGTATTTACAGAACAACTTAAAGGAAAATTTCAAGAGCTCATTCCACATGGTACTTCATGTGATACTTCTAACCACACACTATACTTAAATGTTTTAACAAGTTAGCATTCTTTAAAAATTTTTAAACTGCAATACTGCCTCTGTGGGAGGTGCCACAGTCCCCCCCCCCCCCCCCCCCTTTTTGCCAAAAATGTATAGTTAGGTAAGTAATAAATAAGGTTTTTGGAAAATACCTGAACCCAGAATTTAATAAACATACAAAAACTCCTACACAGAAAACCTCCAAAAAAAATAACATTACTGTCAAACCAATTTTTAAAAATAAAACACAGTAGCAAGTTTAAGGAAAATTTGTTTTCTTCTTCCTTATCAAAGCAGACAATCATAGCTGCATTGAAATACTAAAATGGTAAAGGCTGTTCACGATAAAGTGAGCTCTTTTGAAATAAACCTGAGAAAAAAGTCACCGCTCCTACCTGCATATAATTTAATGGCCGCACTAAGTGGCATGCGCACGGTAAAGTTGGTAACGATGTAGAGAAAGTAGCTCCATCTCTAACTTCTAACTAAAAGTGCTTGGTGAACATTTGCGAGAACTTGAATTGTTTCTATCGCTTTCTGTTTATTTAATGCATAATAAGTGTAACAATGAGAAAATTTGCAAAATATTTACTTTTCTCATAATTTCACTGTTTCACTTAACCGACGTATGAATTTAACGTGTTGAGGCCCGTGGCAGTGTTAATTTTACATAAGGCGGAAGAATACACAGTGGCATACAAGTAGATCTTACACAGGGCCTTCACAGGGCCATTTTACCATGAACAACATATATCAAAAGTACAAAATACAACTAAAGGCAGAGTAGTTTGGGTATCTCTACACTCATTACAGGATAGTGTACCTGGTTCAATCTTGGCCTTCATGTATTTCTCACGACAGGTGTGGAGGAACTCTACCAGCTGGCTGACAGTTAGCCTCTCCACTTGTAGTGTAACAGGTGGTAGTGGGACCAGACCCAATCTCTTGCGAAGGCTGGTTAGGCGGCTGGCAAATGACTCCATGAACATCCTGTGCATAACACAAAGACATTACGTAGCCAAAAATTAACTCCACAAAAACAAAAACTGTAATTATTCTGTAACATGGTAAAAGAAACATAAAGAACTGAGAAGAAACCTTAATTCCAACTTGAATTCATCACTACACCCAAAAAAAGTCTTCAGAATTTCTTCAGCAGCCTTGTTGATGCTGGGACCATCTAATGGCTCCTCATCTTTTGCAGGACATTTTGCCCTTACATGGTCCAAAACTCTCTGGAAGTCCACAGGACAATCCTTACCTGAAATAGAATTTACAGTCAATGTTTCAAAACTTCATTATTCAACTAAAATACACCTGCTTCTATAATGACTTCACTTATTGTGACAAAAAAAATAAGAAGCCAACAACATTATAGCACCCCCTCTACAGAATGTGGAAAACGAAACAGGATAGGTCACTCATATGTCAGTTTCACGTGGGATTGGTTAAATGTGAAAATATTACTGCTCGGTTATTCGTATGGAAGTGGAGTGGAGGGATTTGAGTGGCTCTTAATAACGAGGTCTTTAGAGCTGATGAGGGTGAAGTGACGAGTATGGAACAGTGCTGGAATACAAGGGTGGGGAAACAGGAGATCCCTGAGAAAATCAGGCGACCAGCAGCACCATCCAACATGATTCCCATGTGCAAAAATCTGGGAGCAACCCTTCCAGAATCAAACCCAGTTCAAATGGTTGACAGTGAGCAAGAGCTCCACACAAAATTTCTGCAATCAATCTGGGGCACACCACACACACAATAAATGAACCAGCTGTGACAAGGACCAGCTGCTTATTTAAGCTTTCATTCTCTTCATCCTTTACAAGGGGCATTTGTGGTCAATCATTCTGGAAGTATTCTACTTAAAGTGCACTTACAACAAGGGGCTTAACTTTAGCCAGTTAGCCCAAACTTCTTCATACAGTGAAATCTCTCTTTTTTACACTTCTCAAGGGACCAGGAAAGTGTTGCAAAATGCAGAAAGAGCATAATTAATACAATATGAGTATTCCACGTGTTTAGAGAAAATGCTGTACTGTGACGTGTGCTAGCGTTACTCACCTCCTAAGACTGTTTGCCCGGCCAGGCACCAAGTCCAGTGCAACTAGCAAGTCACTCTACGTGTTTATGGATGCATGTGCTACGTGATGCGTCCGTTCTCTTAGTGCAATGAGTGCGACAAGTGGAAGCGGCGAATGCTCGTGCCCCCCAGTGTAGGGTGGTGTACCCCAGAGAAAGTAAATGTATACAAATAGTCCTACCAGGTAAAAGGGCTTAACGACAGATGCCGTAAGGGCCCTTAATATAAAGGGGAAAGCAAGATGCCCTAAAATAAAGCCTGTTGTGCAAAGCTGTGTTTTAAGGGACATATTGAATGTTATTTTATTTCACGTATGTTCATCCCCATTTCATCCAACCACAGTGTTTAATATTTTGTTGTGTACTATTAAATGCAAGGGTAATTTTGTATATTCAACATTTAACAGGTAAGCAATGGATTCTTAATGTTGTTAGCACGTGTCTAAGAAAATAGTGCCTGCTTGGCACACTCACCCCCACCAAGGCCGGTCAGGTGCCAAGCTGGACAAAGCAGTAGCATCTGATTACTCACAGGGGCACGGCTGCGTTTGTGCGTGCTACGGCGGCCAACACCTTTTATACCAACCACTTCATTTCAATAGCTTAATAATCAGAACCATTTGAATCTACAGCCAGAGATGCCTGCCCCTCTCTCCGGTGGTTAGCATTGCCCAGGGAGCTTAATTCACCTCTTATGATTGTTTGGCCACAGGCCGTTTTATCAGCGTAGCCTTATCGGAGAACTGTGCTCGGTACCAGCATTTGTTATTCCAGTTCAGGAATGTGTGATAAAGTCATGTAATACAGTGTGAACAGGAACTCTGCATATTATTTGTGTGTTTGACCCCACGGTTTGTCAGGGTACGGGTCCTCAGAATACCCGCTACAGTGTCATGTCTCATCAAGTGTTGTATTTATAACGAAAATTGTCTATGTGTTTGTGCCTAACTGCAGTATGCAATGCGTGTGGTCAGCCAATAGGCAATCGGTTCAAAACCATTGATTTCAAGTTCCAACAAGTATGGTGTGTAACCCATCATTAGAGGTTACCTAGTCACAATGGAATATTATTAATATACAGCAATATTCACGAGGAGAACATCACTTCAACCTGGAAGATTACGTCCTGGATGAACGGCCCGTGGCCTAGGGATCTACAGTGTCTCCTCTACTAGAATTCATGGCATCACCAGTACCTGGAAAATGCCTGGCGCCTACTGGGTAAATAATATCAACAACATCCTAACCTAAAACCTCACCCCCCCTCCAATTCACTGTCACCCTTAACGACGCGGCAACACAGCGTTAAATTGGAGCCCCTCAGTGTGATGTAATCCTTCCATCACGTTAATCCCCACATCGAAATTCCGAAAACCCGCCAAAAATTATTTTCTGCAAGAATTTTTCTATCAGAGTTCCTGCCCACAACTCCTGTTATATATCCTACATACCTGCAACTGTAACAACAGAGAAGTAGCATGGAGCCCACAATAGCACAGCGACACTCTACACGCTGTCGGGATGCTGGAAAGTGCACCATGTGGTTGAGCAAGGAAAGCACTTCAGAACAGCAAGATAGCCATCATTGCTTCGGCGAAGGTGGGCTCGCGCAGAAGAGCGGGCATTTTGGAGCAGCATGTGACATCAAGCCACCCACCACTTACCCGGCATAGACCAGCTGGGGACAGATCGATCTGCAGGAGCAGACTCGCTCTCCCCCCATCACATCGGTCGGTCACTAATCCCTGTTGGCACAGGCGAGGGACAGCTACGGAGAAGGTAAGGTGCTCCCTCCCCTCCAACACCACACAGCCAAGATACTCTGAGTTGACCCCGCATGTGGTTCTCTGTTAGTAAACAACTGCTGGCCAAATGCAGAGTGGCGCGCCCGCCCCTCTATGTTTCCAGTGCTTGTGCCCGATCTCGCAAGACACAATCACTAAATACAAACTTGGCACTTCGTACTGCCAATGCAACTGAAAGACCAGTCTAACACTCGATTGCGTAGCGAGTAACCATGAGACAAATAAGGAAAGTGTGGTAATGAAACCACAACAAACAGTGGAAATTCTAGAAATCCCAAATTACCAATTCCATTGCCCAACTGGTGCACCGGGCAAGGCACAATTCGGTTCAAGTGCAAACAGTGCCATGTACAGGGAATGTTTAAACGAAGCAGAATTTGAGACAGTGATGGGACTTGAGATTGCATGTCAGCAGTGCAGCCTTAATGAAAGCATTCAAAATACGTGCAACGTAGTGCAGAACTACTTGACACAATACAAACCGCAGATAAACAAGAGTAAACAAGAGAATTGTCAGAGGGAGGAAAACAAATTTAAACTATAATGGCAGAATTATGAAAGCAAGGAATTGAAGAGATGAGTGAACAATGGAAAGGGGACTGGATTTATCGGCCAGGACTACACCACGGTAGCAAGCAACACGCAGCTGTCACACACCCATAGTGTGCATGTGGGCAGCAGCGACCCGGCACCACCCATCCAGTCGGCACCATTGCATCCTACAGCCACTCCTGTCATCTTTATGCCTTCCACTCCATTCTACCAACAATTACCGCTGTTTCCAACCCCAATGTACCAAACAATACTACCTCCTGTGCAGCTACACCTTACCCCTTCTTGAAACCCAGTATCAACCTACCTCATGAGCAACGTGAAAACGAGCCCTGTTAGTGAGCCACTACGCGAGGACCGACGGTAAGACAAAGCCATTGCACTTCCAAACACGCAACAATCACCAAGACCGACTGCAACTAAAACACTGGCTAAGTTCCAAAATTTACCAACTTTTGTCGCCACGCCAACAGAACACCCTACCGCTTTTGTGGAAGACTGCACGTCAAGGCCCATACGGTACAGAGTATGGGAAGGAGAATGGGATGGTTGCATCGGAGAGAAGCTCCACTGAGACGCTCACTCTTGGTGGGAATCTTTCAACTACTACAGAGTGCAGTGGTCAATTCCTCCAAGCTTTCCAATGCGGGTTTGGTGGCATTTTCACGACACTACGAACAAAAACCAAGTTTACCATAGAGGGACAGTTAGCAAGTGAGCTACTCACTATAATCATTACTTGCAAGGTACATATTGTCCGCAGATTTTACCCGGAATTACCTGAACGGGAAATTCTGGAAATTGTGGCAGAGACTGCACTGTTGGAATTTCAAACAACATTGATACCACTACTGAATGGGACATTGAAGGATGTTATGCAAGCAGCCACAATGCTGGAGCAAAACCCATGTCAGCTGCGCCGCAAATCGAATGCAGCACGATATCACCATGAACAACCGCGTGAAAATGAGCAAACAGTGAGTGAGGGCACATACAAACAGAACACTGTATCATTTGGACAACCTCGAGAAACATTTGAGAAAACTCAGTCAGAAAGCAAGAACCAGGCGAAATGGGACAAGTTCTCACCTCGTGAACAGCGCAATGGCAAAAGTGGGGAAAACTCGATTGTGCGTGTAAAGTGAGATAAGAGCCAACCACCAAAGTGGCAGTGTCGTTATTGTGATGGAGATATCTATCTCTGGCACAGCCAGTGTCCGAACAACCCGCACCTAACAAGAGAGCAGGATAACAGCAAACCACAGGGAAACGGGAAGCGGGGCTGAGGGGGCCTGAAGCTCCTATCACCCTGCCCTGTCAGAGAAGAAAGGCATTGGGCTCACACAGCGACAAGCACTCATCAGCCAGGTTAGTACCACAAGGCTGAATTCATTCACATTTTGGTAACAGTCAGTACTCGTCACTGTCATGCATTAATTTGATGCGTGCTCCTTTGTGTGGATAAGTGGTTAGGCTGCTGACTGCCCTATTGGACCTTACGAGGTGGAGGTGAGTCAAACCCCAAGGTGAATCAGAGCGAGGAGTCTTATTCTTCGTACCACAAGGGACGTCAATAATCGGGATGCCAGTAGTCCCAATAAACGTGAATGAGCTTAATCGGATACGAGATATGAATGATTGTGGGGGTGAGTGATCTGGCTTACACTGACAGGAATGATCCGTCGTGACCTTGTTGGTTGGCGAGCGGGGATGAAGTTGGCTATGGATTGTCCCGGTTGCGTGTGGGGAACTGTCTTGGAAGGGATTCAAACCCCGATCGTCCTTCCGGAAGCCAATATTACTGTGCAGAAGGTGGCGAGTACTTCTGTTCTCGGGTGTCGAATCCGAAATATCCTGCAAGAGTTTAGTCTTGCAATGCTTGACCCGCTAGAGGGGCTCTGTGTATCGGTATTTGATTTTGATGCCTGTATAAGGGTTGGATGAATGGGGGTTTCCTCAGAGTCAGATTCTTCGTCCGGTTTACACCAACCTAATAAGTGTTTTAACAGGGTTTCATGGTCAGGGGGTACTATTATATTGTAATCAATAGGGTCGTTCTCTGATTCACTAGTGGCCACTGTACTTGGATGTGAGTCATTAATTATCTGATTTAATAATGCTTGTTTAAATAAGGCACACTTCTCACATTGCATCTGACTGCTTCCAGCACCTCCAAGCTGTCTGCGCATTGGGCAGTGAAATATAACAAATGGAATAAGGCTGTCAACAAGGGTTGCGTACAAGCAGTCCTAAGCGGGGCGAAATCTGCAGTCACTGGCTGACGGAATGGAACACCATTGTCGAGCCTGCGGCTCAGAGAATTCATTTCGGTACAAAAGAGCAGTGTACTGTCTAAGCCTAGACCGGCGCCCAACAGATACAGCTCCCGCAGTTTCCTTCAATGAAATTGATCACGATATTCTGCCAGAAAAAGAGGCCGCAAGGCGTGTAGGAAGATCATCGGGACGTGTTCGCCATACATGACACCTTGCATTGAACTATGATGGCCGAGCACGAAATTCCACTGGAAAAACAGGGACCTATCTGCACTTTGCCACAAAGCTATTTGCCACACCAGGCAAAAATTTGACCACCAGCAAATACAGGAAATGCTTGCACCTAAAAAAGATGGCAATTGGAGATTCTGCGTACATTTCCGGCTGCTGAACAAGGTGACACACAGTGCAATTCCTCCCTACATCAACGTCAAGGACGCCCTTGCTCCGCGAAGCAAAAATATTCACATCACTGGACCATAAGAGCTGGTACTGGCAAGTTCCCGTGAAGTTGGAAAACCAGGAGAAAACTGCTTTTAAAGCCCCCGATGGAAGCACACTCTGTTTCTTTTATTCTGGGTGCCGTGTGACAGTCGCGGGGCGCTTCACGGCAGATGTGAATGGCTCGTGACAGATTGTTGTGGGTGCTTCGTGATAGTTTTGCCCTGGTGAGTTATCACACTTCAGGAAGGCTGGCATGAGAGGTGTGATGTGGTTTCACATGTGGCGGCTTATAGACTTCCAGCACGGGGAAAGGGGGGCATGCTTCTTGACGACTTTCGCAACCTTATTTTCCATGTGTTTATTTTTCAAAGTGCTAAACAGGGTATATATGTTGTTGCAAAGAGTAATATTATGTGCAAAAGAAAATAGAAACTTTTGCACACAGTTTTAATATGTATGTGTTAAACCAGAGAGGTAAATAAGCAGCCAGAGAGGACTATACAAAGAAAAGCTGCCAAAAGAGATCCGACAAGTTTGGTTGTTGTAAAAATCATTTAAAGAGTTTTGTGTTCTTTTTCTCCTTCTAATACTGTCACTACTTGATGTAGTAGTGATACACTCGGATTTATTTTCGAAAATAACCCTGCCACTTCACTCTACAACCACCCCGTAATTGTGAAATAAGTCTGGAAGCAATTATTTCATTTAACCCGTAGAGTGAGTTGAAAGGACATGTAAAATGATGCTAGCTGTGAGACACCAGGCACAGTAATATGTCTGTGTAGCTGGCCACAGCAGAGCATTAGGTTAATAAAGAGTGAAGTGTAAAAGTTTGTGACAGAACTCATCCCAGGATAATACATAGAAGGATGATTCTAACACAGTATTTTCAGTGAGCAATTCCATGTTTATATTTTTACTGTAACACTTATTTTCATTCTTTTAACGTAGAAGTGAATGCTTGCAGCAGTAAACGAGGCCCGCTGCATTACACAAACATGCACAATAACCCGAGTAGATAGGGAAAAGTTTCAAAAAATAAAAAGACGATGTACGCCACCTGGCAAACCCTGGGATGCATGGCAATTCCCTCTTTTATTCCATCCCTTTCTTTGGACGGAGAGAGTGAGATAGGTTAGCCCGTGCGCTAGAGTGAAACAGAGTTTGTCTGCTATAGGAGAAGTGTGTTAAAGTATGCCAGGGTTAAAAGTAGGAAGGCTTGACCTTCACCTCCCCATCCGCTGTTCTCACAGCTAGGCCAAGTTGAGTCATGAGGGCAACGACTTGAGGAGTCGTAGCACAGAGTAGAGTGCTTCGTAGAGGCGCAACCGGGAGAAAATAAAAAATTGCCATCGGGAGAACAGCCCTGCTGTCACTCAAGGGAATTTCCTTTTTGACCCACTGCCATTCATGATTCAGCAAGCCGAGAGCACATAGAGTTGACATTCTGGTTTGGGGACATTTGGTATTCACCTCTTGCTGTACAGCGTAGTAGTCTAAATGGGATACCAACCATCCTATGGGATATCACAAAACACAAAGGGCCTTGCGCTCTGCTGTTATAGCTATGGGTTAGAGTAGAGAAGGGTAGAGTCCCACTGTGGGTGACAAGTTAGAGGAAAGGTAACAGCCGGCAGGAGAGTGTGAGCACTGTCCTTCGGGTTGGTAAACACCACCTCCCCACAGTGGGCGTCCCTCTCCTACTCCTTATAGAGAAAGAAAAGAAGGTAATCCTGACTACATGGAGGATAACCAAGGCGCTCCTGAGAGAACCGACTTCTGCTTAGCTTCCTTGAGAGACACATATTGTCCTGGAGAACATTTCTCTCCACTCATCAGGTTGAGCTTCAGTCACAGCAGAGACGAAGTAAATCGATGCATGATGCATCTGCAGTATTTAGTATTCAGACAACTTCAGTTCCATCCCAACGATAGTATTGTTGGAAATAGGAATTTATTATACAGTTTCTGCCTCACGTGAGCTGAGATTGTTCTGGCTACTCTTTAGCTTGTTTTATTCACCAACCCATCGTAACTTAGTGTGCAGGACGAGTTCCTTTTCTCACTGCTAGATAGCATTAGCTATATTATCGTTTGTCTTTTGCTTCCCATCCTCCAGCCAGCTGGTTACATCACAGCTGTAAGCCATACCTTCACTAACCCCCACCCCACCCCCCCTCTTCGGTCATCCCCACACCTTCATGACGTTGGCCAATCATCGAAGAGCAGCAGCCCGAATAAGTATAAAAGGAGGTATCGTTCGCACCTTCAAGCGCAGTCCGACTGTCTCCAGCACTCGCTGCTCAGAACAAGTCATCCGCCATCGCAGTTTGATTTTGTCTCTAGCACTCGTTGTTCACAGCAAGTCACCCGCCGGTCTAGCACCCATTGCTCAGACATCAACCCTAGTAGCCTTTGTTTATTTCAGCACACGTTGCTCGGAATCGGTTAAAGCGCTTTAGTCATAGTGGCCTGCCCACTCGGCGACGTTCTACTGTATTAAAAACACTTAAAATATATGCCATTCTAAAAAAAAATGTAAAGCAGTACGTCGTTCCTGCTTTCAAGCAGGATCAACATGGATAAGAAGAGGCTGTTGCTAGGAAATGCCAGCATCCCTACTTAAGGGACACAGCTACAGTATTATTCCAGCCAGCCTACAGAATCCATGTAGGAGTAGATAAGATAGAGGCAGATTTGTGGGGGATGCATTCATGCCTGCACATGTGTACATAAGTGCAAATATTTTTTTTTAAGGTTTACAACTTGCCTAGGCTTACTTAACTTGGAGAAGGCAAGAATTACCAACCTTCCATGTACGTAGGGTCAAGACCATCTCCACCATACATGAACTGCACTATGTCACCTGTTGAGTTTCGTACACTTGTATCATAGTGGAGGCATAAGTCTTCTAGAGACTGTAACAGAAACACATCACCCAGTATGTTGCACAGCATGCAATTACAGTACAAACAAATTGATTAATGGTATCCAAGTTACACACATGAGATGGTATAGATCACTTTCAGGCAAAGAAAAGACTAGGCTCCAATTCAGATTAAACAGAGCAAAATAGGTGGTAAATGGGTTACTTTATTCTACACTGAGGAGGAAGGTGAACAATGACATTCACTTACTTTCCCAAAAATGGCTAAACAAGAACTTTTAGCTCTAAGTATACACACAATTAATTGGCAATACTACCAATGATTATACACTGTAATGATGAAAAGTCTTGTATCCCCATGAAAAATACCTCCATGACACTCTTGCAAGGGCAACTATGTACTTAGACAAAAGTAGTCAAGTACTATAGACTCCCTATTAACCATTTTTCAGGGGACTGTCAAATAATTTCCATACATGTGGGATTTCAGTAGATGAGGTTTCTGACATGCACATCAATAAAATACAACTTCTGACCTTATTAGACTTCATTTTAAGTATAATGAAAGCTGTACATTATCTCATTATCTGTGAATAAAGTTCAGCTAGTAAACACAATAAAAACAGGAATTTAAAAAAAGTATTACACTATTAGTATTATGGATGGGTTGATACCACATTTTCTCAAGTTTTGATACCAAAACATTCTCACGATAATCAATACCAATACTTTTCTCAATGGCACATTAAAATTGTCATGAACACAAATTAACTTGGCCAAGAAAATTGGTCAATTTTCTATGTTGTTGACACACACTGAAACTATATAAAAATCCATATTACACTTGAAACAAACAGTGGACGACCTGTTACTCAAACATCCTTAACACATTTCCGTTTCTTCTTGAGGGAGGGGAAATAAAACTCGTCACAGTACTTCCAGCTTCGGTACATCCCCTCCCGTCTGTTATATGTTTTGTGACATGGCTGGAGTAAAGGGCACATAGATGGTTTTCCACTTTTCATTATTTAAAAAATGATTGTGTGACTGTTACGTGGCTGCAATAATTATGCGATAAAACACAGTACCAAAATAATGGATTTTCAATTTTGGTTTTTAAGAGACGAACAAGAAAAAACAAAGCATGCAGGGAAAACGATGGATGCAGACTTGGATTTATGTTAATATTTTCGTTCAATGTTCCTTCATCGACCAAGCAATGCTCAATCCTCGGTTAAAATTACCACAACTGATTTATTTGCAACAATGTTTGCCTTTTTCTAACCTTTACAATTCTCACTAAACACGGACCCGATAGTTTTCGATACTAAACATGCTCATTAAATTACCACCACTGCTCTAAAGTCATTCCAAATTCCATTTACAATAACAAAGCTACAGATCGTTGAATACAAGGTTTGTTCGAGCGACCTGAGCTTTTTAGTCTTGAGAGCTAGTTGAGAATTTCTGAGAGCAGGAAAAAAGCAGGAGAGAACAAAAAGCACATTGCTTTTTTCTGCTACCAACCGAACGCCAAAAGCTACAAAACTATTTACTACTTAATTGAGTATGGCATTGTAGGGCGACAGACAGTTTTCAAGGCGGCAAAAAAAAAAAAGCATGTCTGGTTAAAACAGGATGCCTGGCAACCCTACTAGCATCAAATACTGTAAAATGGGCTTTGCAACGACAGTCGTAATTTTGACATAACCCTAACCTTCCGACGCCTTATAAAACAAAAACTACGTTATTTGCCAATGTTATTGGCTATTAGGGGCAATTCAGCATCAGTTTTATTGCTTGGCACATTAAAGTGACCTGTGATTGGTTATGAAAAGTATTTAATAATCACTGCAAATGTCATTTTAACGCTTGCCTTCAAGGATGAACGTACTATTTTCATCATTATCTATAGTTACATTTACATGCCCTTCAGCAGTTCTCAGAGGATGGCCAAATATATTCGGAAAGAAATAAACTAGAGAGAAAATTTTTTGAAGTAAAACTAGCATTATATCGTACAATCCAGACTATAAACACACAGATTTGGCACCTTGTTCTTTGCTCTCGATCTCACTCCTCCTCTGCTCTTCCTCGACAGCAAGAGCAGAAACACACAAGAAGAATAGAATCCATAATCTTTTCTCATTGTCGCCAACCTACAAATGCAGTAAAAATGTAGGAAGAATAAAAACTGTTGCAGAATGTAAACAATGCTATCTATAGCACCAGTTATTGATTATCTGTGTTATTTGCATTCAAATAGCATTCAAAAACGAATGATATGCACAATCTTTGGCAAATGTACCAATGAGAATTACGGTGAAATGTAAATAATAGGAATGACTCATCAAAAATTCACTGTATTTCATAGATAAATGATTGTTCTGACTATATTTGAGCTTTTGGGCAGAATATTTGATCATAGGATGCAAGAAATTTAAGTTTTGAGAGTTGTAGCATGCCAGTATTTTTAACATTGTTTTGACGCGTGCCGCTTATATGAGTTATACCAAACGACTGTGACTCATCCTAACGTGTTAATACTAAACCAGGAAACATAACCATAGATGGCTACAGGATTGTTTTCAGTGGAATGACTGTTACAGACACATGGTATATCCTGATGTTCCAGACCCAACTTTCTCACACTACTCTCATAGTACTACACGTAACCCAAAGAAGGGTCAAACCCAACATGTTATTCACGAGTGCATACGGAATTGCTCTCAGCCTAGTGGGCGGTTCTAGCACCTGAAATAAGCAATGTTTCCAAGCGGCTGTAATAGTACGTCAGCCTCCCCGACGCACCTGGAAGACAGTGTGTTGCCACACCAGCGAAACTTTCCGAATAGGGCAGAGGGCCACCGAGATCCTGAGGCCATATAGCCAAGTGTACAGGGTAGATTCTCCCACCTCGCTCGCTCCAGGCCGATGTCACACCTCCCACTCCAGCCCAGACATGGGCCGGCCGAGCGCACTACATAAGGCAGTATGCGGCCGAAGATACCAGTTATCATCACCAGTAGCTCGTCTCAACACTTCTGTGCTGGGGCTCTCTACTGCCCACCAGGTCTTCTAGATCTTCAACAACCACCAGTGGCTGCTGCCACCAATGACCAGAAGCTGCTACCACCTACTACCAGAAGCTCCAGAGGCTTCAACCACCAACAGGTTCCAGAAGTGCTTCAAAATCAGAAACCTTCAAGATTTCACTCCACACTTTCGCTGATGATTCTCTTGGTTTAACAGCCTTGCCACTCGCCGCTACTTGCTGGCGAGTGGCAACTACACCCACTGCCCTTTTGGTAGTGGCCCCTTTTGTAAAGTCTCGTCTAGGCAACCCCAGGGTAGAGTAACTGCGTCTGAGTTATTTTCATAGCCGTCAAAGTCATTCTTATTTTGGATAGCCTAGGAGCAGGTCATCTCCACCTGTAAAGCGTAGATTACTTCCGTTTGCACTTCAGTTAGTAGTAAGAGTACGTGTCACCAGTATTTATTATTCGTAATAAATACAATATGTATTCCTATCCTGAGAGTGAATCTGTTATAGAGGAGAATCTTTCCAACTGCTAGGAACTCAACCCTTGTACAGAGCAAGCAGGAGACCAGGTTTTCTAACAATACAAACCATAGTGTTGGACAACAGATCTCCTTCAGGAATTTGTATGTCAGAAACACTCACCTCTTTCGACGGCCACCCATTCTATGCACTTAGGTGTATAGAAAGGTAGAGCCACAACCACTAGGTACTCATCCAATAGGAGCAGGGCAGCCACCTCAGGTTGTACCATTGCTGGAGTGCCGCCGGTGCTGGCAGGGGTATTTGCCTGGGACTCGAGGCCCAACTGTTGTTGGATCAAACACCAACAGTAGTAGGAAGACGGCCCGCATGATCCACCACTCCAGGTTTGTGCGCCAAGGTGCAGAATTGATTAGAGCACAGGGTACACGCAGTCAACTGCTGTTGGACTTCACACTTACTTAGGGTACTGTCAACTGTTTGCGCCCAACTAGGAGTACGTCAAGTGTCACTTCTGCCTCTATGCCATTTGGGGAAAGGCACGGAGCTGACAGGGAGGAGCAAAAGGCCAAGTTTCTTACTGCTAAGCGAGTGTGTACCAATAACCCCTCTGCACTTGGCAGAGGTACCCCACAGGAACGAGCTCAAGCCGCCCGACACCTGGAGAGGCCTTCCCCTTCAGACAGTATTACTGTTTTCTTCCCTACACACACTAGGCTCAACATTGAATATCATCCAGCAGCTCGTGTCCTGGTCACTGGGAGTGACACCAGTTTAGGCATTTCCTACCTACTTCGGAAGCAGTGCAGCTGTCGAGTGGAGTAAGAAGTACCGTACCACTCTGTATGGAAACTTGTTGACAAGCACTACCAATGAGACTGCTGGTCCCAGTCGACCTGCTTCTGCATCAGAGCCCCAGAAACAGGTGCTGGAGTACCCTGGTAAGTTAGCCCTATCTCAATGGGCTAAGGTTACAGTCACACATATTGCGGTACCACCCAGCGCTGATTTTGTACCGAGTCGTAAACTAACCCAACCAGTGTTAACCTCAGGCAGAAAGTCCACTCAAAGCACGTCTGACCTAACGCACACCAAAGTTACATTGACTAAGTCTAAGCGACACGTCAGTTTATATAGGACAGTTGTCGGGACAAAAAAAAAAAAACGTGTGCGCGCGCGCACCCCCCCCCCCCTCCCCCCCGGAATAATGGAATAAATGGGATTGCAACAACTGCGTTTCACTATTATGGACATTTTGTAAATTTGTGCTTGATGAAAAAATGTGCACGGTAAATACCATTAGCACAATGTTAAAATTTGATACTTTCAGAAATATTCTCAAATGATACTCGATACTATAAGGTATCGAGGTATCGCAGCATTTAGGATCCCATCCCTAGTAAATAATACATTAAAATCATTTCACCTCAAATTGTTTAAATAATGAATATAACATTTCAAAATACTGTATATAATCGATTGTAATCCGAAACTAAATGCAGGCCAAACTGAAACTTTCAAACCCTCTGAAAATGAAAATAATATGACATTGAATGCAAGATAAATTTTGAATTTCCCACACTCATTCGATCAGCGGAGAGCGAGTGGAGTATTTATCGATTGGCCAGTGTGTTCACGGTGGGAGGCAGCAAAGAGGAAGCGGTGGGAGGATATTACTAGAGATGGGGCGAACCCAGATTTTGGAACAGAACCGAACTAGAACTTAACCCAAAATATTTTTATTGAACCGTACATGAACCAAACCTTTAAATTTGTACATGAACCGAACTCAAACCGAACTATGCTATAGTTCACTGAACTTGGACTTAACTTTAAAAATGTCTTATCCTCGCACATATACCTTCATAGTTCAGCCCTAAATTGTTATATGCATAAATATGATATATTGTCTATAAATATTGTTATATAATATGTAGAACCACCTTAAAAATTATGGATGCTAAACAGTAATGTGTGTTTGTACACACTAATATCTGCAAATTAAGTACTTAACATTGATTGCAGTGGTCCCCTGGATCATTTTATCAGTGTTGCCCACTCAAGTAATGAGAGTTTTGTTACCGGACCTCTGGACTTGGCTACGAGGTGCAAAGTTGAAAACAACCTATATATAAAAAGACTTCATAATTCCGCCCCTATTTGTCCAAGTATAAAACACAAATTAATATAACCACACTCACAATTTCATGACTAATTGTTTAAACATGTTGGGCCTAAAATAAACAGTAAATATATATATTTAAAAAAAAAAAAAAAAAAAAAAAAAAAAAAAAAAAAAAAAAAAACCACACACACACACACACACGCTCTCTATCTCTCCCTCCCCTCATCTCTCTCCGCCACCCCTCCACCAGCCCCCCCCCCCCTCTCACTCTCCCTATATATATATATATTTTTTTTGTGTGTGAGCATGTATGTGTGTGTGTGTGTGTCTCTCTCTCTGAGACAAACACACACACACACAAAAATCTCTCTGCACAGTTTCACCAGTTTCAAAATGTAATGGCAAAATTTTTTCTAATGTGGGGAAAAATGTACAAAATTATCATAACATTAACTTTTGGTTGATATGATAATAATCACTTATTTTGTATACAACCATTTAAATAAAGAATAGCACCTGGTTTTACACTCTATAGAGTTCAAAATATAATGCTGTCATCACTGCTACAAAAACAATAATCAAATATGACTTCTGTATTTTTTGTTGTGTTGCATACTTATTTTTCAACTTCTTTGAAGTGAAGTCCCAGGTTTACTTGTGTATAGTACACACCATGATTTGTTCCAGGAAAAAACATTTCCCCCCCCCCCCCCAACTAAAATTGCACCTACAATTTGTGGGGCCTTGTTAACAAATAATCCTTTAAATTAAAAATAATTTGTGGTGATTGCGATATATTTGAAAAATAATTTAGTTTAATAACTTGTAGGGTTAAAAGCCAAAATATTGTGGCATTCTGTAAGGTCAGGGTAACCTTATGGTCGTTAAAAGAATATCTACATCTGAGATGGTTTTTTGTTTCTTTTATGCAGTGTCAGTCGTTAAAAGAGAAATGTCAACTGCCATGGGCGGTCTGCTTTCTTTTTGCTTCTTTTAGGCAGTGGCATGCTGGCTTTTTTTTTTTTTTTTGCCATGGTGGAATGTGACACACTAACCTTCTCTAAAAAAATGTGTTGCCTCTTCTTTTCTTCACCCAAGTAGCAATCCCCTATACTATTCTTAATGATGTTCCTTTCTAGCACATTTTCGAACTGAACACGAACTCCTGAAAATTTTTAGAACCGAACTAGAACTGATCTTTGACATGGCAATAAATTTTGAACCGAATTCGAACATAACCTTAAAGTTTAGGTTCGGTTTGAAATTCAAACGTTCGACCCATCTCTAGATATTACCCCTCCATGCCACTACATATTGCCGACACCTTACACGCGTAGCAAATGCCTGTCTTTTTAAGTAGTAATTAGTTATATTTCACTGTAAAAAGAAACCTTGCAATTTTAAGACAGAAATGAATAAATAAAGGGATTATAATTTATTTCTTCATGGTCTTAAATAATTAATCATTTAAAACCATGCAGTTTGACTTTTCCTCTTATGAGTTACACTGCAGCATTCGGACTCGGTGTTTACCCATTAGTATTAAATGACTTAAGGTGTCGAATAGACCTGTACAGGATATCAGTTTAGGCAGGATTTACAACGACCCATCGCATGCGTCCGTCCGTCCGCCAAACACATGACCAACAGCCAAATAAAGGTGGCCATTAATTCTACCAGTCAGTCCCTCAAAACCTTAGCAAGCTTTAACTTTTGATAGACGAACTGATAAAATTACAGCCTTCTACACTTGCACGTTTTGTTACTCATTCATCCTGAGTTCTTTACAGGACTGTGTAGCATGTGCAGTAATTATGTTTTGACCGTCTTTTGTTTTCGTATGTTTGTTTATGTAACTGTAAAATGAAATTACGTTAAATTTTTACTGAAGATTAAGTGATAATTACGTGTGAAAACACAAGCTCCTCTTGTGCAATAGTAAAAAATGACAAAATTTTGCTTTTATGGTATCTAATTTTTTTTTACATTGATTAATTTCCGCTATGTGCATGTATGGTTGTTTTGGGTACTAAGAAACACAATACCGCAAAATATATTCAACTTTTATGGAGAATTTTTTTCCTATTTGTAAACAGTTTTGTTTTTATTAGTTTGCAGCAATAAACGTACAATGGACGTACAAAGTTTGGTTGTAAATCGCTTGGCTATTAGATGAACGGACGCAATGGACTGTTGTAAATCTTGCCTTATTCAAAAGACGTGTGCCTACTGAAGTAAATTAATCTAAATCCTCTGATTTCCGTGAAGGAAGTAACTGAAAATTAACTTTAGGCTTAGTAATACCAATCACTCGATGTTCAAACAATTTTTGGCGACAAGGGGAGGTCAAGTATATGCTTCTGGGCAAATAATTTTATTCCCAAAGATGCTATCCATTGAGTTAAATTAATATTATGTTTTAAAATTGTGTTAATTTTACACCAAATACAATGTAACACCAATTATACAGGAAAAAATTACCTTCAATCACAAAAGAAAACATCTTTGCAAATAATTCCTTGTTAAAATGTATTGCGTTAACATTTTCTGGCGAAACCATTTGCTTTGAAATACACGTGATGATAGGTGCAAATATTCTGAGCAACGAATAATCTTGATAGAATTCCTACATTCGCCAGTAGCACTTTATTTGCTCTGCGTCCGCGCGCGTGAAGAGAAGCACACACGGCTGAGAGACAGAGGACATGCTTTTCTTCTGCTAGGCAACAACTTCCCTTCTCAAAGGCATGTAAGTGGAAGAGGAAAAGTGTGTATCACTGAGAAAGTGAGAGAAAGAGGGGTGAGAGAGAGACAGGATGCTAGGTCGCCACACTGGTTGTTAGATAACTATGTATTTCGGCTTGTATAGGCCGCACATTTTTACAAAAAATATAACTACAAAAAGTGGGATACGGCTTATATACGAGATATTGGCATAAATATTTTTTTCCCTGAAACATGTTTAGAAATCTGTCAACATGCAATGAATTTTAATGTTTTAATTCTTAATGTCAGGGAGAAAAAATATAAAACTTGTGCAGTTATTTGTTTACTCGCATTCATAAACAACATAACCTTCATCCTGCACGTCTAAAAAATTTCTCTACTGTACAAGAGAAAGATATCTTACATAGCTTGCATGCCCGCCATGGCTCTACAAGTGCACATTGCTAAGATGCCATTTTGTGTAACATGTTTCTGTGGTTTTGCTTTCTCAAGTCATGTTACCATCTGTGGAATAGTAATTGCACAATGTATAATTGTAAACATTGCAAGATAACACAAATTTTCTGCTACAAATGTTTCGTAGGGGAAATATAGTCAGAATTTACTATGTTTGTACAGAATTGTGACTTAACAATATTTACAGGAATACAAAAATTCAGTGCGGCCTATACTTGAAATATTAATTATCCCTTATTTTTCATCAAAATCTTCTGGTGCAGCCTATACACGCCAAAATATGGTACTTCCCCTTTCGTCATGCATGTAAGGTGAGGTAGCAAGCCAGACTCTGTAGACGTATTGGAAAGACAGACAATTTGCCTTAGAGTAGGGATAAACGGCGACGCGTGTGACGTGTTTCACATCCAGTTTCTAGACCTACGCATATAGAACCAGCTTAGAAATAATCTGATGCGTGTTGCCTTAGAGAATACAGACACTGTCAATGTGGTTTTATGTGTACTAGATCAGTCGTGCTCGGTCTAGAACTGCTGTGTTGCTTTTGAGTTAGGTTTTTGACTTGCTACTCTTACTGGTTGTGTCGGTTGGCGACTGGGTACAAAGTTAACCACTGCTGAGACTACGGTGGGTCTGGTTGGGACACTGGCTCACTTTGCGATATCTGACTTACCAGGTATGGCTTCAATCACTGCAGCTAAGGCTGTTTCTGGCTAGCTGGAACTGGTGACTCTTGGAGAAGGGTGATTTGCACTGGTACCATGTTGACCAACACAGTACCATCGGTTCCACTCCGTTGCTTCTCAACTCCAGAACAGGGGGTTGGCAGCTCCATACCTAACCTCTGTGCCCGTGAGCAGAGCACATACCATGGGGTGGTAATCATGGGCTAGGCGGGTGTGTGCATAGAAATGCATGAAAGTAGATACTGGAGAGGAAGGCCTTTCCAGTTGACGGGCGGTCTATGATTCGTACTTCTGTAGCAACACACGGTCTCGGTTGACATCATATGGTAAATATAATTTATAGTGGTTGTAGGAAATACCTCTAGAATAGAAATTTTCAGTGAAAGGAACAAGATGTATTTATTAGGAATAATAAATACAGTGACGGGTGCTCCCTTCTAATCAAGCAGTGTGTGATATGGAAGTAACCTACGGTAAACAGGTGTAAGCGACCTGCTCATAGACTAATGAAGATGGCAAATGACTTTGATGGCTACGAAAATAACTTGGTCGCAGCTACTCCAACCAAGAGGCGTCTAGAAGAGACTTTACAAAAAGGAGACCACTACTTCAAAAGGCAGTGGGTTTAGTTGCTTCTATCAGCAAGAGGCAGCGGCTGAACCAGAAGGAACAGTGGCGGAAGTGTGATGGTGTCTGCAGGCTTTGTTGAAGGAGAGCGTATGGAAGATGACGGTGGCAGATGTCAATGGAGCTTCTGGTAGCTAGTGGTAGAGGTTACAGAAGCCTCTGGTAGACGACAGTGGCGCTTCTGTCAGCTATTGGTGGCTGCTCAAGACTTGGTAACAGTAGAGAGTCCCAGCACACAACGTGTTGCGGCAAGCTACTGGAGAAGGCAATAACTCCCGATCTCGGGCTTACCCGGTCTCACATAGCGCTCTTCGCCTCAGACTAATGAAGTCTATTGGAGCGGGGGTAAAACCCCAGCTCTCTATTTCTTTTATTCCGGGCACCTCGTAACAGTTTGCGGGGTGTTTCGTAGCAGATGTGGCTCATAACAAGAGTGTTGGGCGCTTCGTGATCGTTTTGCCCTGGTGTGAGTCAATCACATTTCGGGAAGGCCGGCACAAGTGGTGTGACATGGCTTCACACGTGGTGACTTGGTGGTTCTCTGCCGGGGGGGGGGGGGGGGGGGGGGGTGTGCTCATTCGCCTTCCAAGGTACAGACGATCTAAGGACACTCATGAAAGATGTAGCCAGGTTTGACTCTTCCTCAGGTTACGTAGAAATATGTGATGCTTATGAGTCGTAATTGTTAAGTAAATAAATGGGAAAGAGGCACGCATCCGATATTTGCGGGAAATTTGAAATTTAAGGTGGTGGGACTGAATATATATTTTGATTGACGTAACATCCACATCCGATAAACTATACAGGCGGTAAGCTTTATCATTATTTTTATAGGAGTTTTGTCTGAACCACTGAAAATTAACTGTAGATATGGTTGATCGTACATGTGTTTTCGGTATAACGAGAGTCAACTGTATAAATGCTCCAATAGAAACTTGTGTGAAGCTGATTTAACAGCTATCCTATTTGAGGAATGTCACTAGCTGCTACAAGTCACCAAACTAACCACCACTGCTGTTCAACACAAAAGAAACTAAACATGGTGTGTTACCATAAGATATCTGCTCCCTATGAAAGGGCCCTGAAGTCCTAGGGTAGAGGTTATTATAAAACTACCACAATCCTGTCATTATAGTGGCAATGAGACAAACAAAACTGTTCTCGATCAGTGCAAAAAAACATGATTTACCTTTACAAGACGACGCTGCATGTACCCAGTCTCAGCTGTCTTGACTGCCGTATCTACCAAACCTTCTCTGCCACCCATTGTGTGGAAAAAAAACTCTGTAGGTGTTAATCCAGAGTAAAAACTGTTCTCCACAAATCCCTTGGCAGCGGGTATTTTTGCTACAAACCAAAAATAGAAGGTTAAGATAAATGTTTTGTTAAAATTAAATAATTGGTATCAATATAAAACACAAAACATAAATGCATTTAACTCACAGTGTCTCTCGAAGTGCGGGAGTGCTCTGTCCTCAAAGCCATTCGGCACCCGGTGACCACTGATGGCTTGCTGACCCACACAGGCTATCATCTGAGAGATGTTAATGAAAGAGCCTGCAAAATTAATCAAGTGTGCATTTAATGATAATGAAATACAGGCGAAAAAAAAAAAAATCATAACATTACAGATAAACTTTTATATTAGTATACACTTTATTAAACTTTACATTGTATGATTATACACTGTATGGCATCACAACATTTTTATGAGCAGGTGGCAAAACAAATTCAGTTTGGCCTCTCCTTGTCACAAGACTGTGATTTAATAAGAACTGTACGCTAAAATTTGTGGTATAAAGTTAGTATGTACAAACAGAAGATGACACTTCCAAATAAACAATGTACCTTTGGAACCACTCAGCGCCATAACAAGGGGACTGTTGCTGGGGTGCAGTTCACGCAGACATGCTTTCCCGGCATGGTCTCGAATCACAGACAGTTCTTTCAGGATAACTGCTTCCAGTGTTTCCTCGTCTGTGCAGCCAGGCTGACATTGCAGCTTGCCTTCCTGCAGTGCCCTGATGTACTGATCACATTTAGAATACCTGCACAGTGATGGCAAAACGGTTATGCTGAATATCAAATTATACAGTCATTTACATGAGTATGTTTTACATGTGATGCATAATGCACACTGACATATATATTAAACACGACTTTGTCTCATCTTCACATGTCATCACGTCACCCCAAGCAGGGTTTGAACGCTGGACGACTTGCTACCAGCGCTTACCAGCACGTCCCTAGGCAAGGGATACCCACGGACATGGCAGTCAAGACCATTTTCACCTTTATGTCAGATCTCACGCCATCCCCCCCCCCCCCCCATGTGTGATAGAAGCCAGCCAAAAAGTCCAGCACTGCCCCTAAACTCACAGGAGCGACGCAACTCACATACGAGGAAAACCGCACTTCCAGTCTCCCCTGAGAGATAGTAGCTTTCGCCACTAAAGGAAGAGCTCCAGCACGAAGATACCCAACCGGCTGAAAGAGCTGCAGCTGCCTTTCCATATAGGTGAGTGCACAGCGCCCATCTCGCCAGCAACTCACTCCATCATCTCGTGTGCGGGAGCTCTCTCCTACTACTCCATCACGAAGGACCACCGCTACCTTCAAGACATCTTCCAGACTTTCAAACCTCAAAGAAGTCTTCAGCCCCCTCTTAACATTCACTACCACTCTGGTAGTGATACCCGAGTCCCTTCTGGACAATAGCATTAGAGTTAGTTAGGGTAAGTTAGTATTATAGCTACCTAGTTGCATTTGCTCTTGTCAATTTTAGACCTACTTACTTCTGTTACAGTCCATTATTAGTTAGGAATTAGTAAGGGCTATTGTGTCTATTCCTCACGGGAATAAACAAATGATCTTACCTAACCTCTAAGTATTCATTTCTAGGGTGACTGTGACTTTAATCCCAAATAGATGTCTGCCCACCAAGGAAAAGCAGGAGACTGCATCATTGCAACTCTCTTAGCTGAACCTAGAGTAGGACTGCGGGCTCCCTTAACTGGGTGCACCTATATCTCAAAACACACACATTAGACGTCCACCCATACTGTATGGCAAGGCACCTGATGCATACATACGAAAGAGCCACAGCCTTTAGAAACTCAATCCATGAGGCGGCTAGTCAGCAAGTCCAGCCAATTCACTCCATCAACCACATTATTTTCGCCAGAAGGAGTGATAAGACTGATTCTGGAGGTCTGACCTCTTTTCGACCATATTTACATCGCTGTCGACATCCAGAGTAACCCACCGCTCCAATCACTGCATTGAACTTTGCCGGTTGGTGTAATCAAGTCCGACTCTGGTTGGCTTGGCCTCAACTGGCTTTACACGTGGCTTGGAATCTTTGTCGCCTGCTTTTCCTTAGCATGGCAGACCTTAGTTCCTACCTCTATGCCATACACCCATAGGAGTGGTGCAAAGTGGAGAGTGCAGCTACTGCCTCTGAGCCTAGTGTGAACTGCAACCCAGTGCCAACTGCCCTCTGCAGTTAACCCCATAGGAACGAGCTCAAGCTGCCTGCCAACTGGAGAGGCCTCACCTCCGAGTTCCCTCCAGCTCCCTCTTTCACCCACTCCCAAGACCGCCGGCAAGCCACATCCTATCATAGAGAGATTTTGCCAATGACTTCAAGTACAGCTGGAAATCAACAACCCTTGGTTCAAACATAGCAGGACCAGATGCCCTTCTCGGGCTCAACTAGCACCGTCAGCCGCAGCAACAGCGGCCGAGTCAGGAGCTACCCCGGGCCATGCCCAATACAGGTAAACCAGTGGCTGTGTATAAACCAGTAGTGCAAAAGACCATTAAGTCTATACCAGACTTTGTGCCATGCTGTCAAACCAATTATATTGCCAGTGTCTGATCAATACATCATACATAACCTTGCCCGACCGTGATATCATCAGTCACTCAACGTCACACATCACATGCATATGACCTACTCTATGCACTGCACAAATCTAACCTACAACTGCACAGTTACAAGAACATACAAGTAATTTATGTTGAGAATGGAGGAAAAATGAGAGAAATTTAATTTTTATCAAAACATTGTTTCTGTAAAAGTAACCTATAACTTCCGTACATAGCTCTGCTTAATCATACAAGTATATTCACTGTAACCTTAATGCAGCCAGTTATGACCGTCAAAACTCAAAACCCACAAGTATAGACAAAAAAATAAAATCATAAATTTTCCTGACCAAAAATATGCCTATATACAGGATTTCTAAGGCTTAAATAATGTAAAATCTATCAAAAACATAAATACTGGGCTACTTATAACTCTAAACATTAGAGTTTGTGAAGTAATCTTACAAACTAGAACATTTATTTACTTTCAAAACGGAAACTTATATTACAGAATAGTATCGGCCTGATTCATTTTCAAGACTGAAAGCTTTAAAAATGTTGAGAATCAGCCAAGACTGTTAGTACTACTATAACTCTAAAACATTTCATTTCTGCAAATTCTATTACAAACTAGTAGAAGGAAATGACAAATTGACGCGCAAGGGCGTGGGGCAGCAGAGCCGGAGCCGACGTGGCTGCCATGTTGTGATGTCACCTGACCGCCATCTTGGAAGTCAGTGAACTTTTACCCCTGACCCATGATGTTTGACCTTGACCTTTAACCCCAAACCCCCCAAAAAACCTAAAAAACAAAAAAAAAAATGGTTAAAAATGATACCCAGAAATGACCCATTTTCCCCAATTTAAGTAATTTGAGGGGCTTCCTTAGGACCGACAGAGTAGTGGTGGCCATATCGGTTTTATAGGCATAGGATATGCCAAATTGATACAAAGGATCCAGGATCAAAGTCAGACCTAACCATCAGCTATCTTGGTTCGCAATCATCTTGTCCAACATATTGGATGCAGATGACCTTTATCCTTGTCCCAAGACACATGACATTTGACGACCTTCACCCTTGTGACTTTTTACCTCAAAAAACAAAAAAAAATCTATTATTGAAACTATTAAAAATTATTTTAAAAATTGCTTCAAATATACTTAACTTTCCCGATGTTCCCTCCACCAAACCCTCAAATAACCTATTAGTCTGCAGGCCTCCACCCCCTTGCAGATACCTAGTCAGCTATCATGGTAGGCGACCACCATCTTGGTAGACATCACCCATTTGACATATTGGAAGCCAATGACAATGACTGTGACCCCATGACTTTGAAAACCAAAACTTGAGAAGCAATACATAAAAGTCAACAAGCATAATACATTACAGACTACTATAATGATATTAGATGCAAACTACCTCGTACTTGACCCCATGACCTTGAATGACATTTAAAACAAAAACTCAAGGAAAAGATACACAAAAGTCAGCAAGCATATTACATTACAGACTACTAACATATTGGATGCAGGTGACAGCTGAGACGATCCAAAATTTACAGGCGCTACTGTCAAACTAAGACCCTCAATTGACCTCCCTACTGCTTATTATATACGTGTATGCAAACGCTATGATGTCATATTGACTTTGAACCACTCGTACTACACCATTAATACATTATTCGGACACACACAAGTCAATCCGCGAATTACCCCGTAATTGCAGCTGACCAATCACATGCAGGCATTCAAACATCACATGCGGGAGTCAGTCTCTGACTCCTACAGGCAGACTCATAATGACTTCAAAATGATTCCTAATTGTGGTGCTGATTGTGATTGCGGTGCTGATTGTGATTGCCATGCCAAGTATGGTGCTAAGTACAGTGATTGTATGCGAGAATCAAGTTACAATTAACTCTACCTGTTTTAGAATAAAATTGTATAGTCCTACCTCCAAAGCTGAAAGGTAGACATTTTATTTAATAAAAACGCTTCAAAAAGTATATATCTGGGTCCCTCTGTATATTCAATCTCTTCCTGGGTAAACTGCATTTGCACTTTGCACTATAAGTGCCTAGAACTACAGCACGCTCCCACCACACTTCACCATTGGTCAATGCACAACTTGGACTTTGTACTGAACAATGCAGCACCACGACAGACCACCACCATGCTTCCCAATTAGGTATATGTATATAAGTACTTGTATATAAATATAACATTATTTTTAATTAATGCTATACATAATTATGTACATATAAATATGTCAATATAAAATTAATTTACAGTCGACTCTCGATTATCCGCAATAATGGAGGGGACCATTGCCCGGATAACCCAAATTGCGGATAACCCATCTAAGAGAAAAATACAGTTTTTCCAACTCTAAGTTTTGTATGGTCGTAATTGAATACTGGGTGTTTCAGTGTGAAACCTAGATTATACTTGATTTACAACTGTATTTACCCGCATATTTTACAGCCTCGCATAATTTCCGTACCAAGATATTTTCAAAAATGCGTAATTTATGCACCCCTGATTTCTAACTTACAAAATTGGAATATAAAGTGTGTAAAATATGCAGGTAATCACGGTAGTTATCTCACGAACATTACAAGAAATCCGCAGCTACTGTTAATACAAACAACGCAGCGGGATGCATGTGGCATTTATCGGCGAGAGATACTGGAATCTGAAGTTGTGTAAGAGGGAAGGCAGGCTGACGTCACTCGGTTGCTAGGCAACAGGCCACCCTCCCCCCTCCCATGGAGAGGGGAAACAAAGATATGCAAAGCGAACTGCATGTCGCCCGTGTCACACACACACCCCCCACACTGTCCAGTGCATGCGGCATACAGCCGGCTGTTTCAGTGTGTGGAAAACAGTGTTTAATGTAGAAGACAAGTTTCACCGGTTACAAATTTTATTAGTTAAGATGGACGTTTTATTAAATAACTTCGTTCTGGCAGTGTTTCAGTTAATTCCAAAATTCATTTTTAACTTTCTGAATATGCCGCGGTCGAGCTGCAAAGCGGATAATCGAGTCTACTGTATATATAAGAGAGAAATATAAATAATTGTGTATAGAATAATATATACATGTATTTATGTAAAATAGGAATATACATAATTATGTGTAGACTAAATGTTGTATCTGCATGTTTACTTTCGGGGCGAACGAGTATTTGGATCTTCTCAGAGTGCTTCCATACCACGACGATGAATTACGAATATGAAGGCCTGCCTTTGACCTCGACGAACATGGAGATGTGACCTGCATCATTGCTAACTGGTTGTCACCAGTGCCGATTCGGTGATCTGGTTTTCAAAATGCACGTCAGCATGAGAGAACGGCTTGTACGAAGAGTCCTTTTCACGCAATGGCCATTTGGGAAGCATGGCGGTGGCCTGTCATGGTACTGCTTTGTTCAGTACAAAGTACAAGTTGTGCATCGACCAACGGTGAAGGGTGGTGGGAGGCACGTTTACTGCAAAGTGCAAATGCAGTTTACATAGGAAGAGATTGAATATACAGAGGGACTGGATATAAACTTTTTAAAGCACAATTATTAAATAAAATGTCCACCTTTCAGTTTTGGAGGTAGGCCTATATCATTTTATTCTAAAAGAGCAAGAATTTATTTTAACTTGCTACTCACACACATGCACTGCACTTAGCACCGAATTTGGCACCACAATCACAATTAGCGCCGCAATCAGCACCGGAATCACAATCAGCACCGCAATCACAATCAGCGCCAAAATCACAATCAGGAGTCATTTTGGGGATAATTTTGGAGTCATTTTGAGTCTGTCTGTAGGGGTCACAGACTGACTCCCGCATGTAATGTTTCAATGCCTACATATGATTAGTCACCTGCAAACACATGGTATCTCGGTGATTGGGTGGTCAGTGTCCGAAAACTTTATTAATGGTGCAGTATGATTGGTTCAAAGTCAATATGACATCCTAGGGTTTGCATTTGCATACACATATATTATAAGCAGTAGGGAGATCAGCTGAGAGGTTTGGTTTGACAGCAGCTCCCGTGAATGTTGGATCGTCTCGGCTGTCACCTGCATCTAATATGGTGGTAGTAGTCTGTAATGTAATATACTTGTTGACTTTCATGTATTTTTTCCTAGTTTTTATTTTCACTGTCATTCAAAGTCATATAGTCAAGGTCGAGTTCGTTTGCATCTAATATAGTGGTAGAAGTTTGTAATGTAATATACGTGTTGTCTTTCGTGCATTTTTTTTTTCCAGTTTTTGTTTTCAAGGCCATGAAGTTAAGGTCATGGTCATTGGTTTCAAATATGGTGGGTGGGTGATGTCTACTAAGATGGTGGTGGCCTACCAAGATGGCAGTCGCCAGCCACAATGACCGACCGATTAAGGGTGAGGGGGTGAAGGCTTGCTGACTAATTTGTTATGTGAGGGGTGATGGAGGGAACATTTGAAGAGTTAGGTTTTTTAAAAAAAAATTTTTTTTTTTGTTTTTTGGAAAAAAAAAAATTTAAGTTTAATAATTTTTTTAATAATTTTTAATAATAAATGCTTAATAATTTTTTTAAATAATTTTAATAATAAATTTTTAGGATTTTCTAGAATTTTTAAACATTTGTAAAAATTATTTTGGAGCTTTTTGGGTTTTTGAGGTAAAAGGTCACCGGGGTCAAGGTCAAGGGTCTTGGGTAACAGTCAAAGGTCATCTTCACCCAATATGGCAGACAAGATGGTTGACAACCAAGATAGCTGATGGTTAGGTCTCACTTAGATCCTGGATCCATTGTATCGATTTGGCATATCCTACAGCTATAAAATCGATATGGCCCCCACTGTTCTGTTGGTCCTTAAGAAGCCCCTCAAATTACTTGTGCGAAAATCGGATTTGGGTGGCTTCTACCATTTTGAGGGAAAAACGAGTCATTTCTGGAAATAATTTTTAAGTAATAAATTTGTTGAAATTTTTAAAAAAATGTTTTGGATTTTTTTTTGTGGGATTTTGCAGATATTTTGGAAGTTTTAAAGGGTTTAAAAAGTTTTTTTGGGGGGCGGAGGTCAAAGGTCATGGGTAAAAAGTCAATGACTTCCCAAGATGACAATCAGGTGACATCACAACATGGCGGTCATCCCAGTTCCGAGTCGGCCGCTCCACGCCCTCGCGCATCAATTGGTCATTTCCTACTACTCAAACTGTTTAAAAACAATACATACTGAAGCATTTTAAGCCACTAAGTGTAATGACAAGAAATCAAATACACAGAAAGGGTTGGACACAAGGCATTATCGGGGACTGTAACCCTTAGATTAAATTTCACTTTTAAAGGTTTGCTAGATACAGTACATGTACGAGTGATGGTGGTGACCTTCAAATAGAGCGAAGCCAGTATACGGAGATCATACCCCAAGACACTACTCTTGTCTTGGCAGCATGCCAGTGTACAGTGTTGGTTAGGTAGGCTTACATGTTGACACAAAGTCAGGAGTCAAAGACACTGTTACGGGACGGCATTTTACCTGTTGTTCATGAGGCAGCGGTCCTTTCCTCTTCCTCTCCAGTTGACTCGCTGAGTTGGCCGGCTGTGGAACAGCAGCCGACTCTAGTTGCTGCAAAGGGTTCTCACTGCTTGCAGATCCTTGTGGTATGTGTGGAGGAGTGGAAGTGTATGAATCTGGTAGGAAAGTAGGATAGAGTCCTAGTACTTTGATATAAAAATGAACAATTACTAAATGTTCTAGTGGTAATCTACCCGCTGGTTTTGTAGGAGGTGCAAAAAGAGGGTTGCTCTCCTGCACTTCGGGAATGATTAAATTATTTATCTCAAACCCTAATTTCTTTACTGCTTGTTTCAAACTGAGTTTTTGACCACTCCTATGTAATTGTGGCATAAAGCAGATGTTAAAAGCGGTTATGAAAATTACGTAAAACAAAGCAGGGTAAAATAGCGGCCCTACAGTGTTCTCCTATGAGTACAACTGTACCCAGTGTGACCCACCTTATAATTCTAGTCTGGCTGTTCTCCAGCCACAGGAAAGAACTATAGTACTAGGCTCTCACACAGATCGTCGAGACTCTTTAAGTGTAGTAAGTACCTAGCGAAAGGAGCCTCCGAAGATCAGCCACTGCAATACAGTTTGCATTACCTTGGCAGAACTCGGGTTGCCGCTAAGTCGTCAGGTATATCTGCCGTGTGGCGAGGTACGTGTAGCCGACTTTATCTTACAAGCAACACAAGCTTAAGGCTGCATTCAATTACAGAGAAGAACACTCAAAGCAATTCAAGGTTCTAAGTAATTACTTTCAGAAAAATTAACATTAATTAGAATGGGATAATACGTTTACTACAATCACATACTAAAGAAAAAAATAAAATGTTTACAAACATGTGGGCTGCACTCTCCTATGTAAGAAATAACATCAAATAAAATATTTTAATTCGAATAAATGCGGAACCTTTACACTAGGCCAGGTGAAGGCAACCTGGATAACGTACGTGAAGCATGTTTGTGTAATTGATAGGGTCAAGATTTTGTGGTGTTATTTTAAGGCAAATTTCATTTTTAAAAATACCTGATTTCTGTTTCATTGCCTTTATTATGAAAAACTTAAAAATTGAAATGTCATAACTAAAATTGTGCATTATTAGAGCCAACACTGTACTGTTTTTATATTTGCTTTTACAGTCTTGTTATTCTAATTAAATTATAATTTTTCACCTACTTGGTATTCAATATTTACTGCTGTTATTCACTCAGCCTTAACAACAAAAGCTTAAAATTTATTTTTTTCTCTCCCCACCATATGAAGACTCAAATTATTCTTATCGTCATGCAATTTATACATTTTTGCTCATTGTTTCACAGATAAAATTATATTGGGCTAAATTTCATTTTAATTTTGTGTTTGGACTGAAATTTCGATGTTAGGCGATGTATAACTTGCATTTCAGTGTTATTTTGGTTTTATCGCTATTCACCATATAATCTTGGCTCTAGTAATTGAGCATATAAGTATTAATTAAATTTAATTAAATTAATAGCCAAAGGTACTTCTTAATTGAATTAGGGGAGTGGTGTCCTGAAGAGGTCTAGTTGTGTAAGTTACAACAGGAATTCCTTACCCAAATGGTGAGGATGTGGCCGGGTTAGGGCCTTAAGGGATGACGACGTCGTGACCTGCAATACCTGGACGGACGATCAAGGGACGGTATTGGAGGAGTGATGGAAGGACGACGTTTTGGAGCCTCTGGTGCCCGTTGACGACCCTGGTGCTTCTGGTGGAGGCTGAAGGGGTGGAAAGCCTCTGGTTGGTGGCGGCCCTCTGGGAGGTTGCTGGAGGTGGCCGAAGAGGTGGAAGGCCTCTGGTTGGTGGCGGCCCTCCGGAGTCATAGGTGTCATCGTCAGCCACTGGACCTTCTGCCGTCACCAGCGCAGGTGAGGGACTCTGCCCTTGTGCTAGCACCGCCACCTTTCACAGCCAGAAGGTACTGAGACCCAAGCTGAGAACTCCTTTTATATTAATTTTCTCAGTTCGGTGGCACTCAAGAGGGGTGGGGGAATTAGCCCTGCCTCTTGGGGGTGGAGCTTGTGACGTCACATGGAGTGGTGCTCGGTCCAAGGTATTGATACATCTTACCCTTATGCTCTTGTGGAGGCCGTGACTTTTTAATGGGCGGCTCACATCCCTACAGCAGCATGAGATTTGAATCGAGAGCAGTTCTTCTAGTGGGAGCAGCAAGTAGAATGATCGCTTCTTCAGGGAGGGGCATTGATGTGACTACTTCTTGTAGAGTTCAGGTATATGGTAAAAGCAAGGAACATGTGGTTATTGGTTGTGTTAAGACTATGTTAACTTAGGTTGGTCCGCATGTCCTGCATCCATTAGTGTTTAAATGGGACTGACTTGCCCACTGGAGAACTGTCATTTGAGATGGTTATTTATATATGAGCATTCTCTAAGCGTGAAATACATGTGTGAATACATGAAAATATTTTGATTGTTTCAACAAATATTGACACACACCATTCCAAACACCTTGTGAGAGTATCAGAAAACGTACCAGGTAAAATAAAACAACTTAAATTTAAATAAAATAAATATGAATAAATGAGCCTGAGTTAGTTTTTGCTGACAAATATGTACCAAAAATATAATTCCAAGAAGGGATAAAGTCAGAAAACGAAAGACAGAATAACACAACGAAAATGTAAAATACAGTATAATTCCGAGCAGGAATGTTGTCTAGTCAGATAACAAATTTTTGGATGTGCAAATTGTGCTGGTTGGTGGGGATCTCCCATTTCTCCTACCCTTCCATTCCGGCACTGCTCCATATCCACCTCGTTTCACCCTCATAAACTCTCAGAACCTTCTAGTTAACAGCCATCCAAACCCCTCCTATCCACTTCGTTCCATACTTTCTCAAAAAGAGTGCTGACAGTTTGCCCATGCAACATTGTATCAGTTTTGTTGATACAACTACATACTAACAAGAAAGCTCACAGAAATAGTGTATGTTGCAAGAACAAACCCACCCACCCTGCATCCAGGAGCTCGTGCTTGGCTTTCAGCAGTCCTTGTCCTGGAGTGACATCACCAATACCAATTGAAAAGCCCCTGTTCATGAGGAAGTACGAGGTAAGTCGTGCCAACCGCCACATAGCTTTTGTGGTCACGTCTTCTCCCCAATCGCACAGCAACTCGTAGAAGATGTTACTTTTGGAGCCCGAACCAAGTGTTGACTTGTCCATTGAACCAGCCAGCAGCTCCGAGTTGCGAATGATTACATCTGGTAAAACCAAACAATTTTATATATATATATATATATATATATATATATATATATATATATATATATATATATATATATAAAACATAAATGTGAAAATGGATCATTAAATAAATTTGGATTATAGTTTACATGTGTAATAAAAACACGAAGGGCATTTACAATGTTCGAAGTCACGTTTATTCTTACTTTTCTAAATACAGTATTTATATGAATGACAATGATTTACTGCAAATTTTAGTCCTCTGCTGAATGTAAGAAAGGTGAATCATGCATATAAAAAGAGGGGTTACATTCCCAGAATGCCAAGAAAATTTCAAATATTTTTATTTCTGGTAAAGACAATGTATTAATAAGTATAAAGTGTGTAATTTTTAATAAGCATTTCACTGAGAATCACACACAAATTGACGCCCATATACACACAATGTGGTGACAATGAAAGTGGTTTTAAGGAGGCCATATGGGCTGACGCGGCTGCACCCAGGGGCATCTGCCCCTAGCTCACCAGAGCGTGTAGTTGGGCACTGAGGGTTTGAGGGTTATGCTATCCTTTTTATGGCCTGCCTGGTGATTGGGCATTTAGGAAAACAACTGTGGGAACACAGCTAGACACTTCCAGTGATGTTACATTAAATATCAGAGTATAACACAAAAGAAGAAAAATAGATTATTACTATATAAAGGATTTAGTGGGTGTCCTGCAGGCACAGGCATGATCGTAATTATTGTTTAAATTACATAGCAGCGCGGGGAGGACATATCTGGCGTGGTCCGTCCAGGAACAAAACTACTCTTCCTGGGGCCGGTGTCTTGGGGTACACCCCTACTGGAGTCCTACCGCTTGTTCAGCGCAGGAGCATGCGCTTCATAAGGGACAGTACTCGGACCTATAGAGGCGCTTGTGAAGAGAGTCCCTTGATTCCCCTCGGTGAGAAGTTGAGTGAGCGGCGTTACCTGCTACTAACCTCAACTGCCCCTCTTGATTCAGAGTGTTCCCCACGTGAGCACTCCACGGCTCCCAAGTCAGCGGAGTCATAGCAGGCTATTCAAGGTAAAATGAGGACTTTTGAAAGTTCTTGGAAAATGGCAGAGGCATTTTTCAGGCCAAACTGCATTACGTTGAATTGGTACACTTCCGCGTTAGGGGCGGTATGTGCAGTACATTTCCTGGATTCCTCTTGTACGGGGATCTACCAATACCTGAAACGCAAATCAAACACACTAAAAATTTTAGCTTTGCCCAGAGCTTTTAGTGTGTGAACCACATTAATAAGGGGTGTGGATACACGTTGCGTGATTTGATCGAGGTCATGATAGTTCATGCAGAACTTCAGTATTCCATCCTTTTTCGGCACTAGTACCACCCTAGCATTGTAAGCCGAATTGGTGGGTTCTATATTTCCAGCTGCTTCATCTCCTCAATTTGTTCTCAACGAGCTGCCTTCGGTACGGTGATGGGTTACCTGGCATGTTATGTATTACATCAGGGTGACAAAGATGAATTTCATGTGTGTTGTTTATTGTAGGGGGCCTTGGTGCTGTAACACCGTGTTAATGTGTATGTGTGTTCAAAATAGGTACCGACTAAGTTACCGCCGGTCCGTCTAGCTGGTGGTTCACTTCTTCGCCCATTATGCCATGTCCTCTTTCAGTTGTCTCTGGTTCCTTCGAGGTGATCAACCTCCGCTTCTCGGTTCTTAGTGATGCGTGCCGCTCATACTACTAATCAACTACGATTACGACTCATCGCTAAGTGTTCCTACTTCCACTACTACAGACGTGAAAGACATGAAGAGAGAATTTTCTAGATGAATTCTTGGTCACCTACTCTACCAGGCAACAGTAACTTATAAGTGAATTCTCGTCACCTGAAGGTTACATAAACCTGGACATCACGCTGCCCCTCCCTTCCCCATGCTGAGAGCCTACAAGCCGCCCGCAACCGGGCAAGGCCGACCACTACTGAAGATGAATGAAGCAGTATTGCGGACTGCTGCTTACCATAGATTTTCAACTCCCACGCCAGGGCAGAAGGACGTCACGCCTTCCCCGCACCCCGCTGCAGCAGCCTAGACTTGAGCACTATATAAGTCCATGCGCAGCAGGGCTCCAGAGTCATTCTTGTTTCTTCTCTCGCAACATCTCCGAGCACTGCCTAGTGCTGGAACCTCAAAAGAAATTCTAAGCTTTGAGTACGTCCCCAGCGGCTACTTCACCATTGACGATTAGTCAGCACGTAATAAATTCACTTTGTCTCCTCTAGACACCTTTACTAGAACAGTTTAGTAGTATATATATTTTACCGTCTAGATTTAACTTTCCCCTTTACAACCTAGAACCAGGTCGCCTACACCTGGCCAGCATAGTTACCTTCAGCACTCTACTGCTTGGTAGGAGATAGCACGCATCACATGTTTATTGACTTCTCAATAAACATAGTTTGTTTCCTATACTTCAGCTTTTTCATTCATAGAGATTATTACTGTTCGACCACTAGAACAGTTTACGACGTGCACCACTGACAGGAACCGGGACTTATTATATAACCGAATTAGCTTTTACTACAAGCGCCCTTCAGGAGCCCGTCAGTTTTCTCACACACCCATTAGAGGGCCATCTGTTGCTTTCCAACTGTTAGAGCACTGGCTACTGTTGGCGGAGAGGAACAGAGGAGCCATAACCACTAGCAATACCTTCATTCAAGGAGGGGCAACAAACCCAGGTTACTTCTTTACACCAGAGCACTCTTAAGTGCTGGGGTAAGTGTAACTTGAGTCCTGCAGCTCGTTCATGTATGAACGCACATCCAGTGAAGGTATTGGTGACTCACACAGCTCCCCATCTCTGATCAGCCTGCATAGCATGGGGGATCAGTGGAGACTATTACAGAGCCTGTGTCAGCAAGCTAAAACCGGACACACACTGTACATTTGTTCCTCGTTAGGGTGCACCCCGTATATTGTAAGCAGCGACTCTATACCCTACCAGGTGAAGCACTGCAAAAAGCGTAGGGAAAAAAACGCAGCGTTCCTTGCCACCAAACAGTTGAGTGCACTACATCATCCCATGAAGGAAAGGCAGGCGGAAAAGGGACTGCGCCGCCCAACTTAAACACCAAGCAGTCGCGCCTGCTCCGGTCCTTGTAATATATTTGTCGCCTTGCTTACGCATCAATACAGCATCCCACCTTGTGGTAAGGGTTGTTAAACCATACTGAGGAAGGGAACGGATGGGCATAGCGGCAGACCCGAACTTCTGGAGTCGTGAAGCCTACAACTGGAATCACCGCTATGGAGTAAATCGAGCTCGCCACTACTGGGTGAAACCCATATCAACCACAACACCCAAGACGACAGTATAGTTGTATCCAACACTCCTTGCCTCCCACCTTTTAACCCGAGACAATCAGCCCACTTTTGGTCTAGCGGAAAAATCCTAGACCAACATGCCAAACAGTCTAACTGGGCACACTGCAACTTTGTATTCATCTAGAACTATTTCATTTCCTTTGTAACTCAGAACCAGGTCGCCTACACCTGAATAACGCAGTTACCTTCAGCACTGCACTGTTTGGTAGGAGGTACCACACGTCGCACGTTTATTGTGGTCTCAATAAACATCTATTGTTCACTATCCTTAAGCTTTTCTTTTTAGAGTACTTTTCTGTTTACCGAATTGATACACGATACAACGTGCACTGCCGACAGGAACCGGGAGATTGTAACTTAACCGAATTAGTCAGACTACAGACCCCCTTCAGGAGTCTGTGAGTCTAGCAACACACACATTACACGGCCACCTGTTTCTTTCCACCAACCCGATCATTAATTCCGTGATGGAGGGGAGGAAGAGCGGAGTTCCTATCACTAGTAACACCATCCAAGGAGGGACTACAAGTCTGGGTTATTTCCTCGCTTTGAGCACTGCCTTAGTGCTGAAGTGACCATAGCCCGAGACTTGCAGCTAAAACTTACCTGAACGCACAACCAGTAGAGCCTTGGTGGTCCATATGACTCTCCATCTCTGAAAAGCCCGCAGAGCGCGAGGGATCAGTGGAGACTATTACCGAGCTCGTGCCAGCAAGCAACTACTGGGTAAACACTGTAGATACTGTTCTTGTCCAGGTGTACTACGCAAATTGTTAGGCCACATTACTCTATGCCTTACAAGATGAGGCATGTCCTGAAGCGTAGGGAACAATAACAGGCTTTCCTTGCTTCCAGACAGCGGTCTGCACTACCACCTCCTACGCAGGAAAGACAGGCGGAACGGGACTGCACCGCCACACTCAGACGCCAAATAGTCGCTGCAGCTCCGGTCATAATTGTATACTTTTCTCCGTCTTTCCGAACCAGCTAGGAGTACCACCCGGTGCTGAGAGGGTTAGTATATCAGACAGAGGCTAGTCATGGCTGGGCCAATCCACACTTCTGGAGCAGAGAATCGTCCGCCTAGAATCACAGCTTCAGAGTGGGAATAACACATCGCCAGCACCTTCCAGGCGACGGTGTAAGTCAGTAACCAACATCCCTTGCCAAACACTGCTAAGTCTAATTAAAAAACACGCTATTGGTCTAGAGTTAAAATCCTAGACGAACGTGCTATTCTGACTTAAATGGGCACGTGTCGCTAGATACACTTTGCCTTGCTGGCAGTCAATGGTCTCATGTTGACTGGCCAGAATTGCCCTAGAATTACGGTTTCGCTTAACTCATGTGCCACGAAAAATTCGGTCGGGATGCTCTCTCCTCCCACCTGAATCAATAGATTGATCACCCCTTCAATTGATAGATGTGACCTCTCCTGGACCCCATTCAAGGCGGTGGTAGTGTCCCGACTTTTGTGTCTTTGGTAGCCTTAGGCACAGCTGGCTGGTGAAAGAAATTGGAATTTACTGCGGTGTCTAACATAGCCAGTAATTTGTAGACATCAATCTTGAACTATGATATGCGGCAGTTTTACCCCCTTCCTGTAACATTGCTACTTCTGGGGCCTCACTTAATTTGCCAGGGCTCGTGATGCCCCCCCCCCCCCCCTCCTTGCCCCATTTTCCCGTAAGTTTTTGCATGTCATCGCTCGACTTTGGTTTGCTCTGGACAGGGTCCTTAACCTTCGCAGTTCTGGTTTGAGCATCCTTCTCGCTGCATTTGCCTTGTAGCTCTAGACAGTCACGATGAAAGTTACATTCTGGACAATACGCACTTAGGTAGGCACTGACTTTGTGGGGGAGGGGGCGCTGCCTCTTGCACTTTCCCTCCTGTTTCTATGTTACACTGTGGAACAAAGTGGGCCGGGCAGAGTAACTGGCCCGCTTCTCCTCGGCTTCAATGCTGTTCACGGACCCAAGCATGCACAACTAGTTCTTCAATACCTTGCGGGGGTGGGTTGTGCAGAAAATGTTTGATCTCAGAGAGTACCCGCAATGTGATCATTTCTACATTTGCCTCTTCGGATTGGCCTGGCTGTAAGTGCTGAAGTAGTAATACCTTGCACCTAATGAAAATTTCAGCTTCTTCCCTGGGCTTTTGGTACTGGCAGTACAATTCCTTGGTCAGTTGTTACAGCACTGATTGCCCCATAAAATAGGCAATTAATCTCTCGAAGAAGTGACCTCAGTTTGTGACACTTGGCATAGCGATTCCACCATTGGTGAGCCTTGCCATCCAGCTGTGCTTTGGCTTTCGTTATACATAATGCTTGTAGAGGAAGGCACAAATTATACAAGAGGTGCACTCAATATTGTTTATTTTTAAACAATAGATTTTATAAAAGTACTACAAAGGTTTTCAGGTACACTGCGTTTTCACTTAAATACATTAAAATACTATGAAAAGCAACATCATAAAAAAGATACAGCAGGAGCCTTTTAAAACTAGCATCATTCATTGATATATTTCCAATTTAGGTAAAGTTGACTATACCACAACATGACCACAACCATTTTATCATACGTGTTAGTAAGTACACTGATGGTGCATGACGTCTTTTAAACAATGTAAATTTTAACGACTTTCGCTCCATCCCTAGGTCAGTTGTTGCAAAGTTTGAAGTTAACTTTGAGATTGTACTGTCTCCCTCGCAGATTGTTTTATTCACCTGCCTACCGTAACAATTCTTAAAGACTGTGAGTTCTTTTAATCCCCGCTAGATAGCTCTAGTAGTCATTTTCGCTAGCCTTTTGTTTCGCAACCCCTTCCAGCCCGCCGGTAATGTCACAGAGGCAAACCATGCATTTGCCACCCCCCACTCTGCAACTACCCCTAGCCATAGCGGCACAAGCAAATCAGCAGTGGGTCAGGCCAGAATTTAGTATAAAAAGGGAGACAGCTCACGTCTCCAGACCAGTCTCCACTTCTAGTGCTCACTGCTCAGAATCTGACCAGATAGATCTCAACTCTTCCTAGTGATTGCCGTTCAGGAATTGACCCTTCTTCGTAAGTTCTAGCACCCGTTGCTCAGGACACAATGTCCAGTTCTTTGCTTAAGCTAACCTTGTGATAGGGTTAGGCTATGATAGTTAGGAACTCTCCGCTATGTTCTCCCCAAACCCATTTTCATCCTACAGTTACATACGTCTCTGTAGTGGGCCCATCTTTAAAGTCTTTTTTAAGGCTGAATCCTGTTATGACCTTGCTTAGTCGCCCTTTTACTTGTCAGAATACACACAACGTTCTTCTACACACCAGTAACGTACAACAATGCAAGAGTTTGTTGCTTACACTTCCAGCACATACACTGCATTCCCTTAGTTATACACCGGTTGCCTCTACCAGCCATCGTTACTGTGCTTTTAGCTTTCCGGCTGATATTCACACAGTTGACTAAGAGTTCAAGTGCATTCACCATGTACTTATTTCTATTACTGGAATAAAACGTAGGTCAGCTTTCAAATTGAGTTCTTTTCCTGTAGACATAGCACCTATCCGTAGTTACCCTCACGTAACAGGTTTGCAGGTGATCCCGGAAAATTTCACTCAAACGAGTCAAACATTATTTTACCATACACGCATTAGCTTTGGTAGCCCTTCTCTTCAACACTACGAGACTGGTGGAAAGGAGGAGCCACACAGGTACACTATCCTGGAAACAGCTTGTCGGCCTGGTGTTCACTGGCCTTTCCTGAGTGGCCTCCGTTGGGACTGACTTGCGTCCCCTAGGATGGGAAGACTGGGACAGGGACACACAAGCATGCGTCTCTGGACAAGGTGAGGCCTGACTTCCCTCGTATACCACAGTCTCTGCCAGACTTGGGAATGGGGTGTCTGCCCATCCTATGCTCGCACGAGGTGCCACATGTAGAGTTGCACAAGGAACTTGCAGAAGTGGTAAGGCAGTAGTAGGGTAAAGTCCACTTCCAATGGCATACTCCCAGAGGAAAGGTCTTAAGGAGAAAGTGCAACAGGTAGAACACACGAGTATCAGCCTTCCTTGGTCAGACAAATAGCTAGCTTAACTCCTCAGGTTCAGGCGCAAGCGCTACGTCATCTGAAAGACCCTGTGGAAGTTCCTGTACCCTGAGATCTCTTCACTCCACCAGAGAAGACGGGACAGACGGAGTACCCTTGGTGGGTCGCAGAGCATCTGAACCAACCTGACCAGCCCCAAACGCCTGCAGTAGCGTATCTCGTACCAGTTGTACAGCATCCCACAACTCCGCCTAAGCCACAGATCTCAGATTACCAGCACACTGCACCAGTATCTGTCACGCCTTGCTCAAGCACCGCACCCTCACACAGTCGCCCAGGTATATCCAAGGCAATAGTGGCACCTATGTGCCATATTGTGCTGCCCACGCCTGATTTGTGCCCTACTGCATAGCCTGCATAGCCACATGGCCAGTTTTGTACAACGGGAAGATGCCCGCACCTAAACAAAACTGAACCCCAGCACACACAGAAACGCCTGGCTAAGCATCTAGCCAAAAGACCTGGATGTCCCCTGTGAAGACAGTATAGTGAGTATGTATTCCCGGTACGTCACACGTCAAGTAGAAGGAACGACCCAGGGACAATCTCTTTCTGGCGCTAGCAACGTGGGGCCCTCGACTGTCGAAGTGGCCTGAGACAGCACGGACGAGCCAGCCACGATCGTCAACTCCACGCTTACGGAGCCAAGAAATGTCAGACTTCGGGAAGTCACACGAAAACACCCCGTGGCACCCACTTAAACAGTTAGATTGTCGAACGAAGCCCGTAGTGATCCCGAGCTTGAAGAGGCCAACTCGGCTGCAACTGGACAAAACCGCTATTCACGGTCAAGCTGTCCCAGAATGGGAATATATCGTATCCAAAGCGCCCACTGTCGCCTATGGCATCACTACACCTGCCTCTGTTGAGAAGACACACCACGTTACACAGATGGGTTAGAGTACCGGTGTGAAGACTGTTGTACCAGGCAAACTGCATATTGTAACTGGGTAACTTTCCCCAGACAAGGAATCCATACAGTAGGATGTATTCTCTGTGGCGAGAAATTCCACCACACCTGTATCAAATGGTCCGGTGCACCGGTAAATAGACCTGCCCTAGTTTACCAATGCAAAGTTTGTAAACGAGTTGAAGAGTACCAACCTTCAAACCATGGCCCAATCTCAACACGTAGTCAAACCAGCTACAATGGAGAATCTCAACTCCCGGAGTTTGCAGCAAGTTCGCACGAAGATCCCTGTACATTTATAAATCAGTGCGAGCGGGAATTCTGACTTTATGAGATTCCCGAGAAACACTGGGTTTCTCGCACCCTGGTCAAATTGAAAGGAAAGGCCCTCAACTGGTGGCACGTTTGTGGGGAATTCGTAACGATCTGGGATCAGCTCAGTACCCGGTTGGCGTAGCGTTTTGCTGGGGAAGAGGTAGTAGCCACCTCACCATAGAATTCTACAGCCAGCATCATAAGCCAGGGGATAACGTCAAAATCTTTGTGAGAAGAAAAGAACAGATGTACCGGAGAATATTTCCAGACAGAAATGAAGACGGATGCATAAGGCAGATCACAGGTCTATTGTTGCCACAACTAAAGAACTTCCTGATAGTTCCAATGGCCACAAGTGTGGAAGAACTCATTGGGCATGTGAAACAAAGGGAATTTAGTGGAGCAAGCAGAGATTGATCGACAACAGGGAAGGGGGAAGGGAGAACAGAGAGTGACAGGCTGCTTGCTCTCTCCCACTGACAATAACAAGCAAACGGAAAAAAGGGGGCATAACTTGTGCACCGTGAACCCCCGCAGTCAGGTTGAAACAGCAAAGAGTAACTCATGCCCGAGTGCTGCTGGTGGCGCCTTCCTCTGGGGAAAGCGGCTTTGGTTGAACGTCTGTTACTGGCATTGTTGAAATGGTCTCTACCTGGCTGGCAACGTTCGAAGGAGGGTGAGACCTTATGGTTGCCCTGGTACTAGTGTGTACCACGGCGACCTCTGCCGTAGGAGGGAGCTCCCTGGAGACGTTCTCACCTTCCTCCTGGGCTGGAGCCTCGGTGGTGACATCTTGGCGTGGACAATTGAAGCCCACCCCGTCTGCGATGATCAGGGACGCTGGAGATTGGTCGGCCTTGGATCTGCGACTGCAGAAAGGGGCCTTAGTGGTGGAATGGCCCCGACATCCCTAGACAGTGGACCTCCTACAGTAGGTAATGGCGGTGGTGACACGTCCGCGGTGTCGTACTCCCGTCCTTCTGGAGTGTCTATCCCTTCTGGTGGTGGCATCAGTGGGATGGACCCAGGGGGCAGAGGCAGGCTGGCGACATCTAGCTCAGACTCCTCATGTGATCAAATAAATGCCAGAGAAGTGTGAGTGACAATGGGAAGGGAGGGGACATAGACTAGTGACATTTTCATGTAACTCTGCTGGCTAACACCAGACATGCCGTTGATAACTTTGATGTAATAAATTCAAGTGGGTTCATGTGACCGTGAAAATAGGACCATTATGCCCTGAATGTTAAAACGTGCAAGTGACAGTATGAAACTCGACATTCCAATTATTAAAAAATATATAAAAGGCCAAATGGAACCTATCTTCCCTCTTTATGCCTTAGAGTCAGTATTACGCAATAACTACACCCTGGTATTTACAGACAGCTATATGAGGTATTTCAATTCCCAAATGTCCTAGTATTGACCCAATATATCTCTCAATGTGTGGTGTAGCAGCTGTTCCAGATTTCCTAACATCAATAAATATCCTGCGCTAACTTGTCCCATTTCTGTTGTTTCTCTAAATGTCTGATCACTATCTACTAACTTTGGACAGGTCAAGAACTTTGAAACCATGACATTTAAGTAAGAGTCTCTGAGACCACCAAGATTCTGAAAGCAAAAGGGTAAGTTCTTTGAAAGTGAGAACATGTTTGTTTAATCCTGTTGAGTAAGTAAATGAGGACCATTTATTGTAACTGCATAAACAGTAAATATAAATAAGAAAAAAAACGAATTGATAAAACAGCAAACATGTAAAACTGGTAGAGTAAAATGATGCAACTTACATGAATCGTTGATACACAATTCCTCATTTTTTGAGTATGCTCTGCCCTTGGTGTGGAGGTTTGCCTTTACAGGACACTTCTTATTGGGTCGAAGAATCAGACCAAAGACCTGCTTACCAGTCCAGAGTGCCATAGGCTGTAAAGCAAATAATGAATACTGCTGTAACTAAACACAGTACAAACAATCAGAACTAAATCAAACATATTATGATATAAACAATAGTCAACATTTTACAAGACATTTTAAAATGTACTATAAATATGACATCCACGAATAAAACATTATACATGATGCATACAAATACAAGCATTTCAGCTGCACTGGAATAAATAAATAAATACTAAACCGTCTGTATGACAACATAACATTAGCAACCCTCACAAACCAGACATTTACAAGTCCACTCTGAAGAAATTGACAAGTGAAACATTTTTTTGTACGAAATGAAATACAAACACTACTGCCAATGTCACAAGCATTAAATAGTAATGGTTACTTGATTGTAGCATGTATGCTTAAGCATATACGAAAGTGACACTGTCAATTTTCTATACATACCATCCATATATTACTGTCACTGTCATTAAATTTAACATAACTACACTAAAATCCCTCCATTACGACCCCATTTATTATGACCACCTCTCTATTATTACCCAATCCCGAGGAACCGTGAAACGTTTAGGACGAAAAAGTAGAAAATTTGAGGCACATCTAAAAATAGATACAGTAATCCCCCGCCAACCTCGATATCTTGAAGAGGGGAGTTTCAGTTATGCGGGGATTTGTTTTGTAGATGTTTCCTCCAATGGCATACTAGTATCTATTATCAACGGTTTTCAGTCTATGGAAAACTAGCCCTTACTGATGTTAGTGGTCGTGCATTTCTCAAACTATAGGCTGTCCACGGTAAAGTGAGTCCTTTTGACGGCCTGGTTACTTTTTCCTTTCAGCCATTTTTTATCCTTTAAACATCTTTTTAAATAAATATTGTCATGTAAGTAATAAACACAGTGTGTATATTCCACCAGAATTGGAAGTTAAAGTCTAAGGTTAAAGTAAAGCATACTTATTGACTATTATTCCAAATGAGAGGGTTTCAATCAAAAGTGCTCACTTTACCATGAATGGCCTTTACTATCACAGACTTTGACAATGGTTGTCCCAAGCAGCATAAAGCAATAAATTACTTAATGCCAGAAGGGGACACTGGTGTATTGTCCCTAGAAGCCTGTGATAAAATGGGGGGGGGGGGGGGAGGAGTTGCAGGTGGGGGCGGGTCAATAAAAATTCTTTGTCCTAGTCACATGCAGCTGTCTCTGCCTTATCCTACCCGTCTTTTTTCGCTTCCATTATCCCTCTTCTTTTGCTGTAAAACCAGTGGCACATTACACAAGACTAGTTTCTTATTCAGTGTATGTATGATAACTTCAAATCTAATTCAATGCTCCTCTTTTGAATTTATTTTTAAGTTTATGTGTGCCCACACCTACATAATATGCAAATTTTTTATGGTGAGCAATTGATTTTTTCTTGTGAAGTCAATTTTATGTGTAAAGTGAATAAAGATAAGCGTGTGCAAATAAAATGTGTTGTTATGTTACCGGTGCCATATTATGGAGAGTGAGACAGTGTGCGTGTATACGCAACGTTAAAAGTTTTTGATGAAAAATTTGGGATGATAGTTAAAAATTCAAGTAGACCGCACTAAATTTTTATATTCCCATAAACATTGCAGCGCCTCATCGTGCCAGTGCAGAGGCCAACATGCCACCTAAATTTCATATAAATTCAACACATTGACGTGAATCAAATTTATCAGCATGTTTCCCCAACGCCGGGCCGCTGTTAGGAATTGAACTGACCCTGTAACGACAGCAGTGACGGGGGGCGGGCGGCTGCTGCCTGCCATCTTGCAGCAACCGACCAACAGCTGCCCAGCCTGAGGATCTAGGGCTGAACTTCAGCAGCAAACCGCCACGCCTGCGCCCGGCCGTGTTGCAGAGAATCTGGGTGCTCGCCCAGCTATGTACACGTCAGACCAAAGCAAGCGCAAGGCGCACACACGCATACTGCACAACGCCACCTAAACTTTTTGATCGCTACGCACCTCATAGCAATGTATGATTCAAGAGACCTGCATAATAGATCTTTAATAATGACTTTGTATTTTAATAATATATAGTCTAATCTTTTCACACACTTCCAATGGCCTTCATTTTTATGACAAGGGGTGGTCCAAAATGCCTTTCCTGGGTATCAAATTAATCAGGAGACCTCCAGCTATTGAAATACACATATTCAATTTAATTTGAAAGTGGTTTTTTATGCGCTAGAGACAATTGAACATACTTCATGCCAAAAATGGCAAGTTTGGGGGCATAGGGTTAGGGGTGGGCCAAAATAGACACAAAATTTTCCCAATTTTTTTATTACAACCCTATTCTCAGGAACCATGAGGGGTCATAATAGAGAGGTTCTACTGTACTGTTCTTTATTCATTATCAAATTTAATATGTATAATTCTGTTGATGCTTATTGGTAAAGGTGGGTCGAACATTCAAATTTCGAACCGAACCCAAACTTTAAGATTATGTTCGGTTCTGTTTGAAATTGTTGCCATGTAATAGATTGGTTCTAGTTTGGTTCGAAAAATTTTCACAAGTTTGTGTTGAGTCCTCAATAAATACAACTTTGTTCTCTATCCTAATGCTTTTATTTCTAGAGTAACCTCTACTTCGCCCGCTAGGAACAAGTTGCACTATGCACTACCGACAGAAACCGGGTACTTCTGTAAATCCGAACTAGATTGACTGAGGCCCCCCTTCTGGGGACCTCCAGTATGGTACACACCCATTAGACAGCCACCTGTTGCTTCCTATTACCCCGAGCACTAAGGTGCTGGAAAGAAGGAACAGAGGAGTCAAAACCACTAGAAATAACTTCCACCAAGGAAAGACAGCAAGTCTACGTTGTATCATCTACCAGAGCACCTAGGTGATGGGCGCGGTATCAATCTGGGTTTTGCGGCCTGGCCTTGACTGGATATCACATCCAGTAATAGTATTGTTGGCCCACACTGCTCAACGTCTCTGATCAGCCAGCGAACATGACATGGGGGATCAGTGGATATTCTTGCCGAGCTTGTGCCATGACCCACACTATTATAGGGGAATAGTTTTCTCATCCGAAGTGCAAGATGTGTCTTGCTCAGCGGCAAACCAAACTCTATGACTTATAAGATAAGGCACGACCGAAGTTGGGTTTGCTATTTTAAAAATAAAAATGATATTTATTATTTCCATTCATTTGGAGGAAATATTAATACTAATTTAACTAATTACTTCAGAAATCAAAAATTTTCATTACAATGATGATCATATGCAGATTCACAATGCAATTTGAGTGTTTTCTACTTTACAAAGTAAACTAACTAATTGCAGTGGAATACCTTAGCCCCTCCTACGCAGGAAAGAAACTTGGAATGGGACTGTGCTGCCTCACTGAGATTACGGGCAGTCTCGACTGTTCACGTGGTACAATATATTCATTTTCCAATGCTCGTCCGAAACAGCACCAACTACCACACGGTGTTGAGGGGTCTAGTCTACCGGACTGAAGTTAAATACGGACTAGCCAATCCTAACTTCTGGAGTCAAGAGTCAGCGGCCTGGAACTTGGAGTATGGTGTGAGACAATTCTGTACAATGTAATCCAACCCAAGCTTTGCTCAGTCAGCAAACCCACGTTACCAACCAACCGAAGACCTATAGAGTAAGTCAGGTAATGCTAACACCTCCCGTCAACTACCTAAAAGTGCGCACTTGGTCTAGTGCAATAAACCTGACGATTGTGCCATACAATCAACAACCGGGCACGCGTCATCCACCTGATTTTATCATCTAGTGGAGGACTGCAGGCTCCCCCTCAGGGACTGGTACGTCGAAACCACAAACATGCTCAACGGCCACCTATTCTGTGCAGCCCGGTGTACAAAAGGCAGAGTCACAACCACAAGTCATACAACCGATAAGGAGGCTAGACAGCAAGGCCAATTTGCATTCCATCCATCACTCCGTTGTTCAGCCAGAGGGGATGTTTTACTGGTTCTGGAGGCCTCACTATCTTTGGGCCCACACCCGCAGTTGTTGTCGGACAACTCTGAGAAAACATGCACTCCAACCACCCCACCGAATATGTGTTGCTGTTGGGGTAAAGGTACGACTCTGCATCGGTCCAGCCGCAGCAGTGGCAGAACACTATTAGCAAGGGACTATTTGTCACCTGCTCCCCTCTTGCGAGGCCGGTCGCAGCACCCTTACATGCATTACAACACAATGGGTGGTAAGGACCTGCAGGAGAGAAAGGCCACTGCGACTTACAAAGCTACCTGCGGCTGCACCCCATCCGATAAGGCATTCAGCCACGATAACCCCTGGGACTGAGTTCATGCCGCCCGACAGCTGGAGAGGCCTCAGCTCCCAACTCCCTCCCTTCCTATATTTTCGGCCCCTAAGATGCCAGGGACTCCGCATCATGTGGTCGCTGCTATTCGCCACGGGGAGGAGGTTTTACTGGGCATAGCCTGTCCCTGGTTTACGTGGGAACCACATCTCCAGTCCAGTGAAGACACTCTCCAGAGATCGAGCTGCCACAGCAGTTTTGGAGCAGCCAGCTCCTTCAGTGAATCCAGAAGCCAATACCAGTCTACACGGCCAATTCTGCAGCCCAGACGGTCGAACACCAGCGCAGGTAATCCCATGACCTCTAGGCATAGCGCCCGGCACATGGCCAAGCCAGGACTCTACTTTGCACCCAGCCGACTCGACCTACCCTCTACAATGGTATTCTTTATTCTTATTCCTAGTAAAATAACAAACACGGTTTGCATCAACTATTTATTAATTTAGGTCTTCGTTGGGCAGATTATAGGAAAAACAAATGTTGATCAAAGGAAGTTGACGCGTGTCTGGTAGTTAAGACTGGAACAAGGTCGTGTGGCTTTGATTGAACTTACGTCGGTTATGCGTGCGGGTTTAGTTTAAGCTTATTTACGGCTGGATATAGCAGTCAGGCACGTGGCCTTACGAGCTGGAAAAACATTCTCGATTTTACGGTATCCTAGTCCCTTGGAGGGGTCTGGCTTGCGACTTGTTAGTGCGGTGCTTCCCAATCACCACACTATTGAGACTCAGGGTTCTCAGGGATGTTGTGGGTTCTGTGTGTCCATCTCACCCATGTGTACTTATAAACACATTCGCAGTACTAAACTTTTAATAAAAATCACTGAAATAAACAATTGATAAAACATATGTGGCTAGAACACTGTCACTACTGAATAAAAAATTGAGTTCACTGTACACTTGTTTTTATTGATATTGTTCATACACATCAACATGCCAATGAAATGGTTATCTCGGTCATGACTAGCCAATTCCGATTGGGTGCTCCCCAGCCCGTAATTAATCTAGCACACGCCTAAATGGATGATCTCACCGAGGTGCGTGAAAGCACAGCCTTCACAAGGGAAGAAGGCCAACAGCCACTACGGTGGACTGATGGTTTTTCCCTGAAGATAGGACATGGTGAATTACAAATGAAAACCCTTAATACACATTAACATGCGTGATTACTCTGCATTATTAACGCAAACTCGTCGGGGCTCGCCCTCTAGCACGTGGGTAGTGTGGTGACGACTTATACACAAAGCCGGCTAGGACGAGAATAATTGCAACATACACTAATTACAAATTACATAGACCCTTGAATGATTCATGAAATAAGATCGGACACGAGATGAATATTCACAATAAACACACACATGTTTGAAAACAAGTGTAGGTGGCGCGGATGCCGCTGGATGAAGTTTGTAGCGGATCACAGGTTGCAGGTGAAATTGCAATATTTCTGCGTGGAAACTACAAACTAAATTCAGATAAAATCTTATTTGTGTTGAGCAAGTGATTCTCTTTATGATTAGCATTGTTACAGGCTTGTAACATGCCTGATGGTGGTGAAATCACACATTACTGTGACAGCATGGTCAAGTACAAAAAGCATCAATTTACTTGAAAAATTCATTGAACCCTGAATAAAACTGACATAGAACCCTGAAATAAATGATTGCACTTACAATTTTACACAAATAAGCTCTTAAAATGCAATGATGGCGTATACAAAGACTTGGCTTCAATTGGCCACGTGGTTACACGTGCAGTTGCCGTAAAATATTCAAACACGAAAATTACCCTCAAATACATACATAAAAATAAAGCTCTTAAAATTGAGTGTAGCAATTATGCAGAAGTTACACTGAAATACCATAAACATAGGCAGATGGCATCTGATTCAAAATGTGCAGGTCGCGTGACCTCTCCGACATCTTTCTCCTCCTCCTTGATTAAGTTAAAAATGACACAAGGGCATAAGAATTAGTAAAGCGGATGCATAATGCTGGGGAAAATGTCTGGCAAAAAAGTACGCAAGCTAAGATTAACTGGTACTCTACATTGACTATGGAAACCTAAATCAGTGAACAAAAGTAAAGTGCGCACGTGACAGTGTCGACAGACTGCCCAGATACAAGTGTCATACGGACCTGCCATGGGCGCCTACGGTGTTCACATAAGCAGAAGTGCTATGCACGCAGAATGAAATATTTTATATTGAAAATTAAATGTCGCAAATTAAATTAGATATTGTTTTACATTTCTATAACTTTCCTATGAATTTCAATATTATTTTAATGTCTATTTGTGATGGCGTTCATGCCAGAATATTAAGTGTTCTTAATCTCGGTGCCGCAGGCACTTTGAATATTCATAACCAAACAATTAAAATAGTACAAACACTTTAAAACATTTTAAGACATATTAAACACTGTAAAGACAATATAACACATTTTACACGGAAATTAACATTTATAGGAAAGTTCAAAATTACTGGCCTCTTCGTGCACGAGTGGGACACGTAACACATGAGCGCCGTCATGGACTCTAGCGCTGCTGGCCGTTAGCCGGCGTCAATATGTATTTTACTATTGTACAAGGAATACAAATAAATAATAAAACATATAGGTTTCATTTAAAAAACTTATGCTGAAAACGTAATCAAAATAAAACGTGAATAATGCATTTTATTGTCCCCCTTAACATCAATGAACTTTTACTTACATTATTTCTCCAATCCGTTTTTGTGATACTTCAAGGTTACGTGGACCATCCGGTATAAGCATAACCCCACTTTTGGTAGTCATTCTTTTGTAAATATGTACGGCCTATACACAAGGAAATACAGTAAGTGTCAGTAAATTAGGATCTAGGCCCATAGGCAGGAGGTAAAGGTTGCTTCAATCAGGTACCCTAGAAAAAATTGCAGGGAGTTTCCATGAGCTTGGTTTCTAATGGTCCCAGTTCTAGGAATCAAGCAGACAAAAAAAAGATGTCAGTCATTCATCAATTCATCTACAATCCACAACAAAAGAACCAGTCTTCAGTCTTCCACAGCACACATTGCCAGAACTGACCAGCCTGCCTGACAGTCTTTACTGTGCTAGCTGTCAAAGCTCTCGCCAGCTTCTATCCTCGCTATACCTACCTTCCCTTCACCGCACCTTTGTGCCAGAGGAAACTCCTTCTTAAATTCCATTGTTGGTTTTATCCTGTCAACACCTTGCTTAGTTATACTAGCATCATGCCTATCCATCGTCTATACACTTCACACAGCGGCCCCATCTGGGCAACAATGCATTAGGAAGTCAGTTTAGTTTTCAGTCGTTCTCACAGCGCTATTCTGCCCCAACCCCTTACTAGTTCAGGAACAGTCGCCTCTAGCTGGACTGTGTAGCTTAACTTCCCATCAAGCGCTCATCAAACGCAGGAGGGAGTACGTCTCCTTTGTTTATTTTCTGTAAAAAAGAATCAACATTGGTAGAATCTGATCCTCTGGGCGTTTGTCAGAGCTGAACCACACCCTTGTCACCGAACTAGGCCAGCTTATTCCAAGGGATCAAACTCAAGCCCTCCGATGCCTGCTCATTCCAGTCACACCAGAAGTTCCACGGGACCTATTCCATCCACCCAGCTGCCTAAGTAAAGAAGTACACCTGTGGCTTGTGGAATAGTTACGCCAACCGGATCAGCTGCCAACAAAACCAGTAGCCTATCTTATGCCTGCAGCTCTGTCCCCACCGACATGAAACACATTCCACAGTGAACCAACTCAAGTCTCAGGATTATCATCTCGCACAGTCAGACACTTGTTCAAGCACTAGCAATCTCAGTCACCCAGGTATACCACCTAAGGCACTGAGCCTGAAACGGAAGATCGTTTTGACAGAACCAGACTTTGTGACCTGCCATAAAGCTACCACGCCAGTACTCTATACAGGGAAAGCACCAGCCCCATGTAGAGATTAACTGAATACGAACCCCCTGAATTAATGATGTGTCTGAGTTAGTACCCGAACAAAAATACTCTCCCACTTACGCCTGACATACGTTTAAGTCGACAGGGCATCACGCATCAAACTTATAAATCTGATCTCAATGTGTAATTGAGGCACTTTTATTTTCGAGAATAACAGCAGCCTTTATGTGCCATGTTTCCCATATTTCTGTCTTTTCTTTTTCTCATTTGCTGCTTCCCTCTTTTAAGCTGCTCTATCAATAATTTTCTCCCTGCCCCCCACCCCTCCCTTTTTCAGTATTTTTTCTTCCAGGGGATGCAACTCCCCAACAGGACAATAGCCAAGCAAGGTCAAGAGGGAGGGGTACGTAGGTAAGACAGAAAAATAGCAGGAAAAAAAGTTACGATTCGTTCCTTCCTTTTGTGTTCACCAGGGAAGAAAAGTCATTAAAAAATTATCACTGTTGTGAATGTGACATAGCCCATACTCGCTATGGCTCAGTTGTATTGTGTCTAAGTGTATTATACTCCTCTTAACACAAAAGTATGTCATTTTTGGTTAAATTGAACTTACATTATATTATACGTAAAAATTATAATATTTAATTTTATTGTAATTAATATGAATAAAAAGAGAGAAAAATCTGTGTGTTGGTAATGCCTACTAATAAATAGTTCTTATGCAAAAAAATAGTGTCACATGCATAATTATTACATAAATATTACACTGAGTGCATAAAAATGTGGCACGTTGTCATGCCACATTTGATTGCATGATGCGGAGAGATAGCCAGGAAGTATAACTTTAGCAGGCCTTCAGAAAAGTCGGAAGTAACCATGTTTGGACTATACCTTTCTGATAACTGGTGGAGGCAAGTCCAGGTGCATTGCCACATCATCACCAGCTAGCAAGCACGATGCCAGTTGACACACCTGCCCTCTGTTGAGGAAGGTGTCCTTCTGTGTTAACAAGTAAGCCCCGGTGATGAAGTCCTGTGTCGCTGCTATAAGCAGCTCTCCATTACGTGGCGTTACGAGGTTGGACTTGTTCTGCAAATACATCAATACATGACATGTAACATTACTTTACAAATTTGCATAGAAAAATTGCTAATAAATAGAAGTTATAGCTGCTTCAGTTCCAGAAAATTTGGTTCTTCAACTGTCAAGATCCACAGCACTGCTGTAAGGCATGTCTATGCCCACACTGGACAAATTTTGACACTAGGATCATATTAACATGAATGATAGGAAACTGGCACTGATACCAAAAAAGGATCAACACTGAAACCCTGGGATTGAAACACAGACAAGTATTTGTCAAAATGAACTTACTAATAATGTCTTTATTTCACTATTTTTTCATCAATATAAAAAGATATACGTACAATAAATCCACCAATTCAGATTAGCCCACATCAATGAACTGCTTGTTTCTGAACACTGTATGTCAAACATGCCATAAAGGCTTCTTACAAAATGTTCTGGTTGCTAAAGCATTAAAAAAAAAAATTCCAGTTTAGATACGCAATGTTGTAAATGCAAGGGACCAAATGTTATTGAAAGAAACTTACTAATCAAATAAAACCTACAAAAACCAAAATTTGTACATGTTACTTCTTAGTGCAAAACCATGAAATTATGCATTCCACAAAACATTAAATACCTATGAAATATGTCATCTTATTCTTGGAGTTTTTAAGTGAATAGGGGATGGAAGACCAGCTTTTTTAAGCAGAATAACATGTCACTTCAATTAAACAGATCATTATGTCAAGGAATAGCCAAAGAGTTCCGGGGTGATTACATTAACAAAATGAAATTTTGGGATGAAAACATCCTTTCACTAATGGGAAAAGCCCATCTGACATAAAGTAATTCCATGTGTCAAAAACTAGGGATGAAAAGGGGTTGTCAAGTGTACCAGTAAGCAAAGGGCAAAGAACACAGCCTACTGTGATGCTTGCTATCACTGAATTTTATTACGAAGTTACTGGCAAACTTTTATTTTACAAAGAAAACAATGCTGAAAGTGAATGTTCGGAATTCATGCCAGAATCTTGAAGATAGCCTAGATAGCTACAAAGTTAGTAAATAACCAGATCTGCAGTGTGTGAAGAAACAAGACTGGTATGCAGTTCACACATCCAGATTTACTTGCGCTGAATAGTTTTTGCAGAACTTTCACAGATAACAACACACAAAAATTAATCAGCAAAAATTCCTCGTGGCTAAAAATACACAGTACATACAACCTCTTTTAATGTATCCTTGAACAACAAAATCTTCAAGAATAATGTGTAATGATGCAGGTAGTACTGTTATAAAAGGATATCTAGTTAATTTTCTTTTGTTTTGCAAGTAAATGCGATTGCTTTTGATCATTTCCGAAAGTTGTAGCTGAGGTTGTGTCAGCGTCAGAGATAAGGGCCATTACGATGTTCGTAAATGTTCTTTCCTTCCCATTCAGTTGTTTAACTTTGGTGTAGTTTGGCTTGCATGGGAAAGTGGCTGCGATGGGGTTTACACCAGTGTCCGAAGGGATTCTGCACCACACAATGCCTTTATTTGGTTAGGTTTATGGCAGTGATGTGATGGGTGGGTTAGAGCGCAGTGGCTATATGAACCACGAGTGTTCGCTCCCACTTCCCACTGCATTCGTAACTTGGACCAGCACAACGCAGTTCAGCTGCCTGTCCACTAAGCATGACAGTGGTTGCTGTGTTGAGCATGTTATTAAATAAGTAATGAACTCTGCGACTATGTTCTTGCAATTCGCCTGGCTCATTGTATCGCAAACTGTTTGTGTGTCTGCTTTTTGAAGAGTGTGAACTCCATTGATTTGAATAAATCTCTGAGAAAATTATCCGACATGTTTTTTTCTTCCTTTTTACTATGGCTACTTTTTTTAAGTATCATGCTTCTGCCCAGTATGCGAACCGAGCTGTGACTTCCAGTCGTCGATTTTGGCAACTGCAACATTACAAATGTTTGCAGGCTGTAATCAAACTGATTGGCTAAAGGAAACCACCATGTAACTTTTGCTGATGAATTCGGGAGAGAATGACAGGAAGTTGTGAACGAGGTGGGCATAGAACACAATTTTTTTCCAATATTTTGGTTCAAAATTTTAAGCAAACTGGGATTTCAAAATCCTCAGATGGAAGTAAAGACAATCTAAGTGTGGAAGGATGGAAGTTCAAATGACCACAACAGCAAAGACTGGAATGCAGTTATACGTATATTTAAAAAAGAGTTATCAATTAATAATACTTTGTGGCATGTTAAGTGATTAGAAATATTAACTCTTTTTTCCACTAGCCATCTGCCTTAAAACTGCACATCATTTGCATTTTCTGCAACTGCACAACTTACTTTTTCTAGCTATAAATTCTAAAAATTATATTTTGTTGTAATAAAAGCCTTTTATGTTGCATAAACTCAGTATAATAGTACTGTGACATGTTTCTATCATACGTACCTTTTGTGAATACTGGATCAACAAATAATTAATACATCTTTTAGCACTTTAATTTAAGAAAATCTTTTATTTACAACCTCCAAATAATTTTTTCACTTGTCTTATAAGTACACGATTGTTAATACAGATACAAAATCTCTTAAATGCTTAAACTGCATGAAGTAAATATAAAATACTTCACAAGCTAACAGTGCCTGTACTGCTACAAACTTCCCCATTAGGCATATTCAACAAGAAAATATGGAAATTAAATTTAAATAGTTAAGTAGTATATGAAGAATGTGTTACAAGTTACAAGTTTTAAGATAAAGAAAAAACCAATTTTGTGTGTATGTTATGAGTAAACAAAGATACTAACATTAATTTAAAAAATTATTTTAAAAATATCTTTATTTTGAATTTTATTTACTATTTGATGACTTGTAGCTTTCAAGCAATATAATTATTTTAACAACTTGCATGCAACTAAATATCTGACCAGGTCTACAATTAAATTATTATTGTGTTTACAAGTATTGGAGGAATTCTCAATTTAGTTATTATTGTGTTTACAAGTATTAGAGGAATTCTCAATTTAGTTATTATTGTGTTTACAAGTATTGGAGGAATTCTCAATTTAGTTATTATTGTATTTACAAGTATTGGAGGAATTCTTAATTTAGTTTTGGTAAGAAGTATGCCTAGTATAAAATCTTTAAGGAGACAAACTACAAATTTACCCCCATAAGGACAAGGGCCTCCGCTCTAGCTTCTTCTGTTTGAGGAAGGTGTAGATTCATCTCATCACCATCAAAATCAGCATTATATGGAGTACAGACACATTCGTTAAACCTGCACACAAAAATATTTTAGTTAGTATTAATTATTTTCTTGCAAAAAAAGCTGTGCACATAAGCCAGTTAACCATGGACTGGAAGCCTTTGATGTATCACTGCACCAATGTAATTGATCTTGTTACCCATTCACCCAAGACGTTTGAAGTTATAACACTTCTATTGCAGAGGGAGGTTGTATTAACAATGAATTGCTTACTTAAAATACTGTTTTGTTTCTAACCTGAACTAAAAGTCAGATTTAGAAAGCAATGTTTGTTCAGTTCAGTTTATTTAATAGAATGAAAACTGCATCTTATCAATGATGACAGAATATGCTACTATCATACCAAACTGTTTGACAGTGTCATACAGTACACAAACTTTTCACATGTTTCCATGCAAGACCAGATTGCAAGGAATTTTGGATGGTCCAAGCATGAGAAAGGTCTGGCAAGTTTGGACAATGGGGAATGCGCACTATCAGGAAGTACACATATGCACTGAAACTGATTGAAAGCTTTACAGTACAGTATACAAAAACCTAAAATAAAATATCAATTTCACTATGGTAATATGTCCTTTCATGTAATTTCAGGACTAGAATTGTTGGCTTTCAGTCTTTCCAAAAGCAATTCTACAAAAACACTGGATTTTTATAATTCCAGTATGGCCTGCTCCTCAAAACTTGTTATGAATATCCTGTCACGCCCTTTATTTCTCTCGTGCACCAATTCAACTTCTACAATGATCTTCGGCATCAGATGATGGCACTGCACAATTATGTGACTTTGCATAATAGATTTATTTGCTATCAAACATACAGAAGTATAGCAAATAGAGGGGGGAAGTAATAATAATAATAATTACTATTTTTACAAGTTACATCAACAAAGTGCAAAATCTGAAAATACTTTTATATAAATCACAATTTTTCTTGATATAAAAAAGTTACAGCTCACAGACATCATTCTATTAACTAACTGAGCTGCATCACTTAAAAGTTACAAGACCTTCTCTGACTGCCTGACCTGTACTGTACATTCGCCTTTTTTTAAACGTAAAAAAAACCAGTGAAAATAATAACATTGTTTTTTTTAGCACTGAACATGAAGTACTTGCACTTAACAAGCTTAATTTGTACATGTTTTATTAATTTTAAATAAGAGAAAGATGTTTCATTCAGAGCTTAATAGTAAAGTCTTGGGCACCGATGAGGCTGCAATTATGTGAAGATGGAGCAGCAGCAGCATCAGCAGAATGTAAGTGTGGTATTCATATTCATGTCTCAAGGCTGAGTTTAAGATAGTCTTGGTCAAGACCATCATATTTCTCAAGACATTTCCGCACCATGTTTCATAGTCCACAAACAAGACAATCTTGTTGAAGGCAGCGTGCTCAAGTCGTAGCATATATATAGTCACTTCTGGCTTGGTCAAGTATGAGCTTAAGGCCTGCTACAAAGGCTCAAAATAAAACGAAATATGGCAGCTAGATACGAAATATCATTTTTTGTAACCACGACGTAATGTATGCATGATATATTAACATTTATATTAACTGAAAATTGATAAAAAAAGTATTTCAAATTATACGTACGTATTGCAAATACATAAAAACAAGGTTAAAAGACACGACGTTAAGGTAGTGAAAAATTAAGAAGTTGCTTTATTTGCTTAGCAAAATGTTGTGGATGAGTGTAAAAAGAGATTGAAAATGAAACTGTATGGATAATTTACACAAACAGGCAGAAAATAACTCAGCAGCTACACACAATATAAAAGATTATATTTTGTTTCCTGTTACACACATGAACACTTATTGTAAATTATTGTTACATTTGAAAAGAAAGATCATTTTTCTTTTAAATACAATATATTGCATTTAGCGCTATCTAGTTACAACTTTGTCATTAGTAGAGCTTAAATTCTACTATGTGAACTACATAAAAAAATTAATGGTATCTGTACAACTACAGTTCTGTAAAGGCTTTCTCAGAGCAGAACAATTTAGATTTTAGTCCAAATGTGTAATTAATTCATCTCAACCTAACTCATGTTTTGCTATTGCCATTTTGCAGAAATTCGACGTTGAAGTTATCCAATCAGCGTCCGCCATTTAAAAAAGCAGTCTCAAGTCACCTCTACAGTGAACTTGGCGAAGACGAGCTTATTTGCCATCTTAAGCAAGGTCTTGATGACTACGAAATGTGGTTCGAAATTGCGATCTTAAGCAGCGACTATGGAACAGAAATATTCAGCACAAAAATAAGACAGTCTTCATGAAGGCCGCCTTGTTTGCCTGTGCTTGAGACAAGCTTAAGCGATGTTCATGAAATGTAAATACGCCCTTGAGACACCAAATAAGATCGTCTTGACGAAGCTAGCGCTCAAGATATGTTTATGAATACTGCCCTAAGAGTAGGGAAAATGGGAATGCTCCGAGAAGATCTGCTCTGGCCAACGTCAGCACCCACCACGTTTCCCACATGCAAAAGTCTGGGTGACCCCACCAGGGAACAAACCCAATTCACCTAGGTGAGAGGAGAGTAGTCTATCATATTGGGCACTACATATCTGAGAGCCTGGACAACAGTTACAACCAGCCTTATTATCTGCCATTATTTATTAAAAGGAGGATACAAAGGAGAAGTAACCTGAGCACAAAACTCTGAATTCTTCCTACTAACTGATCGTAAAATATTAACACCTTTGATAAGTCCAGTACTGTGATGATAAATTAGTTTTTGAAGTTCAAAACATCCATGAAATAATAGTAAATTTATATAGAGTTAATAGAGAAAGCAGACACACTAGTAGAGTAGCCTCATCGACAGTATTGCAAGGGTTTGAAAATATGAAGGGGTAAGAGTGAATAATGGTCACAGTGGCAAATGCTTTCTATTATTCTTTACATTATACGGTAGGTTCTTATCTGCTCAGTTACACCTCCGCTCCTATGTTCTAATTTATTCCAGTGACATTCCTCCTTCCTTGTGATATTGCTTAAGTTTGCAGATACATATCTGGCAGGCAGTAAATACACCACTGCAGTTCCCAATTTGCACCTTGCCTGAAGCTGGGAAGAGTTGAAGTGCGTTACCTGAAAGTCCGATGTTCCAACACCTTAGCTCTGTGGCACATGATGCTGAGCTTGTGCAGACTGGGCTGACGGTTGAACAGCACTATGTCGTCATCCCTCAGGTGGCGCTCCACTATATCTCCTGGCTGCGGCACAGCAATATCAAGGTGTCAGACCTTCATAATACAGCAAAATATTCAATTGATAACTAGGGGTGCCTGTTTTGTGAGAAGAGATTTCACGACAAGTGGTGTTCAAAAACATTTTAATTCACAACCACTTTTGTCATTGGGCCATTTGAATTGTTACGAGCCTTATCTCTCTGCCTGCGAATCATGGACGGTCAGTATTGGGGAAACTTAATTCTGATTGGTACACGCAGCTAAAACAGGTTGTGGAAACACCAGTTTTAACCATTTTCTCGCCTGAAAAATTATCTTCTGGAGTTTAAAAGAAAACTTGAGAATTTCCTACAGGGACAGAAAGTTTCTTAAATGATTTTTATAACCATGTGTTTACCACCAAAACTTTATAATGCCTTTCTTGCTCCAGCTTGGCAGGGCCCTTATTGCATGCTTACAAGACACACAACAGTGGACATGTACAAAGAACATTCACTGAAATATTACCATTATTCTCAAATCACAGGTTTAAATGAAGAAGACAAGAAAAGAGGTGGATGAAGGTAACTCTTGATTATTTCCTCAATAAGCTGCCCCCTTAATGGTCCACACAACACTTTTTCTGTATAAACTTACCCATTTATAAAGTGACATTTGTTGGGTCCCTTTAGGAAACCCACAACATAGTTCTTTTGTATATTGAGAAAATGTATCACAAATAATAGACTAAATAATTATGTACTTATAATAGTTCCAGAAATGACACACAAACATTAAAAGACAATCCTGTAACATAAAGTTACGAAATACCTTCAATTCTTGTGCCACTTTATTCCTGTTACAGAACCGCAAGTACTTCTTAAACTGCGCTCCTCTCTGCTCAACGAAATTGGCTCCTGGATGAACGTCTGGCCCATTCTTCACCAACTTCTGCATTAAGCTTAGGTTGGCCTTGTTCACCCGCTCTGGGTATGTTAAGATTTTAGCCACGTGGACAGGAACACCAACCTAAATAAATCACACAAATTAACTTAGTGTTTACACACCTTTTAGTAGATAATTAAAGTGAAACCTCTATTATTCGTTTTTCATAGGACCTAATGAAAACTCAGCTTGCAGGAAAACTAAACATGTGGACCACTCTCCTCTCCTCAAAAAAATAAAAAATAAAAATAAAAAATATAAAAAAAAATAAATAGAAACGTGCTAAAAATTTTTAAATTTGAAGTAATAAAGGAAGTAAAATCTGGTTAATTCAAAGTCTATTAATTTGAAAATGTATATAATTTTAAGTGTTTATTTGTCCCTAAACGGAAGAATAGGATTTTATATGCTTTTAAGTTTGGTGAATTCAAAATTCACCTGTTATGTAATTCGAAGTTGGATTTCATCCAAAAGTGTACATGAAGTTTAGATTAATTAATCAAAACTATAATAATTGAGATAGTAAACGTGCATAGCCTATACTGTCCTGGGTGTGCGCACGTAAACCAACAATTTATAAAACTTTTAGCAATACCGAAACATGAGCCGCACGCTGCTCAGAGCCCAAGGAAGTTTTGACGAATCCTAAACAGCATGCTACTAAATGTTCCACATATGTTCAACCAAACATCTGCTTGTGCTCGTATTGATCCAATGTTGCTATTTTAACTAAATGCCAGTGCCCCAATATTATAACGCCCAACTTGTGAAACCTGAACAGCTTGCCGCAAACTGATCCAATACTCTGTTCACTTCACTTGCCGGCGCTAATTTTGAGGACAAATTTAACAGTTTTTTAACTTTCACATGTAAAAATCTGATTATGGAAATTATATTTTAATCTGTTAAAAATTCTGCTGCCTGCTAAAATGTATATTTCTCCGCTAAATGTTTTTAAATTTCACCAAATTTAACAAAAAGTCCACTAAGTTGACAACACTTTCCATCTTGTGTGACAGTTGATAACACTACTCTTAAGAAAAATTACGAAGATAATTTTATCTTAATAGAATCAGTACGTGAAAACATACTTATGTCCCTTAAATGCTTGTAATTTGCATGGTTATTTACCCTACTGACCTAAAAATTATTAAGTTTCCTATGTCGAACCAGAGTAATGTTTAAATCCGTTCCAGCCGTTAATAATGTTTAATTCTGGTCTGTACCACATCCATTATACATACATGTTTTATTTGTTAGAATTTTTGTGTGCTGACTTGAAACAAAGAAGTGCCTGCAATTATTATATTTACCTGTATTTCAACGTGAATAAATTAAAACAAATAGTGATTTAACTATCAAAAATAAATTACGTGATTGTTAAAAAGTGTAACATTTCAAGGCAACATGTTGTGTACACTAGCATTTGAGGTTAGGGCATGTCTGTTTACCTACTCTTGGCGCTACCGGTTTTAAGATAGTCATTTCACAGATAAACAATTGTTCCGAATATATTTTGGTTTTCGGACATAATATCTGATCGATGGATGCTGGTAAATTATTTAACTTAAGGGTCGTAGAATGCAGGTTTTCTTTAGATTGTTTATATAGGATATTTTTTGGGACCATCCAAAAAAATTGACTGATATGGGAAATTGACAAAAATGGGATCTCAACAAAAAAGTTTCAGTGTAATTATAATTATTGAAAAAGAGTCCTGGATGTTGGTAAAAAAGTAAAGAACTTTACCCTGCATGCATGCAACAAAATAATTTGCAACATATGAATGCAATAAGATAATGAACAACCCAGAAATAATGTTGTCTTGAACAGAACATACATATGCTGAACACTTAATGAATGGAGTTCCCTACACATTAATTTAAATCTTACCAATTTATCTTACATTTGATAGTTGTCTCTATAGATTTTATGCATGTGTGTCTCAATCACCACATTTCACAAAAAGTAAACTGCTAATGAAAGTATAACTTTTTAAAATTAACACACAAAATATGTGTAAGTTACCAGCAGAAAGAATATGTTAGTTCAGAAAAAATTATAACAGACTGATCATGCAAAATGAGTCTAAGGTAGTCTTGAATTTTTTATGGAACTTTCTGTTTATGTTGATGCATGACGTCTTTTCAACAATGGAATAAACGACTTCACCTCATCAGCCAGCAAGCCTTGCACCTGATTTCAACTGAATTTTTATTGTTGAAATGCAACAAGACGTTATGAGCTTTTACTGTCTATTAGCAAGAATGGAAGTTCCAGTTGAATATTTTACTATTCACCAGCCCACCGAGAATATGCATCAAGGCACTCAGTTCCTCTGCATGACGCTGTTAGATGGCTACACCAGTATGCTTCGCTGCCTCTACATCTTCAAGCCGGCCGGTGACGTCGCAGCCTCCAAGACGCTATGCTATCGCCACCAGCCTGCTCACTTCAGCTCTCACGGTCCGCCAACAAGCTAACCTAGCTCACTTCGCTCCTAGCTGCTACCTACCCTTCCTTGATCTCACTTTTAGTGCCGAAGGAAATACCTTCCTTGGTGCCCACTGCGCCTTGTCGCCGGAGCCATCCATATCAACCTGCTTAGTCTTCACCGCATACATGCAGAAGATTCATGCCACATGTCATTTACAAAATTAGACACTGCAGCCCCTTCTGGGCAACATACGCGTACAATGTTTAGTACAAGTTTAAGTTATTTTAAAAGCACTCGTCTACCCCTTCATTGTTAGCTCAGGACCAGGTCGCCTCTACCTGGATAATGTAGGTTAAATACTTTCCTAAAGCTCTTGCCAGCGTAAGGAGGTAATGGGACACCACTTGTTTATTTCCAGTAAAACAGAATAAACAAAAGTTTATCTGACTTATGGGTATCGCCTTTCCTGTAGACATAGCACCTTTCCTAGTGTACCTCACGCTGCTGAGGATAACATAGGCAACCCGGCAAACCTGCTCATTTGAGCTAGTACACTGTCAGCTTAACCACACGCACTAGCACAGTGCACCTTTCTGCGTATCACGGTAGGCAGAACAGTAGAGCCCGCACACAGGTACTCTGTCTCTCAAGTCCAGCTTGTCGACTCGGTGCTCACCCTCTCCACAGTGTTTAGGTGCTGGAGGGGTCATTCCCTGAGTTGGGAAGACTTGGACTTCTGAGAACACACCCATGTGCTGGGACTGTCGACGACGAGGCCCCGACTCTTGGTGCTCACCGCGTTTTGGTGCCGAGCACTGCAAAAGGGTGTCCGTTACGTTTGCAGACGTTTGATGTAGTCTTACACCAAGCAGAGATACACGTCGCCTACGATCCCTCACAGACGTGAGACTGTGTTTCCAATCCAGATGCCTTTCTCCTATCGGAGTGGCCTCAGCGAGAAAGTTAAACCGGTGCTAACTGCCTCTGGGCACTTGCAGGAGCATACCCCCTCCCTCATCGCCACACTCAGCCAGCTCTAGCCTAAGGATCAAGCCCAGGCATTGCATCGATTACTGACTCCTGTCACCGGAGATCCCTAAGGACATCTTTGAGGCACCCACACGTCTGACTGAGGAGATTCATTCATGGATCGCCGAGTACCTCAGTCAGCCAGACCAGCCTACAGTAGTTTCTACAGCCAACTTCAGACTCAAACCAGCAGCACCATCCCCGACAGCACACGCTAACGTTGAATGCCAGATCGCTCAATCCCCTGTAGTAAACGCATGCCTGTCAGAGTCGACCTAAGCCAAACCTCCGACTAAGGTTACATATTGCCCAGGTGTCCCGATAAGAGACCAACCCCTGAAGCGTAAGATCACATTGTCCAAACCAGATTTTGTGCCCTGCCGCACAACTACCAGGCCCGTTCTCTACACTGAACGTGCACATGTATAACATAGAGATTAAGCAAGAAACCCATAAAAACCCGCCAGAGGGTGCACCTGACCTAGCGCCCCAGAAAACCAACTTCTCCCTGACGTAGTGACCGTCCAGTCAGCCAAGGCATCATGCGTCAGTATTATGTTTATGCAATTAGAGTTAGTCAAATGTATATACAGATGTCTTATGGCCACAATCAGAATCAGTTCAAATAATGCTATGAAGGGAAAATATGAACGTATATTATTAGAGAAGTCAAGAAAAATACAATTCCGTTGTAGTTAAACATGAAATTATTGATGTACTACAAAAATGCACATATTGCTTTAGTCCTATATTATGCCCTTCCTATTTTCTTTATACTGAGGTTAAAAGCACAACAGTTAATGAGCAAAACCTAATATAGATACATAATTAGCACAAACGAGAAGCAAGTATCATCACTATTATTATACATACCAAAACCAGTATGTTACTCTAAAATAATATAGTAATAAAAATTTAATGCAGACAAATGCTAACCTGCTCAATGCGCAAGTTAGGATCAGGAGAGATCACAGTTCGACTGGAAAAGTCCACTCTCTTGCCAGAAAGGTTACCTCGAAATCTACCTTGCTTGCCTTTCAAACGCTGCACTAAGCCACGACCTGACTTTTTTGGCTGGAAATTTACCACACATAACACAATTACATAGCAATATATAAAAATTCCTGAAAAATCACATTTCCTGCAAAAATTATCAGCATATAAATTACATTATTTAATTCTGGATGTCTCTGCAAAATATTATTTTCTCATTTGAACTTCACTATACCTCTTCTTGTTGGAAAAGTAGAGGACTCTGGATACACGTCTGTCATGTATTCACAGGTCTTCACAATGAGGCAGAGAGAGTCAGCAAAGGAGTATCTACTGACTAACTGGTGCATTCCTCCTGCTACTAAAGTTACATGATGTAGGATGGATGACATGAAAAAGCACAAAAGAGGAAAGAGGTGAAGCCCACTGTAGCACTCCAAAGTGCTGGTTCCAACTCTCTCCCATTCTCCTTTTACAAAAGGACATACAACTGGTGATGAAGAATTCCCACATAATTTCACAAAGCCACCAGTGGCACTTGATGTTCCCTATGTTTTTCATATTTTTCCTAATGAACAGTCAGGGTTAATTGTCGTAGGATTTGAATAGCGAACCTAGGTCTAACCAGCAGATCCAGAAATGTATTAAAATGGCTGGTCTGTCAGTTGCAGCAACCCTATGTAATAGGGTTTTCGGGTTGCTCCACCACCTGAAAGACAGGTAACGGATTTACAACACTATCATCAACAAGGGTGAGAATTCTGTAACAATTCCAACCACAAACCTCCAGTTAAGTTCTGGCATCAGAAATTGACAGAAAATTTTTTTAATATGCCTCTGAACCTCAGTGAAACTTCAACCAGATTCACTTGTAAACCGTTGTTCTTCAAACCACTGAACTTTGACAATACATAAGCTGCCACCAGGTACAAATACACTAATATGTAGGTACATACTAGCATTTCCTTGAATGCATGTTGTCAAATACAGTAGTACTAAAGCTACATCTCTTTAGTTCTTGATATGTATGGTAAACAAATCTTTTTCCAGTAATTTTGCTGTGATTATTATGGTTTTAAGGTGATTTTTCTTACTGCATTAAGTTTTTGTGGTTTTTTAAATCTCATTTTGTTGTCAACCACTGCACTGGGAAATATTCAACTAAACTCTCAGTGTAAGTTGTAATCCTAAACTTATTACATAAATACTTGAGAAAAAAATTACTGACTCACATACCACTAAAACCCAAACTAACAAAGAGATGTATTATCATTTACCTTAGCTTCTCATTTCCACTAACATTTTAATTATCTGATGTTATAATAATGTAAAATCACAAATTATTTCACACAGACTTCATCCTTAATGAGTAAAAAATTCTGTACAACATACAACAAAAATTACAAAATTAATAACAAATGTAGTCAATGACAACATAAATTACCTTAATTATACCTATAACTTAACAACATCTCTGAACGTCGTATTTCCAGTCACCACTCTTGAAATATGCTTGAAAATAGTGAAAATAAACCATTTTCTGGGGAGAAATTTGAACCCTCCTAAAGGATACCTTTGAATATAATCAATTATTAACATAAACATGAATATTTGTTAAACACTCTTATTAAAAAAAGTTAAGTTTATTTTAAATTTATAAGCACATGTACGTTTTATAAAAAACTTACCTAACCATTTTTCCCCCCCCCCCCCCCCCCACCAACCACTGTTTGACATAATGAACAAATACAAGAAAACATACCTGCATCTGCATTGGAATACCAGACATCTCACTGTTAATGTAGAGAGCACAGTGAAGCTGTAGGAAATCCCAGTCTTCATTTATCATCTGCACTTTTCCACCAGACTGTCGTCTTTCCATTATCACATCATTTATTAACACAATTTCCATAAGCTTCATGGTGAGATCATCTTCATTACTGTGTACAAATTGATGACTTAACATGTACTCCACTAACAACAATTAGTAATCTAATGGGATACAACACATGCCTATGTAACACGTTAACAAAAACTGATCCCGTGAATTTTCTATTGTATATATGAACAGTATGGGTAACGTGTCGTTTCTGCATTTACAGAAAAGCAATGGATGGCACTGGAAACTCATAAATGATTTTTAATATTCTGGCCTTGTTGAGGGTTAACCAACTGCTTTGAAATGCCACAATTTGAAAATGTGTAGACTATTTATGTTAGTTACCAAACTACAGCAAAACATGTGAAGGAAATGATTTTAAACAAAATTTATAATCAATTTTTGAGACAACGAAATGAAAACAACAAACACTGAAACACTACACATTGTATTCTCCAATGGTATCTCAGTGAAAATAAACATGCAGGGTCTTGATTTCATCATGAAACACAAAGAAATAGCAAATTTCATACAATAAAATTTATTAAAACATACTCTTTGAACTTTATGAAATGCAGACAACATAAAGCAGTGCTCTCAGTTTACTATAGCTTGTGCTGATTTAACTCCAGAATACAGTGACATGCACTCAACTTTTCATCACACCATATTTCCCAAAAATTATGGAGTAAAATAATTTGGCAAAGTCAAGTTGTAAAATATTTACACTTTTTAATTTACAGGTGCCTTCTCAAATAACTGTGTTCAAATTCTCTAGTTGAAAGCTATAGAAGTAACAAAAACTTAGTTGTTTTTATGATGAGTTATGATTTCAAATTTTGTGGCAATAAAGTTATTGCAGTTTCTTAAAATTTAGCAGTGTAGATCTTGTACAGAAAATTTAAATATATCATAAAACATGGTGAATTGTGAAATGAAAATACTGAACAACTTCACAACTTCAAAATGTTGTACACATAACATAGATTTGTGTCTCAAATTTCGGAGCTCATATTAACTTGTTATACCCTATGTGAAACCAGACCTAAAAAAATAAATAATCAAAACTAGAAAATGAGAGAAAGGAACTGTCAGAATTTTTTTTTCACAAAAATATAAAAAAGTTACTGTTGTCCTTAAGACAGAAGGTAGCCACTAAGATTTTGAGTCGTGTTTCCCCACAGATATCTACTGTTGCAATGCGGTCAGTGATTCCCTCGTATATGGCACTCGGTCTCACTGCCAAAAGATGTAGCCACCACTCCGGGTCATGGGGATGCAACCTGAGCCACCTCCACCATACTTACGCTTGCCATACAAACAAGAGGGTCCTCGAAAGTGGAGCAAAGGAAATGCTAAAGCAGAGATCTGTTCCATTGTTGGACCAGCTATCTGGCATGAACACCTATAAGTCTGAGTATAGGAAACACCAAACACAGATCAGTCTCCCTTTATCCTGGAGGTATGGTTGCAGGATATCACAAAGCCATTTCCCTCACTCCATATGACATTAAGGGGAATCCTTATAGGCCGTCACGGTAAAATGAGCACTTTTGAATGCCTGCTTAAGATGTACTTGTATGCCCATAGTGAATCTTTCCGTGTTATGTAATATTAACATTGACATGGACCTAATCACTTTATTCATGCGTTGGGCAGGAGAAATTGTGAAATTATTGGAAAAGAAAATATTTTGTAAATCTGGTGATTTTTATACTTCGATGCATTAAAAAAAACAAAGCAAAATATTGTGAACAGCCTTTAGTAAGAAATATTACATGCCTCAAGGTCTCATCAGGCCATAAGGAAGCAGTGCAACAACAAGGAAAATAGTGTAAACAAGCTGTGCATGTGACCTGTTTCCTTTAAATGCTAAGCAAAGCAGTGAATATAATAACAATTTGTTCAGAAAATATAGTATGTTGTCACCATAGTTTAAAACATTGCAACACAAAAAAACAAATATTGTAAACAAAGGGTTACTTACAGAGACATACATTCTTTACTCAACACTTTTCAATTACAAAATTTATGTTTTGATAACCAAATTTATCAAAAGGCAACAAAATATTTACTTTCATTTCTGTACTGAAAAAAGATTTACATTGAAATATTCCAGTTTTTAAAAATTAGATTAGAAACTACTGCTTTCAATGAGACATCCTTCATAATGCTAAATATGTGTTTTGCAAAAACTCATAATTCTTCGTAACACCAACAGTGTGCAACATAATGTATAAAGTACGTTACATAATAATTTGTTGGTTGCTGTGATATTAGGTAACTGTTCTACAACATTGTGAACCACAAGTGTTGGACAGTTATTGTGGGTTAATCAAAATATTCATATTCAATTAATCATTTTTAATGGCCTAGTAATGTAAGTCTTTAATAATTATGTCCACACACATACAAATACAGTACTTATATGGTGAATAATTTTTTGGTCTTTAAATTAATACAACTACGATTCACAATATAGTCATTTAAACTGCTCGAGTTTAAATTCAAGTACATGGCACACTTCAAAATTATCATTTGTTTCTTTAAAGATGTACCTGTTAGCAGTATTGTCTACACTTTTATGGTTTCAAGTTTGATCTTTATATGTCAATGAAATGTAAATAACAGGAATAAAAGGGTAAAAAAAAGTAATGTTACGCACTCGTTGCTTCCCATCACTTGCGAGAGCAGAAATATATGAAGGTCACACATGTAAAGCAAGAGCAGGCGGTGAACACAAAGACCAGCTTCCACAGGCTTGCAGTCGCGAGTGGCACTGCAATAACGCTACTAACTGCGCGTCACATAACCCCGAGGGAGTCAAAACCCGACCGGCTACCTACAAGGCCAGCACTCATGAAATGATAGAAAGTCATGTCATTATCCCAGCCGCTTGTAAACCTGTTGAGAAGCAGCCGCCGGCATGCAACACCAAATCTCCTTGCTGCCACTCCACCAAGAGATGGTAGCAGCGGTGCCACCTGGCCTGAACCCAAAGGGGTAGCAGCCGAAGTCTACCAAAGTGAACAAGGCACAAAGAAACCCTCCAGCACAAGAATATAATGCTGTGCGCCCGGCAGAAACGTCAGCTGTTCACGTAGCTCGCCTTAGCATAAGTCCCACTAAGGCTCTCTACTATAGAGCCACAGTCCTCCTGAGGATTCTCCAAGACCTTCCAGTCTTCTACCAGTTCTTCGGTCGAAGACACCTTCTCTACCAGTGCAGCAGAAAAGTTGTAGCTACGCTAATACTTGCCGCCATGAGTCACCACACCCAACACATACACCACATGTGGTGCCCCAGGTCCCGCCACAATTCAATTAGGGTACAGTTATTTTCACAGCTACTTAATTGTAAGGTCTTGTCTGCTCTTCAAGCCAGAATCTTCAAGCTGACAGGCCTCTTTATCTGCCTTTCTCTTTTACCAAGTCAGTTGAACATCTAGTGTGTGTAGAGGTAGGCGGTAGTAAGGGTCACAGTGTTCTATTCTCAAGAGAATAAAACACATATTCTAGCTAATTTCTGTCCTTCCTTACTCAGTTGTGAATTTGTGCCTTTTCCTGAACCTGATAAACGTCACTCTCAAAGTGAGTGGAAAGGGACCACGAATTGGCAACAGTTTTCAATGTAGAGTAAGACTGCACGTACGTTGCACACACAACAGAGTCTACAGTTACCCATATTGTGGACCAGGTACATTGAGGTACCTGGTGCTCATGTACGGTAGATCACCAACCACTAGAAAGACACACGACGAAGTATTTCAGCCAACATAGTTAGCTAAGCCATTCCCTCCAGAGTGTATAAACTCACCGGAGGGGGTGCCAGGCCTGACTAGGCTTGACCCATGTACTTCTGGAGTACACTCTAGCTTGAGGTTTGTTGCCTGATGCATTGTACAGAATGAACAGTAGCACCTTTCCTGTTCATGATGTTCGCTCACCGATGAGGGAGCAGAAGGAACGACCAGAGGACAACTGCTATCCTTGCATCTCGTCACCCCCTAAATAAACAACCTACACCAGCCCTCAGCTATATATCATCACCAGAGAGAGCACAAGCCACCCAACAATTAGTGGCGCTTCACTCCACTACCCTCCTCGTCAACCTCTTTGGTCTTCTGATTAGGGTTTCTGGAGCTGCCCACCCAGTCATCAAACTACTCTGCCAGGGGTATACTCTCCCGTTGAGGGTAGTCCCATTCGACCCGGAAGACGCTGCGAGACTTCAGCACCAGTCGACCACATGCCAGGCAATCAACCGGCACCACGGTCACCTGCAGGCAACAGCCAAGCCAGTCTGCCCAACTGGAGCCAAAGACATCAAGCCAGGGCCAGCACCTGCCAAAAGGGAGCAACATCAGTGGTAAGCTAACCCAACCCCTGTGTCCAATGCTGGGAGACATCACCTCGCCCTCATGGACTTTGTAACAAGTAGGTGCCCGACACGTCCTAAGTTATATGAAAGACCAGTGCGAGGCCGGCGAGTTATAACACAGATGCCTCCACAGTAGAGTCTGCCCCCTATCTGAGCAACTGACTTGACACAGAAATAAAAGCATACCCCACTATAACTTGACGTCCTTCTCTCTTGGCCATCACGCATCAAAATTAGGGTGGAGTTATTTTTAGTGGCACCCAACATGGGGCCACAGCTAGTTTAATTGTGTTTGATTAGCAAGACCAGATCAGCGCAAACCTGAGATTAAGAAAACAATACAGGATAGCACTCATGAATCAAGATTAGACTTCAGGGAGTCTCTAAACACCCAGTGGTACTCCACCAACTTAACTCCGCAATATCCAAAAGTGGGGAGAACCTAATGAACCCAGTAAGGCCCTCCACCATAGCTGACAAGCCCAAAGAAAATACGAATGAAAGGTGCCGACACACCACATGCACCGGCCTAGGCCAATACACAATACAGTGCGGCCACTGTCAATCATGTTATCAATAGCACTGCCTAGGGTGGAATAACCTGTAGAGATATACGGATGGCCTTGAATACCGCTGCAAAGCTTGTCACTTGCAGCGATTCACCAGATGTGACTGGTTTAACTGTGAAGGACCAGGTATTAACACGGTGTGTTCCTTAACATGCGCACAGACCTTCCACTATGCCTTTCTAGGCTGGCCCGACGAGAGAATCATGCGACGAGGAGTAGTTTACCATTACGAAATGTGTCGCCAGGCAGAGCAATACAGACCTAGCACAACCCAGGACACCATGCTCCCAGTACGTCGACGAACCGCAGTTACCAGAATTTGCCAGTTGCCCACAAAAAGACCCCATTGTGTTCACCGCAGAATGCGAGAAGGAATCTAAAGCTAGTGGCATTCCAACCAAGCAATGGATGACCCACACCCACAAACAGATATCGGGAAAAGCCCTTGAATAAAGGAATCGCTATGGAGAATTCATCATGGAATGGAAACAACTATGCAGTAGACACGCAACCCAGTTCTCAGGGGAGGAGGTGCTCATCCGGTTAACCTTTGAATTCCATAGCAAATACCAGGCAGTCGACAACGAAGCCAAGATCTTTATAAGACGTAAAGTTCAATTGTATCAGTGTATAATGTCAGAAGGCAGTGAGGAAGGATGCATCTGCACTATAGCTAGGATGTTATTCCTAACCTAAGGAAATTCCTTCAAGTTCCCTGCCCACGGGCAATCTAAGAGTTTCTGAAACGAGCCAGAGAGACAGAGAGAAAAATTAAGGCCCAAGTGACTTTAGACAAAACCTGAAATAGAAGCCCTAACAGAGGCACGGATGCACAAACTGCATCCAGGAGAAGTTCCTCGAGCCTGAAGTTGCCATCTAGACGTTCCGAAGAATCTCGTCCGTCCGACGTCCCTCGTATCCCAGTGAAGCTGAACTGGCAAACTGCGGCGATGTTGGACACCGCAGCCACGGGCAACTTTGTATGGAGCAGCCTGCTCACCGAAAACCAGCGAGCCAACATCAGAACCAGAGGGAGGAAAGTATGCATGGCCCAATCAGACCATATACTAAAGGTGGAAGGGATGATCAAACTCAAGAGTTTAGTATATGCAACCAGACCAACCAGGCTGAGTTTTTAATGACCCCCCCCCCCCCCCCCGAAACAGCAAGGAGATAATCCTTGGCAAACCCTGACAAAATCAGCAGCAAGGGTTACCAGCTTGGGGGTCAAGACGCGATAACGATTAGCTGGGACCATAAACAAGTCCGCACCACACCTTCTCCGGCCCAAGTTTAATTACAAAGAAAGAAGAACCCATCCGCCTCTAACAAATGCAGGCATGGGAACACCAGCCTAGCCCAAATCTGCCATGAAACTGTAGAAGCACGAGTAAAAACCTCTACATGGACCTAGCCATCAACAAGGGAAAACAACTGCTCCACAAGGTATGTCCCCAGCCACAGAATCGCAGAGAGAAAGATGAAGGTACGATGTCGTCAGTAGTCACTGGGGGAAAGACACTAACTGGAGCTGCCACTGTGGCGATCTACAGACAGCCAAGGGGAGCAATGTCCACCCGGACTCTACCCTCCACACCTGCAAGATACCAGCTGCACCGATCGTCACGAGCGAGCTACTGAGCCACCTGGTCTCAGCTCTCATGGTGATTACCCCAGGAACGCAAGCCCCGCAGCAGCCAAAGAAGCAGATGAGTTCAGCGGTTATGCAGTGTCGGATGGCAGTGTCAAACTGTCTCATCTACACAGGGTAGAGGTGCCCGGCCCCGCAAGTGAGGCCAAGGGCGCTGGCGAGCCCTTGTCTCCACCTGCTGCCACAGCAGAAGCAAATAAGCCTAGCAGTGATGCAGTGCTGGATAGCATTGCCGAACTACCTCATCTTGACAGGGCAGAGGTACCGACCCCGCCAACCACAATGACAGTCTCTAGCAGCGTGCCCAGGAAACCAACTATACGTAGGTCAACTACAATACGTGCAAGAAATACCTGGCGGATGCCAAACAGGTCCGAGAAAGACTGCAAATATCATCACAGAGAATTGCATATATTGTAAATTGAGAATATGTTTTATTTCAGTATTATGTTTGTTTTGCAGTACCATTTTTTTTTTTTAGTTAATACAGGTGACCCATAAATAATTTTTAAGTAGTTTTGAAATTACCTTGTTGAACAGGTTTGTACAGATAATAGAAAGGTTAGAACACAGTGCCACACGTAACGTGTCCCTGCCGTGCGAAATATAGGAGAGGCTAGAGAGCAGCCCGCTTACAATTCACCCTCAACACCATGGCAGGAGACAGTTAAAACACACCCATGTGAGTTTGGGCTAGCACCCTTTGGTCCCGAGTGCTAAACAATAGGTGCATATTTTGTTGCAGAATCCAGGCTGTAAAAAAGTCATATGTAAATACCAACAGCAGTCAGCTGTTCAGTGAAAGCAACACAATTTCTTTTCTCGACCTTGAAGGGATGGTTCATTCACAACAACACCAGGTAGAGGGGGTATTGATATTGAGCTGCCAGCCCAGCACCCGCAGTAAAGAGAAAGAGACAGCACAACCTGGAAATATGAGTGCCGCGCTGCTGCCCAGTCTAGCCAGAGGCACAGAAGAGGAGCGGCCGTGCCAGATGCCAACAAGATATATTAAGGTGTCCATCTGACTACACCCCTTTGCCCAGAATCGCCAAGATGATTCTCCATTTAAATGGTGAAATGGGGGGGGGGGGGGGGGGGAGAGAGAGAGAAAATTGACGCGTGATGCTTCCAAGAAAATATTATTGTCAACTCCGCATCATCACATGCACAACACATGTCCATGAGGGAGTCAAACACCCACTGGCCGCCTTCAAGGTCAGACCCACGTAATGATAGGAAGTCGCATTATTGTTATCGCTCTCACCGCTTGTAAATCCACTAAGAAACAGCTGCTAGCATGAAAGAGTTTACCCCTAAGCAAGCTGTGGATACTTCCCACATTGACATCCTAAACCTCCTTACTGCCACCCCACCAAGACATGGAAGCAGCGGAGCCACCAGGCCCAAACCCCTAGGAAGGAGTATAACACTGTGCACCCAGCAGAAACACCAGTTGTTCACAAAGTTCGGCTTAGAACATGTCCTGCTAAGGCTCTCTACTACACAGCCACAGTCCTCCTGAGGATTCTCCAAGACTTTAACAGTCTTCTACCAGTTCTTCAGCCAACACCTTCTCTACCAGTGTGGCAGAAGAGTCGTCGCCACCCGGACACTTGCTATCAAGAGTCGTCACACCTGACACGTACACCACATGGACTGCAAGCCATAATTAAGGTTCAGTTGTCGTAGCATAGGACTACGGGCAGCCGCTAACGATGACTTGATGCCAGCCACTGGCCAGCAGCACTCAGCCTATGACGGCGCTAGCCACTGAGTGCACATGCTACACTAACACATGGCTAATTACTGCCACAGACTTCCCATATAAAAATTGTTACTTAATTTCTTTGGCATCAAGTGTAATATGTTTGTAGGGTACCATGTTATTTTCAAATTGTTGTGTGTATTTGAGTGCTATTTGAGTGCTCTACTTGATTTACCTCTGCCCCACTATTTATTGCATTGACAAGCAAGTATTATATCTTGCCTATTTTTATAGGATACTTTCATCATATATATAGATGTTTCCAGCAGCTGAGATATTTTCTTTTGAAGTGGACCTACTACTATTGTTTCCCTTATTTACCCTGCCATAGCACGCTATGAAAGTGGTAAAAGCTTTTATCCCTGATTGCTGGCACAGCCTCAACTACGATTTTAGATAAAGCAAACACCTGAGATAAACATTCTAACGTGGTCAAATCTTCAAATATTGATAAGTAATTACAAGTCCTCATAAAACAAAAGAAAATTAACCAAATGTCCCGACGTAATTATAATAAACTACATCATTACACGCTCCTCTATACTTACTGTAAATAAAAATGCACAAACAGGAATGTGTATACAAGTAATAGGCAGCAATTCTTCAGAATAAACACACAACATTTTCTGGAAAAACTGTAACAGTTGTGCTAACATCTGCAGAGAAAAAAAAAAAGTTTTAATTTCTCAAAAAAATTGAAAAATTATTTTTATTAAAGAAGAAATATAAAATTAAAGTTGAGATCATGACCCAGAATTTAAAAAATCTTAATTAGCCACAAACAAACTTCTGCTGACAAAAATATAACTTTAAACTCTCTTGCAAGTAAAGCAAACAGTAAACCTTGCAAGTAACTTTTCTGGTATACAAAGAATTGAAAAAAGCTGTTACGTAGATGTTTATGAGTGAATTAAATTGACGTACAATGCAAATAAAACTTCACTCACGTCCCAGACTTCAGGTCAGAGATAACAGATGGCCGAATGCAGAGTGGAGGTACAGGAATCCTCGTTAATATCAGATTCTTTGGATGTCCACATGCAGGATTCATGAGCAACAGTGGTATATCCTCTTCAGGCACTCTCTCCAACAAGTGAAGAACTTCCAGTGGATTGAAGATATGCGCCAAACCATTTTTCACCATTGACTCCAATTCCCGATTATGCTCAACTACACCATTATATGCAGCTAAACCGTACAAAAAATAGGAAAAAATAATGTTATTAAATGGTTCTGCCAGCCTGCAGCTATTTTACACTTTTATGGACTCGAAACACGTGAGCTCTAATGTCAAAACTTACTCACTCACTGCTCGCCTCACTGATTGCCACTATATGCAAAGCACTTAACTGGAATGCAGTCTTCCCATTGGCAGCTCGTCTGAACGTAACTTTAAAGAAGTGACCCTATGTGTTTATGGAATGCTAATAAAGGTAAAGTTAAGGTGCATATCTAAAGACAACTCTGAAGATGCTCAATAGATTTTCTTGGCGCTAAAACTGATTATGAAAACATTCATTATACCCACTTTCATGCCCAAAAAAACCCTTGGGATTCAAATGATGACTTGAAACTTGTCTGTGGGCAATATCATTTATTACATACCTTTTGTGTTCAAATACTACTTCAAAATATCTAAATGTTTTCTACCATACTGCTACAACCACTTCATGCGCCAGCCAAGAGGAGCCCTTAAAATAATTTAATAATGACTGTGGCAGTTACAAACAGTCACCTGCTGTTAGTGTGTTCTGAACTTTGAAGCTTTATTTGATTATACTTACCAATTTGCTCAGTCACAATAGGGTCCGTGCTGTTCTTGGAACGATACTTGTCGTGCACAATCTTAAGCAAACCACACTTTTTGACAACACCATTTAGCTCTCCACAGTGGGGACACAGGGAAACCTTCTTGGCTTTGTCAATAATTTGCTTGCGAAGAGCCTTGCGCACTAGATAAGGCAAAGAAGGGTTAATTACTTTCAGTCTGTATGGCTTGCGATCTTTGTCGGACAGAAGTACACGAGAACATGTCTGAAACAGATATTTTTGGGAACAGAAAAATTAGTGACTCAAATTTTATTTCCAATTAATTATCACCAATTAAGAATCTACAAACAATTTAAGAGGAAAATAAATTTTAAATAATCTGAGAAAATGCAGAAATGCAACAAAATTTAAAAAATGCAATCAATAACTGTAGTGAATAATATTAAATACAACATTGATACTATTAGATAAGCTATGGCATTATGCGTATTGTATGGAAACAAATTCCCAGTGCGTGAACTCAGCAAGAAATGATTTCGATAAATAAAATTATCCAGAATATCTTAGTAAGTCTCGTAATATTTATGAAAAAAATAGTTATACCAAATGAATCTGTATCAAATCTATACAACAATATACAAACTTGTTTGTTAAACCAAACTAACACAGTATTTGTTATGCACCACCAAATACGAGATTTCATTTTTACTACCCAGTTCTGGTTTCCTATGTCTGTACAACATTTGTCGTATTACCTGTAGCACAACTTGGCAGTAGGCAAACTATCCACAGACTCCCTTTCCAGAGACATGATACACAACTCAGGACAGGACACAGAGAGGACAGCAACAAGATCTGAGTAGAAATTGTCAACTTTCCTAGTCACTAGACCACAAAGTTAGCAAAGCCGCATAAAAAAAGTTCCTGAATATAACAAGAAAAAGTTAAGGATAATCCAACTAACAGATAAGGAAACTGCATGTGAAAACATAAACTACAGACAAAAAAATTTTGCTATTTGTGGAATTTGTCAGTAGCACTAGAATTGCTAAAAGCTGCTCACAGTAAACTGAGCAGTTTTGAAACCCTGCATGAGATCTACTCTGTCCATCATGTATTCTTCCACCATATGTAAAATTGGTGTAGCCACTGAGCTTCGCACTTTGTTCATGCACCAGGCTAGTGTAACTGTGAAATTTGTTAAGTGGTTAGCAATAAGCCAATTTTTAGTCTAATCTGCAAAACAGACAGAAAACATTTTTAATAAATTCAGTGGCCACAAATGAAAAAGTCACACTTTGAATATAACGTCAAGATATGGGACTAGTCACCTTTTTTTGTATTTCGTAGTCAACTTAACTGGGAACATGCCATGCAGTGTGTTAGTTAAAATACATGCTGTTAGAGATAAGTAGTGATTTTTTTCATAAGTTTATTTCAAAAGTGCTCAGTTTACAGTGAACCAGTTTCATTCAATGCATCAATTTCCTTTTTAAAAAAAATTGCAATTTAATTTAGTGAAACACCAGCCACCCTAGGTTGTCAATCAACTCCCCATTAATAATAAACATACTCAATTAAGCAGAATTCCCAATACAGCAACACAATACAATGTAGTACGTCGAGAATAAACCAATCTGAGCAGTCGCCATGACGAGCATAGAGTGCGTTGGAACCAACACATGCATTGACTTTGTCAGATGTGGACAGAGATGAAGATGGAAAATTTTGTAAACAGTGAAGCTTCCATCCTTGCACGGTAGGTTAGTAACTAAACTGTAATCAATATATAAATCCTTTGATTATTAATATCAAACAAATGTTACATAGTGATGTTTCCTTTTGCAAAACATGATGCATAAACATTTCTGTTGTCAGTTTTCACATTCATTTATAGGTGTTTGCATCTGTGTGTATGAAATAAACTAATAGAAATAAGAATTTATATTTTGTAAATTTCGCAATTAATTTTAGATTTGAATTTTACCACGGATAGTTTAGTGTATATATTTAAATCAATTCAGACATGCATACTTGAAGTTTGTAGCATGATAAAACAAAAAAACACCACACAGTAGCACAACCTGCAATGGTGACTGGCTCCGACATTCAGTTATTCAACTGCGATTAACTTCACCAACAGCTATTGTTGTCGGCCATGCTGTTGTTTTGTGAATACTGTATTAGTGTCTTATCGCACTGCTTTATTACTCACCTTGCAAATGGTCTGGAGAATTGTAATAACGGATCGGAAGTAACCGACGTGAAAAACTGGCAGCTCCAGGTCAATGTAGCCATAGTGACCAATACAATCATTCAAGCTCTTCCCACATGTTGCACAGTTGGCATCTTTCTGGTTTGTGCCCTGACAACACAATTTCAAATGTTTACATGGGGAAGTAGAAAAAAAAAACATTATCTTGTTAAATAGGCAATAACACCCTGACACTAAAGGCTTGTCTAAAATAAATTTGTGCATCATAACAGTAATGGAAGTAACAGTGGTATTTGCAATGCTGTAGGAAACCAACGACAATTTAACATGGAGGAGTTACAAATCATTCAGAAAATAATAATTGACACTCTTATTTCTAAACACAAAACCATGTATATTTTATAAATCAAAGACAGTTTAGTTTTTGTGTGTTGTTTTGCTATCATAGTACTTTATCTATGGTGTCGTCGATGCTGATTGGTTAGTCATGGCAGTCGTGGTCACAAGACTTGAATTTTATCCAAGTCTGAGCACATCTGTAAAGTGAAGAGTGAGACTGATCGGCGGGACTGTTGCAAAATGGGACTGGGTGTGTGAGTGACAGACATTTGGAACAATGTTAATGTGTGGCAATGGACATCGACCACATATGTGTAACTAATAAGTGAGGATTAAGTAACTGTAGCTAGTATATAGACAGTGATAAGGACTTAAATTACCATTGAGATTGGCATTAATACTGCACTCATTGAAGAATGATAAGTGTTAATAGTACAGATAGGTACTTTGAAAATGTAATTATGTAATAGCTGTGTGTATTTTCATAGCATTATAAATATATCAAGAAATAAAATTTAGTTCTTTTATCAAGACCTGCATCCTTCACGAACTCTGATACACCCAAGGCAACTTTTGACAATATTTACTGGAAGCAAAGATGAGGTATACATGCAGACACTGAACTGGGCACTATGAATCAACTGTATTAATAATCACCAGTGCGTAATTAAACAAATACAATATTAAGTTATGCAATAGAAATATCATAAAATTTTTTTTTCGTATAATCAACGCTGGAAACTTGTAATCAAAATTTGCCATTACTCATGCCAAAAATGGTTAAAAGTAGAAATATTTACGACAAAAAATCAGAGACGGACTACATACTCTGTTAATTGTGCATCCACTGAATGGAGTTAATTATCTGTTATTTAACAAAAGCATTTAATTTGTTCTACTAAAAATTAGTTTCTAATAAATGGAAGTAGGCTATAAATACTGCTAAAAAATTAATAAAGCAGAGCATAAATAAAATATTTTTTTAATGCTCAGTACTGAAAATAAGATTATTCAGCACCTGGGCAGATATAATTTATGATTTTATAATCCAAAAATATCAAATAATATAAGAATATTATATTAATAATAATACTAATGAACACCAACTAGAATAACAATGAATCCCACAGATTCCAAATCATATTTATATTATAATTTCATATTTAGTGTAACTTTCCTATCATGTATTAAAACTGCATTTGTGTTCAATTTAAATGTCTACCACTATAGCATTACTATAGATAGAACTAGGTGATTATTTATTTTAAAACTGATGCATGATGCTTATTGGCTAATAAGATAAACAACTTCACTTCATCTATGTGCTTGACTCTAAAACACATTGAACGGGATTTGGAAATGTATAATTTCTACCAGAGCGCCTTCAGGATTTTCTCTAATCATGGGATAGTTACAGACGTGACGGAGTTATACATTTCATCAGCATCAGCCGGTCAGTAAGCAAGACTAGCCCAGCTTCCCCTCAAGAAGATGCCAACACTCGATTACCAGCGATTGAGCCATCGCTGCAACCCCGAGGAAGTTTAAGGGCATACTGAGAGAGAGCACCACCTGCCAACAGAATGGCCACCCTTAGCTTCGCCCAAGATGCATGCACATCGCACCCCCCACTCCAGGCACTGCAAGTCATCTGCTGCGAGAATATATTGCCATGCACCAGCTGAAAATGCCAGTTGTCGGCGGCTCTCTTCTGAGAGCCACACAACCTTGGTAGCTGACTCTACCATCTCGCACATTAGAGCTCTCTGACCAATCACTGCCTAGAAGCTCTTCAGCATCACCTTCGCCTAAGGCCAGATCTTCCAGAAGCCGTCCCTTGCAAGCCTTCTAGAAGTTATCTGCACACTTAGTCGCTTGCCCCTGCGAGCTCTGGGGAAGTGAGGGTCGGTGTCCCAAACGGCGGTGTACAAAAAAGTTCGAGATAAATTACACTATTGATATTAATGACGAATTCCAAATGAATGTATGCAGCGAGGGATATGCAGAGACACGTAACCAATCCCTCTACGATACTCGACGCTTACTGAAATTCCAATCTGACGTGAGCGCAGGCGTCAGTGGGCTCGCACGTCACGTGGGACTACTTCCTCGCCCACATGCTCCTACACACTGAGCTTATCAGCTTAAATGAAGATGTTACAATGCACAAAATACACATTAAACTCTGCATACAAAAGCACTTACAAAAATGATGGTGGAACAAAATGGGCATAGCGTGCGTGAAATGAAAATAAACAACAAATTACAAAACACAAACAGGGAACACTGAGCATTAAAAGGGAGGTGTGGGTTTGGCATCTTTATTCTGCACATAACACCAAACTGTGTGGCGTGCACCACAAACCTTTAATAATTCATTTAATTTTCTATTTGCACATCACACAGCATGACGGAGTTCTGGCCGGTCGGCCAGGCATTCTGCTCGTTACACTACACTGGCGTACCCTGATTTACACTAGCACTCGTCAGACACTTTGTAGTCTCAATGCACACTGGTGCATATGGGTAGAACTCACGGATACTCGCTGCGGTGACAGAGTGGAAGGCCAGATAAACGGGCTTAAGGAGAGGGACGCAGCACACGTCAACATCAACTTACTAATATGAGACATTTATGTATACTTATATGTATTTCATACTTTCTAAATATTACTGATGTACTATTTTACTTCATTCTAATTTTCCAGAACACTATGCCATCTTTTGCATGTAAATGTATGTAATAAATGTGCTATGACCAACGACATGTTCCATATCCCAATTGTCCAAGAGATACTGTCAGAGATCACAGATTTAACCTAAACAATTAACAATAACAGTTTTTATAAGACACCAAGGCATAGAACTATTTTTCCTACACTGCCAACAACTTTACAGTAAGCACGCAAGTAGTGATTTCATTAACATATATGCAGTGTGTAAACCTGGAAAGCAAGCACTTTAGTCACTTGGACACCAACTACAAAGTTCTGAATCGTCACAAGCACAACACTGAGAACAGTCAAGATGCTGGTAACCTTCAACAATTGTAAATCCCATTTTCAAACTCCCGGAGGACCATATTATCAAAAAAATTAATACAAAAATTGGACTTTACATTTTAAAGCTAGTAGGAAGTTTTGCCAAAGTAACTTTGAACACACTGGGTCCTTCTATAAATAAATACGTAAGTAAATAAATAAATACATTTCATATCCTATTATTTTTTTCATCATGGATATGATAATTCCATTGAAATTTTCTGCCATTACACACTTGCATTAAAAAAAGTCACAAAAACACCATAAACAAAAATTAATACTTTCATAACATATGTTTATTTTTCACTGCCGTAAATATATCTTTAATTATGTTTCTATATTTTTTTTTACTAGAGCCAATATTTTGACGTGTGTCACGTTCCCCTTCCCTAAGACAGTTTGTCCAGCCAAGCACCCACCGCCACCGCAGGTGGGATGCGCACTCTGCACATGTGCAGGGCGCTCTGCGAGTTTGCGTGTGTAAAAGTGAAGGGCAACACAGGGCACGCCGGGGGGCAGCGTAATCGGCATTTACCAGGCCAAGCGGCCAGGACTCCCATGTGTCGGAGTAATACATAAAAGAGAACCCAACACTACGCCAGTCAAAGAGTTTACGGCTCACGCCATTCCAGCTCTGTTACATGATAATAAAGAGCTATATTTCTACTGTCTTTTTGCACCGCTAGTGTTTTGTTATGTTCTTTTGTAAATGTGTGTTTCCCATTTTCCAATGTTATGCTGTGTTCATGTCCATTTCATTTCATCAGTGCTATGTATACGTGTCATCCAGGGTCCTTGTGTGATTGATGTGGCATATAGTTCTTGAGGTCCAGCAGGTAAGGCAGGAGATAGCATGTAGGTGCAGGACGTAGTTCCCCACCTTGGCGCACGAGCCAGATTCACCCGCTCTTGTGTCAGGGTGCGAAGTTATTAAGTGGACAGCATCTGCAAGGGTGGTTGCATGTGTCTGCGAGCTCCACGTTTTCCCGTGCACCGGGCGGCATGCATCAGTTTTGGACTGACTATTTCACTACAATAGCATAATTTTCTAGGAACCGTTTTCGTTTCAGCTGCCCAGTACACCACCCTCACTTCCCCGTGGTTTTGCATTGCCCGGGAAGCATAAAGCACCGTAGTTCCATGTGTATGGCATAGGCCATTTTTATCAGTTTAACTGCGATGACCAGTTAAGTTATTTTTCGCATGTAAAGTGTCTTCCTGAGAGAAGTGTTTGTTCAACCAAATAAATACCTTGAGAACTGATCAGTGAATATGTTATTTTGGTTGCCACAAGACATTTAAGGGCACGGGCCCTAACAATACCCGCCTTCATTTTTGCAAGTGTTTTCAGCAGTGTTTAAGGTAAGCATGTATAAAGTGTTCCATTGCATCGTATCTGTCTGGGCGTGTGGATACCCCTAATAATTCACAACGTGAGACGTAATAGCATTTTTTAATTTGCCACCAAAATTCACTACAACAGCATGGCATGTAATTAGTCCATGGATTACTGTTTAGCAAACATCCAACAATAGCGTCTCTACAACTACAGCAGCAGGATGGAAAGAGGTCAATAATAAACAGGAGTTTTCGTCCGGGCATACGGCCCGCAGAACCCAGAGAGTCATCGCGCTACATCATCATCCATCATCATGACATGGGGGGGGTTTACTTAATGACAAGTTGGGGTGACTTCATAACACAAAAAATCACAATTAAATGTCCCCCTATTTCAGTGGGATATTTCAGATATGCAGTGGTGCCAATTAAACCACTAAACATTGCAAACAGACAATTTTTAATGGAAGTAAATGTAAATGAAAGTGAAAAATCCTACATCACAAAGTCAATCCCCATGTCCAAATCCCCCACACGTATAATATACTGTAATATAAAATTTTACACTTCTGCTCTACACACAAAAGTTTCTTTTATCAGACTAACAATAATTTTTGAGAAGGTGAAACCAAGATATTTTTCACAAAGATTCTATTTTTAAATGAAGGCTCTTTTTTCTTTTCTTTTTATATGACCTGAAGGGTTAGCTTACTTATCTTTCATTTTCCCCTGTGTCATCTAATGCATGACAAGTTCAGACTCACCCCAAAATCGACCCCGATCAGGGTGTATTAACTTAATTTTCAATCCCCTCCCTGCCAAGGCAGATCAGTATTACATTGCAGGGTGGCAAAATTTCCTCTCACACTTTTATTTTCACACCCGCGCAAGTGCAATATATCATAAGAAGTAAATATCCTTCATTAAACAGCATCTTCTCCAACTTGCAACACAGCTAGTGGATATGGAACCAATGAGTGCTCGTGATTCACGTGACACACGACTCTGCTCAGTGACTTGGGTACCACACACACAACGCATCAATTGAGTAGCAAACACAGTGAAGACCAGATAATATGGAGGGTGTTATGCTGTCCAAAAACTGCAACAGGACTCAAGTTATAAACAATTTTCTGCAGCTATGCCAGGTAATTTAGCTGCTGCCGCTGCTGCCCTGGTCAGCAATCAATATGACCAGTTTACCAAATTCTTGTAAAAGGTAGTGAGCAGCATCTTGTTAACATTTTCTGCCATCGAAAAATAACTTATTACAAGCGAGCAGGATGAACATAATTTTGAGGTGTGCAGGAAAATGCCTGTTAGTCTACATGAGATGGCTGGGCATTTCAAGTGACAGAAAGGAAATTTTTCCAAAAGTTAACTTTAGAAGTAGCCTACTTACTTAACTACAAAACACCTAGGCCCTATACCAAATCCTGCATATGATACTCATCAGTCAAAACACGTAGTACACCTGCCTAAATCTAACCATGAAAACAAAATAAACACTATATTTTATGGCTACAGTATGACAACTACACACACACACACACACACACACACACACACACACACACGCACACACACACACAGAGGAAAAGGCTTACCATTCGCCTGTCCAAGACGCCATATGGGACTGGCGTGCGCTGAGAATCCTGGCCATATAATGTCTTAGCCACCACATGGATATGAGCTTGTTGCTGGATTTGTTGAGGACTATCTAGTCCAAAACATATATGAGAGCTGCAAAAAAATTCAAAACAGGCCTATGTCACTTAATAGATTTAGGCTATACATAATACTGCTTCCTTGTATGACAACATGGATTGTCTAGCCATTTTAACACATTGGTCTAAAAAATCAAAGCAGTTACTGTTACCACGTAGGCTTGTTACCAATAATTAAAAATCGGCTACAGATACTATTATCAAATAATCTGCAGCAACAGCTAAATTTTAAATACTTAACTCATCTTTTACCATTAATGAAAAATTACTTACTTAACAAGTAAATAGAAACACTGATCAATCATATGCGAACAATTAAAAGTATTTACAGGATTAGTCCTTTAAAAGAGGCCCCATGGGACATGTGTTAAACGGAGCGAGGGAATGAGGAAATACAGTCCACTGAAACAACAAAATACCTAGAGTGCTGGAAGTGGTCGCCAATGACTTTGAGACAGGTGTGCAGACGACACCAAAAACTATGAAAGGCACGGGCGAGGACATGCTGCGGGATGGCATCCCACGGAGCCTCTTTTAAAGGACTAACCCTGTACAATGGCACATGCAAATACCTAGTATGAAAGCACTGCTGTTGCATTTTATTTTAAGAAGGCTGGTGTCCCAGTCTAGGCTAGGTTGGATGGAGTACCTGGTAAACGTGACCTCACCTCCATGACTAACCTTGCGATAAACACTTAATGGGCCTCCCTGGTGTTTGTAACCACCTTGGGCTATGTGTCATTCCTTGGATGGTCACCCTTCCAAGTACTGACTATGCCATACTATGTTGAACCATGGTGATCAGAATAACACCAGGTTACCATGGCTGTTTGGCCTTTGGCATTGCTGTTGCTCTTTGTGTGGTGTACTGTATATAAGAAGTCCTAGTACTGACTATGCCATACTATGTTGAACCATGGTGATCAGAATAACAACAGGTTACCATGGCTGTTTGGCCTTTGGCATTGCTGTTGCTCTTTGTGCGGTGTACTGTATATAAGAAGTCCTAGTACGGTGCATGAGATGAGACATGCAGAATATTGGATATAGAATGATTCATACCATGCTCAGAATATGTTGTGAGGGAGAGCCATAAAACAACTGAAATAATAATTATTAAATGTGCAATTTATAGCTTACAAGATAATCTGAACTACAAAAATTAAGAAATTTCTGTACAACATTTCATTCTACACATTTCTTGTTCTCTTTCCCTTCTGTTTCGATCAGCATGTTGGAAGCCAGAGCATGAAGAGATAAGATGTGTGAGTACGTGCAGTCTGACACGTGTGTCTAGTGTATAAACTTACTGTGATTTGACTTCACCAACAGTTTTTCCTACAATAAAAAAAAACACACCATTGATGGAGTTTGAAAAAGGTTTAGGACGTTGCTCACCAAGGTCTTGAGCAACAGTAAAGGTGAAAGAGATGTATAAATACCAGCAGCGGAATGTAAGGGCGGGGAAAAAAAGGCAATGCCCTGAGAAAATCATTGACCAATGGCAACATTCACCACGTTTCCCACATGCGAAAATCCAGGTATCGAACCCAGTTCGCCTTGGTGGGAGGCGAGTGAAGTGTTGGCAACAGGGTCAACATTTTCAACAACGGCACACAAGTCTACACGCGATAACATAAACTCCATTATGGAGATACCTCATTAAACACCAGAGGATCTGTCAACTTGCGCACAATTAGCATGAATTCTTATTAGACATGGGTCGAACGTTCAAATTTCGAACCGAATCCGAACTTTAATGTTATGTTTGGGTTCGGTTCGAAATTTATTGCCATGTCAAAGATAGGTTCTAGTTCGGTTCGAAAAATTTACAGGAGTTCGTGTTCAGTTTGAAAATGTGCTAGAAAGGAACATAACGAACGAACATGGAAACAAACTTAGGTATTTACTCATGTACAGCATGCCCTTTTTTCCCCAAAAATAAAGGAAAACATTTCTGAGGAATGGTAGAGTGGTAGTCGTAAATTATCCACTCCTAACCTTTCCTGAGATGTTTAAAGGGAAGTGTAGGGGAAGAGTCTAGTGGATTGCTTCCTAAAGGGTGAAGGGAAGAGGCAACACATTTTTTTTAGAGAACGGTAGTGTCTCACGATCCATCACGAAGGACCCCTAAAATAAGCAAACAAAGAAATCATGGCCACCCACTGCAGTTGACATTTCTCTTTAACGACTGGCACTGCATAAAAGAAGCAAAAAAAAAAAATGGAACCCAGCCACCCACCTGTTGTTGACATTCTTCTCTTAACGACCATAAGGTTACCATGACCCCACAAAATGTCACAATATTTTAGCTTTTAGCCCCATACGTTATTTAATAAAAAAAATTTATCACACAAATTGTTGGTGCAATTATAGTAAAAAAAAAAAGTTTTCCCCTGGGACTTGTTCCAAAAATCATGGTGTGCATTATACATGAGTAAATACATTACTTCACTTCAAAGAAGTTGAAAATAACAATGCAACAAAACAAAGATTACTGAACAAGTCATATTTGATTATTGTTTATACAGCAGTGATGACAGCATTATATCTTGAACTCTATAATGTGTAAAACCAGGCACTATTCTTTATTTAAATGATTGTATACAAAAAAGTGATTCGCTTGAGTTTATGAAAATGACATTTTCAATTAACATTTTTTTTGTGTTTAAAATGACTAGAAAGATGCATTTCGCAATGCTATGATAAATTATCATATCAACCAAATCTATAAAATCCAAAAGTAAATATTATGTTAATTTTGTACCTTTTTTTCCACTCTAGAAAAAATTTGGCCATTACATATTGGAACTATTAGTGGTGAAACTGTGCAGGTTGTGTGTGTGTACATGTATGATGTGTATGTGATGAGTTTAAACAATTAGACATGAAACTATGAATGTGGTTGTATTAGTTAATTTGTGTTTTATACTTGAACAAATAGGGGCTGAACTATGAAGGCTGTATGTATGTATGTTGACCTCCCTTTGCACCTCGTAGCCAAGTCCAGAGGTCCAGCAACAAAACTCTCATTACTTGAGTGGGCAACACTGCTAAAATGATCCATGGGACCACTGTAATCTTTGTTAAGTAATTAATTTGCAGATATTAGTAAGTACGCACACATTACTGTTTAGCATCCACAATCCACTGTATTTTTACGGTGGTTCTAAGTATTTGTTTTTTGTTTTATAAAAAAATATATAACAATTATATATATATGAGTTCAGTTCGAGTTCGACGAACTATAGCATAGTTAGGTTCGAGTTCAGTTCGTGTACAAATTTTAAGGTTCGGTTCGGTTCAGATTCGGTTAGATAAAAATATTCTGAGTTACGATCTAGTTAGGTTCGGTTTCAAAATCTGGGTTCGTCCCAACTCAAATTCTTATCAACCCGAGATAAATGAAACAATATATTTCCAGGAACAATAAACTACTTACATTTTACGAGCCAAATTTGTCTCCCTATATTGTTCCTTAACCATTGTATATTCTATAACATAAGGAAACAATCGCACAACTTTACCGCACTTTTCAGGTTTCACACGTAAGACTCATTTCATGTTCTACAACACCAGTTCCCGAACCTCAATATTCATCACTTAAGCACATGGAAAGTTATAAACAAACTTTAGTCATCGATAACTGGACATATAGATCACACACCATAGGTGAAATGAAATAAATATTACAGTCAACACCACTGAGTCATAAGACAAAAAAAGGTGGAAAGGTTGTATTATTTATTGTATTTTGTTTTATTGCATCCGTGAAAAAAAAACTTTTTTCAATACATAAATATACTGACCAAGTCAAATTATAGAAAAACAAAATTTATAAACTTTATTATAATTATAATTATAAAATTTATAAACAAAACAATATATAGAACAGAATACACATTCACGCATCATATATTTTCCTCATAATTTGACCTATCCTCCCCCAACATGCTGTGAATTACATCTCCCCTTGGGAGAGCACATCATTGAGCACTGGGTGGCTATATACGGTCACTACGGTGAAACTGAGAAAGCATCATACGACGTACAATGAATTACGGAAAAACTGAAGCTTCACGGGGCAATGCTAATCCCGTGGGAAGAGACATTGACTTACCGCGCGGATAAAGTTGAAAAAGAAGTGATGTGAGGTCATGTGGTCAGACGAGGATTCAAGTTAGTTAAATAGAAATGTTTGAATTGGAAGTATGGGGATTTTGGTTACCCGGGGCTCCAGACAATATTCTCCAGAAAATTTTGTCAATGATGTCGGTACAGCTGACTCGCCTCAGGATCGTTCGGGCGACGACCATCGCATAATCCCTCCAGGGATTGGAAGTACTCCTCTGAAAAGTCTCGTATATTCTGGCTTTCGATGCTGTGGGATATCAGGGCTCCCCACACGCCCATACGACACTTTACTTACGATGTTGCTGTTACATGTGACCATTTAAAACATGCATTGCACTGTCTGTTTGCTTACAATATATTTGGCGCAAGAAGGCCCGTACATTACATACCTTGAGGCTACCTGAAATATATACCAGCAGTATTTTGCATCATTGCATAACATATTAGGTATTGATCTACACAACTCGTCTGAAGTAACGTACATTTGTGGCTGAGATACACCCATCAGCGTGGGTTATCCAGATTAAACAGACCCAATGTCACAATAAATATTAAGATGTACAAATAAAGTCCAACCAATTGATGCAAGCACTGGCTGGGAATAAGGGTCATGTCTCGGCAGCAGATGAACAACGGTTCCGGCGGTAATTAATAAAGTCTATTGCTGAAGAAAATGATTGCGCAAAAGTTGATGGCCACCAAGTGCACGAAAAGCGAGTCATGGCGTAATGTACCACACCCCTCGCAAGATAAACTATGACTACTGGGAAAATGTGGCAAGCTGGCCGCCTTGGAAGGCTAGCAAACCCGTGTGGAACTACATAATAAACATCACATTTTAATAACAACACTTTTCACTTGCCTTAGGAGGATCCCGCACGCTGATAAATTTATCTCTTACACTACAAAAAGATATACATGTAAAATGACGCTGTGATATGAGATGAGGGTGGTTACAAATGAGAATGAAAACTATGCGACTAAAGAAAAACACTACAAAACAAATATGTTAGGGCCTTAAAACATTTACCTGAGGTGTTTATGTGTACACGTGTGATTATGTATCATTTGTGTTGCCGTTAAGCCCTTTCGAATATCAAAACAGAAAATATGGAGATCTCCTTTTGTGTAACTGAACTCGGGCACTCACTACACTTTTGTTGCTCTGGTGACACTACCACTGCACTGCACTGCACTTGCGCCGCAGAGTGCATGAACTCGCTGTGTTTCTTGTGGAGTTTTTGTTGATTTGGTACGGCGAGCAAACGGACTTCTGGGAGGAGGTGCGCGGCACACATCAAATGAGCCCTTCCCTCCCTGCCAAAGAGAAACAATTTGCAGCCGGACATGTAATTTGCAGTAGAGCCATGATCTGGAGTCTGCTCATTGTTGACGTAACACTCAAGTGCTTTATACCAGCCCATTATGATCCGGAACCACCAGCTGCTGACGATAATCCCTGCAATCTTGGACTCAACGTGGCATTGGGAAGTCCACACACATCGCACATCACTCCAGCAGCTGTCTCCAACGACGTGACCGCTGAAATTGCCATGAGTCACCCCCACCTACTGTCTTCGCTGTCGCTGCTGCTACTGGGGTAATCGGCCACCCTCGGGAGACTCACAAGCTGTTGTTGGCGCTGCTCATCCACTTGCTGACATGCTCTCCCCATCGACTAATGGGACAGTGGTGGCAGACAACCCTCCCCAGAAGTACTGCACTTAGTCCGAGACTCAGGTCCTGGATGGGGTCGCCCATAAACAGCCGCGCAATCAGACACCTCGGTATCTGACTTCCGAAGTTCACCCTCCGGCTCCATGCTGCTGGGTGACGTAACTTATGCCAGCGCTCGCCTAACACCTGATGGACGTGGCCTCATTCGAAGACGACGGTGCTTCGCCATCTTATGGGGGCACTCCTGTGGGAGGTGCCGCACCACCTTCCTCCTCGCTCATGTGCATTGCCTGCTCTCTAGGTGCGGTTCTGTATTGGGATGTTTGGTATCCGGGTGTGTCTTTGCCAGAAACGTGCCTGGGTGATAGATGGACTGTGTCCCGATGTGTCGTTAAGCATTTCCTTTCCACTCGGATTAGGTATGTGCTGGATCCAATGCATTTTATGACATGGTGCAGTCCTGTCCAGTGTGCAGAGAATCCGGCTCAGAAGTTCTGTCTAACTGTGGACTGCGGGTGCGCTTTCAGGTACACCTGTTGACCTGGTCATAGTGTTGATTATGGCCTCATACCCGTGGGGACCCACCCCACGATGTACCACTTCTTTCGTCCCACATGCTATTTGTCATCTTAGCAGCATTTCCCGCATCATGCTGTGTTGCCTCCATTATTCTCATCACTTGCGCTTTGCGGACAATACCTTTCACCGTGTACTGTTAGATTGTGCCCTAACAGTATGTCTGCTGGCGTGTGGGCTACTGCAGCAATGACACACCAGCAGAGGGTGAAGAGGGCAGCGGGCAAGTATTCAGCCCAACTTGTGTGTAACTCACCAACACGGAGCCGCAGTTGCGCCTTCAGATTCTGATTGCAGCGTTCCGTGAGATTAGCTCTGGGATGGTACACAACCGTCTTCAAAAGGAACACTCCCCACCAGGTGCACATTTCCTGCCACTTACATCTGGAGAACAGAGTTCCGTTGTCAATGAGTATCTGTTTGCCATATTCACAGTGTGCGAAAATCTCTCATTCTAGTATTTTCACAATAATTGCCACTCGTGAACTGCTATCGTGGAAGCTTCAATCCATCCATCACCATTAGGGCTAACGTTGCTATTGCTGTTGAATACCATCATTCCTGCGCGATTAAAAATCTGTCACTTCATTCAGTTTTGCAAGTACCTCCTCGCATCACATGTCAAGCTGTGTCAGATAAAGTGAAGTTTCACATTCTTTAGTGTCTGCTCCATTCCCGGGAGTCCCACACATGACTGGCGTGCGCATGGTCTAAAACTTTTCCCCTGCAGTTTGGTGGCATGTACAGTCTCCATTTCGTATTGTCCTTTACTGAGCATTTTTCCAATCGGTTGTCAATTATATTGCATTGTTCTACTACTTGCATCTCACAAAGTACCTTTTTCTCCCTCGCCAGTGTGCAGTTGTCTTGAGTGTTCATCATTTCGCGGTACGCTTCATCGACCAACACTTTTGTGTTTACAACATGCAATTTGTTGACGTTCATCTCGCGGAACATTTCTATTTGAATCGGGAAATAACACATCATCCCATTCCGCCTCATCTGTGACGATAGAGCTCGTGTCTAGCGCAAGCGTTGAAACATCTGCGGACTGATTTTCTTTCCCAGGGACGTGTTCCACAGTGAAGTCGTACGACTGTAGGAGAATCGCCCACCGGATCAGCATACTTCTTGCCTCCTTCATTGCATGCAACCATACTAGAAATCGGTTATCTGTCCTGAGAGTAAAGCGCTGATATTTCAGGTAAGGTCTATATTTCTTGACAGCCCATACAACTGCTAAAATTTTTCTCTCAGTAACACTGTAGCATCTTTCTACCTGGCCTAATTTCGCGCTTCCAAAGTCAATTACGCATCTCATGCCATATTCGTCGCGTTGGCGTCCGTCTCTAAATACAAATACTTTGATCTAATTGAATGCCTTTTCTTTCGCGTCACCCAACACAAACCGTTTCTGAGGGGAAAGTTGATTCGTGAGAGGCGCGCTCACGACTGAAAAATCCTTAATAAATTCCCGTAGAAAATTGATTAGCACGAAAACTCGACACATTTGTTTGCGACCACGTGGTACTGCATAATTCTCAATTAGATGTAACTGTTCGGAGTTTGTCGTATTACCGTCGTCATCTACAACATACACTATGAACTCCAGCTTGCTCTTTCCTATGCGACATTTGTTCACCACACAGGTTAGGCCATTTATTGCAAAATGTTCTAGCACCATTGACACATAATGGATGTGATTTTCCCAGCTACTGGACCATATTATTACATCGTCCAAGTAAGTTAACGTAAAATTTCCAATGAGTCCATCCAAGACACGAACAACCATTGATTAGAATTTGTTGGCGCTCCCTTTAAAACGAACAGCATTGCACAAAACTGATACCTGCAGTCGCCTGGTGAGGTGAATGCTGTCTTTTGCAGTCTTCTGGTTTCACTGGGATATGCTAATAGCAACTACAGAGATCGAGTGAAGACATCACAGTAGCTTTTCCTAGTGAAGCGAGGGCATCCTTGACTCCGTGGGACGGCATGCAGTGCTCCCTCCTGCGTAAATTTAATATCGTACTAGGCTACAGTCGTTCTTTGGAGAGCAAATACTTTCGCGAAAATTTGCCTATGCTCATCCAGTATTCTTTGAAATGCTACCTCACCCTGTGATGGAACATCATGATAGAATTCTGAGAGTGAAACTAGGGTTAGGTCATCTGCAAAATATATCGATATTCTACACAGTGCGCTTTTCCTTTGCACCAAAATGTATGTGTCCAGCAGCCGGTTCTACTACTGCATCCTGGCTGATATCTGGTGTTAATGTCATGCTTGTTTTTGTTTCAAGATCCCTCATTTGGACTGTAACTGTAGCTTGTCCCAATGCACTACTAAACTAGCTAGTTACGAGTTCGATTACATGAATATTAGATTTTACGTCTTTAGGATTGACAATGGGTGGTAATACAAAATTATGCGATTCAGCTGTATTGATAAGTGTGTGGCAGGGCTGGGTGTTACATACACAAGAACTCTGATAAATTGTGCGTGGTTCCCACACACCTGCTGTTATAGTGCTTGTTGTGGTGTTTTAATATAGGCTGTTGTTGCTGCCGGGGAGAAAAGAGCACCAGGCACTTTCCTCCCTTAACACCGCTTACCTGCTGCTTGGACGTGAGCCCTCTTTAGCAGTCTAAGAGTTGATTATTGGGGCATCTGCTGTGCCAATGGAAGACCTCTACCGGCCTGCGGTATCGGCAGGGTGCTGCTGGAGGTTGTCTCTTGTCCAGCCTAACTCGCACTTGCCTGACATCCTATTTCGCAGTTTATCACCACTGCATGCACCGTTCACTTTGCTGTGACTCGCACTGTTCGTTCTCTGTTACTGTCCAGAATGTCCGCGGCAGGAATTTACCTGTTCCCATTGCACGTACTCGTTTTCCATGCGAGACTCGTGTTACCATCGTGTGGTGGCACTCTCGTGGAACATTGTGCCAGCGTTGCATTCCAGGATAGTCGTTGTTTTAAATAGCACTTTCATCGTGTTGTTGATGAATGGCTTTAGTACCGTGCGATACTCGGGTAATGCTATCTCCACCACAATCTCCTATTATTCCCTTTCTGGCAACTACGGGTGAAAGCGCTTGATTAAGTGCACCTTCTGGGTGATGAGGGTGAGCAGTTGCTCATCTAGCCACTGTTCCTGCCAGAGAAGTTTACTTTGTGCTTGCAAATACGAGAATACACTGCTGTATCAGCACTGACACAAGTGCCCGAATACCTCCCATTCCATTCCGTAGTGATTTGTGGTGGTTCGCCATTTGTTCGCCTCTCCTTATATTTGGTTAACAATGCAGCTTGCCCACTCGTCTCCCTACACGCTGTACAGTTTTAAGCGGGAAGTGCATTCTTTGAGGACGGCACTGGAGTACTCACATGCAATGCCGGTAAACATTGACAGGGTTTGGAAACTTGTCGGAGTCTGTTTCGGGCTGCTTTCTATGCTTCCTTGTTGGCTAGGCTTCAGTTTTCTATATTGCTCTTTGTCCGTGGGCCAAGTCGAACCGGTGTTGATTCCGTAGCTCGGCGCGGGAAATTAAGGGAGCAGTATTGGTGTGGAAAAGGTGCCGGAAAATTTTCCAGTAATTCTTGCGGATAAATTTGTTGGTTAGGATAGGCTGTGAACAGTTGTAAGTACAGATGAATTGGTTGGAGTTGTGGAGGTAGCTGTGGGAGGGTTGGCATGGATTAGGAATACTGTTCCTTCGGCGCTTCACTCTTGTCAGCTGCCACATGTCCATCCGATGTAGGTGACATTGTGGTACCATCAACATCCTTGGCCTTACAGTTCAATTCCGCGTGTTGCCATCCTTGAGTGTTTGACCTCTCCCTCACTGCAATTTCTGGTACAATTGCATTGCTTGCAGTATCCTAATGTTCTGGTTGCATTTCTGCCCATCGGCTTTACTTTTGTTTATATTCGTCAAATGGGGGCTGCGATCCCCTTAACAATATACGATACATTTTCTGGAGCATTTGCTGTCGTAACAGTTCACTGCAATCGTCACGAATGTATTGTAAGCCGGTTTCTGTGTTACTCAAACATTCTCGGTGTGCTTGTGCTTGATAATGTCCGCAACTAATCGGGGTTGTTCGTCGGTATGTAAACCACTTGCTCTTCGTGCAATTCTGTCGGCGATTGATACGTAACTGGAAGCCCTCTTTAAGCGTAACAAATTTGCCATTGCCTCAGTTCATGCAAAGCATATCCATTGTTGCCATTTCTGGGTGTCGGTACTTGACAACTCACTACTCTCTTCTCGCTGTAGGCATTTTGCCTCCCCGGGGAGACTTAGAATGCGACCCAATAATACTTCGGCAGGTAATATTCCTGTTGCCGCATTTACTCGTCTTCTCAACGTGTAGAGAATGTAGGTAATGAGGTCTGCCCAAGCAGCGTAATTTTCAACTACTCTGCCCAGTGTGAGAAATTGTCTGTAGCCACAATAAGAAATCGTTTGCCACCCCTCGTTCTGGGGTATGCGGGGGCACTGCTATTGCCTCCCATCTGGGCGACACATTTTGTACAAATTGCACTCCTTGCATTATCTCACGTATCTCCTCGCGTCCATGCTGCAACCTGGTCAAAATAAAGGTGGTGGACATTTCTGAACGTCCGATCAACCCCGGGGTGTCCAACCACGCTGCCACAGTGCGAACACACGATCCTTCGTACACATGGGGACATACACCCTCTATTTCCCAGGTTGTTGAACTGAAATGGAGTCCATCCTGTCGTTTAGTACGTGCCATTCATCTAATTCCTTCTGAGCACATTGTTGCTTTTTCTCCTGCGCGAAACTACAACTTCGTTGCGCATTAACGACTTCCCTGTATACGTCGATAATAAAGCCCTCATTGTTGGCAGCTGTGATTTTTTGTATATACACCTCCGACACTGAGTCACGTGAATTTGACGATAAAATTTTCTCCCATTCTGTTTCGTCTCTTGACAATTACCCAATTGTTACAGTACCATTAAAACGTGTCTGCCAACTCTCTGTTTTCTGGGCACATATTCAACTGTGAAATTGTAGGCCTGCAAAAGCGTAATGCCCATTGCGTTAACATACTCTGGACTTCACGCATGCTGTGTAACCACACAAGACACGTTATTAGCCCTCAGTGTGAACTTCTGATATTCGTGGTATGCACGTTATTTCTTGACTGCATATATAACTATAAAGCATTCTCAGTCATTCATGTCCTAGCATCTTTCAGTCGGTCCTAGTTCCACGCTTGAAAAGTCAATAACCTGTTTCTCTACACTGTCGCCAACCTGGTACAATACTGCACCTATCCCTTCTTGGCATACATCAGTCTGAAGGAACAAATTATTGCTAGCATCATAATGCGACAGTGTAGGGCAAGATCTGAATTCTCGCTTAATGTCCGAAAATGCTTTTTCCGTAGCGCTTGTCCACTCAAAACTTTTCTGCGGTGACAAAAGTTCCATCAAGGGTGCAGTGATTTTGTGAATCACGGAATATGTTCCCGGAGCCAGTTAATCCATTCGCAAAACTTTCTCAGCTGCATGTGGATTTTCGGCTGTGAATAGCTGTCAATTAGCCTTAATTGTTCCGGATTCAGCCAGTTACCTTCCTGATCGACTACAAATCCTAGAAAACTCGATGCTGGTCTTGCCCATTTGGCATTTCTCAATCGAGCACGCGAGGCCATTGAATGCAAGCATTTCCAGGTCTACTGCCAAATGATGTACATGTTCCTCCAAGCTGCATGACCATATAATGATGCTAGCGTATAATGTCCAATAATGCCATCCAGCACACACACGGATTTTCCATTAGGCTGACTAGCCCCGGGCCTAGAGCGGCACTTTTCCAAGGGACGGCATCGAGAGACACGTTTGCCTTAAATTGTTATAAGTGTCGCTGAAGACAGCTGCATTACTTCGCTATCACTGTGAAATGCGACACAGGCATGAACGCGATATTTTGAATATCTTCACTTACACGATACTCTCTAGACAGTAAGCTGCACACAACACGTATTTGATTCACATTGTTTCCATTTTCAACCTTCTGGTCACATGGAATACACTTGAAAAATTATCATTTGCATTTGATTTCACAAAACTCCCATCCAGCCCGTTTATGCTGCAATTTGATCACATAGATTGTTTCGTGTCTTTTGAGGGGGGATTTTAACTCTCACCGCCCTCGCGGAGAGAGGATTGGGCTCAGCGATAAGGGCAGTATGATTCAATATCATTTTTTACGGTTTTTGAAATGGTATAGTTGCCAGTAGTGGTGCTGATGTAATGCGGGTGGCGTGGGCCACATCATAATTACGTTTTGTACTAATGTTGATTATTTATGTTCGGTCAAACTATGAACATGTCTGAGCTTATGTGTAAAATAGGTACATGTGTATCCACATGTTTGTGTTGAGAATTTAGATGCCTACGAATCGCAAAATGAGTACCCAAGGAGCAAGTCTCAATGGTGTCAAACAAAAAAAATTACTTTTTGTTACTGATCATTTTCATTGCTATGGTGAAAACATGTACGAACCATTTTAGTTTAGCTGTGCATCGATTCCACCTCACACCTTTTCCAGTACTTGCCTTGTCTAGGGAAGTTTCAACTTCCACACCATTTTTTGTGTAACCCAACTGGCAGGTAAATGACGGTATTTTAACGCAAGTTCTTTCCTAGAGTAATGTGTAAGTCATAACCCAGTAAAAGTTACGCTGAAAGAACTTGTTTTTATTTGGGTTGCATACGGGCACATATGCCATTAGGATTACCACCTTGGTCATCAACCTGCACGACCCTGAAAAAAAGTGTCGGCTCTACCAGAACTTCATGTATTGCCAGCACCCGGATGATACCTGGGGCCCTGGGTGATATTAGCATTTTCAAAAACTACATACGTAATTATTTGACAACTCCTCAAAATCTGCCTCTACCATCTGAAGCTCCACGACACCACATTTGCAACAGAAAAAAGATTTTCATTAGTTTATTTCTTATGGAAACATTTCCAAAATAGTTTAAGGTAATGCTCTGGGACAGGTGCAGATAGGTTCTGAGGTGTGGTGAACAAGATAGGAATACATTATAACGAAGGTAACCAGGGTTACGTGCCAGACACCATTAGCAGGCAGTGTCAAGATGATATTGCTGGTGTTCTCAGTCATGTCGTCATCCTCTCTGAACGCATGCAGTTCCCTCGGTGATTGAAGACCTTTGGTTCGATAACTCGCATGTATTTCACCTTGCACTTTACGCTAAATACACAGTGCTGTGACACTGAAAAGTACTTGACCACTTGCACCCACCAGGTAGGCTTAGCTGCAGAAAGTAAGCAAACACAAGATGGACACTTTTAAGATGAAATGTGCGATTCCCCAGGCGATGCTATTCCCAGGAAGTGCTTCCCCAGGCGATGCTATTCCCAGGGAAGTGCTTCCCCAGGCGATGCTATTCCCAGGGAAGGAGAAGTGGAGTGCCTGGGTGCAAATGACCAAAGGTTCCAGTCAAGGTAGAAGTGCCATAGGTCAAGGCCTGATCTGGTTCGCATCCCACCTTATACAAGACTGGGGTGAAAGCTAATTGTGTCGCCCACCTCCATAACTCGGTAGAGTTAGTGATGATTGGGTCGTGTGGCCTACTGCCTAAAAGGGACCCTGCAAATCTGCGTCAAGTTGCTTATGTGGGGGGGGGTGTGTGTGTGTGTGTGTGTGTGTTACACTTAATGACATGCTAATGTAACAATTGGTATTGTTACTCTCTCTTGCAAGGCTGTGGGCCGCCTTGCATGCCCTTCCAATTACAATGATGTTCCTCTGCATGAAGATCCAAGGCCCATAAGACTTCCTAGGGGTGCAAACACTGTATACCAAATTAATACTTCTGCCTTTAGAGCACAGAATGCAAATTATAGTGAGTGGTAGTAAACTAAATAAAAAATTTGAGTTACTATCTCAGACAGCATATGAACCATTTGCTACATGTACAGGATTTATTTATGGACCTGACACTAAGGTCTCACGGTAACCGACGCTGCAAACAAAGACTTACACCACAAAATTACAATTTACCACTATGGGTAAACTCCTGGTGCTGAAATGCAGGAAAACTGCACGTCGACCCACCGGCACTATACAGTAAAAACCCTCTTAAGAAGTTTTCTGTAATGGCAGATGCTGTTCAAAGAAATTAATCTGAAGTTCTAGGGGGAAATCGGAAGATTTATATTAATTTATTTCAATACACACCCATCATTTGAATAAACTGATAAAATTTAAGCACCTAGCCGAGTGCAGTATAATTTACGACAGGGAAAATCAGAGGACGTGGTTTATGAATGCTTATAATTGATTTCTTCACTGTCTAATAATTAATCACCTTATTTATTTGTGCATCAAAATGAATTACTTAAAAAAAAAAGACATTTGCAATGCTCGCAAGTTGTCTGCAACATGTAGCGGCATAGAGTGGTAGTCCTTCCCCTTCCCCCTCCTTCGCCCACCAACGTGCAACAACTTCTATGCGCACTCTCAGCAGATAGAGCCTGCACCAGATATTCAAAATGTGACGTGCATTCAGTGTCATATTATTTTCATTTTCAGAGGGTTCGAAAGTTTTAGGTCAGCTTGTATTTGGTGTCGGATTAAAATCAATTATGGGTTATTTTGATGCATTATTTTCTTTATTTAAACAAGTTTGGGTGAAATGTTTATTAATGTATTATTTCCAATAATATTTTTTTTCTTTCAAATTCCTATTTTTACTGTGTTTGTTAGCTAAACTGTATTCACATATAATGTACAGCTCTTACTATAATCAACATCAAGTTTTATAAGGTTATAAGTTCTATTTTATTGATGTACATGTCAGAACCCTCATCTACTGAAATTCTGCATGTGGTAATTTTTAGGCAGTCCCCTGAATAACAATAGATGTATATTCGACTGTATTTGTGAACATTGTAACTTAATACAAATTTTCTGTCGCTAATGTTTTGTAGGGGAGAAATTAAGTCTGAATTTATTACGTTTGTATGGAATTGTGACTTAAAATTTACAGGAATACAAAAATTCAGTGCGGCCTATACTTGAAATATTAATTATCCCTCGTGTTTCATCAAAAACTTCTGCTGGGGCTTATACACATAATACGGTATACAGTACGTATACAACACTGGAAAATTCCAAGAGGTAATAGAGTAAAAAAAACAAAACAGCAACTAATTACGAAAAATATGTGAACATATACACAACCAACAGATAACACATAGAAACCAACACTGGCTAGAAAACTGCTTGAAAAAATTAGGACAACCATGACAAAATAAGTAAAAACAAAATTGGACAAAAAAAAAACCCGAAACACAGCATTTTTACCTGACACAACAAAATGGAAGCCAGGTATGCAGTCAAGAATATATATGCACAAAGCCAAAAAATTCCAAGAAGAAATTGAGTCTAGACGACTGGGAATACATGGGTATATTAGTTTTAAAGTTTTTTTTTGCCGCAGCCAGTGACTGTCGAACTGTTGCAATGGCAAAATCCAAAAATTTCCATCCAGTTATTCGCCCACACTGCACTTCATCACAAGAGAAAGATTTCTTACGTAGTTCGCACGCCCACCACCGTATCATAAATTTACATTGATAAATCTTCTGGTGCAGCCTATACCCGCCAAAAATATGGGATTTATAGGCTGTTCACGGTAAGCTGAGCACTTTTGAAAGTCATATATAAGATCAAGTAGCATGCACTTTGTGTATTCTTCCATCTTATGAAAAATTAACCCTGCCATGGATTCATTACTTTATTAATGTGTTGGTCAAGCAAAACTGTGAAATTATCAGATAAGTAAGTATTTTACAAATTTGCTAATTCTTGCACTTAGATGCACTATAAAAACCAAAATAAAAATAAATTATTAAATTTTTGCAAATGCTCAGTTAACACTTTTACTTTGATGTACATGGTATGGAAATGATTTGATTAATTTTTTCATATCTATTAACTTGACTGGGTACATGTCAACCAGTGCAGCCATTAAAATATACGCGTACGTAGTAGCGACTTTATTCGAAGGTTGATTTCAAAAAAGCTCACTTTCTTGTGAACAGCTTTACTTACCAGTATTCCTCCATAAAAAAAATTGTTTAAGAGCATTGTCACATGTAACGAATTATTTAAAAATTATGATGTAATAATTTTTTTGGAATTTATTTCAATTGCAGACAGCCAAAACAATATTCTTCAAAATTTCCACAATATTGTTTAGTATCAAACAATGACTAATTGACTAATTAAGTTAAAAAAAAAATTATAACATTATACCACGATGTAAATTGTCTAAACTTTGACAAACATAACTCCTCACTTCTCATACAATTTCTATACTGTCGCAGGTCATGATAATTTTCAGGACTTCCCTGTTGTTTGCCGCACAGGATATGAAAAATTATCGCAACACATTCCTTTTGCAATAACTTATGTTTATGGATTATCTTATTGGTTGCAGAAATAATTTTATGCAATGGCTGCCATGTTACACTTTCAAATTGGCCGATTACCAACACAGGCGATGAAATTTCAAATATTGTCAAATTCTTGTGAGGTAAATTTTGACAGTTCTAAAAAAGTAGCACGGCCACAATATATCCTTCCACTGCAGTTGAAGAAAATTTTGTAAACAAATATTTCGAGTAAAATGCACATTGGCATTTTCCTCCTTTCTGGTGTTCCATGCAATGGTAGGCACTGAAAATCTGACTGTAAGTAACTTTAATCCAGTAATTAACATAGAATATTACAGCTAGGTTGGTTATTCAAACTCGTTTTATTTTTGTAACTACAGAGTTAAATTCATTGTAAGGGAGGAGAGGCTTTTGTTTTAAGTCTTTCGTGAGACTGCAATATTTTGAAGTTCTTATGACAGTGTGGCATTTCGAGTTGCATATTGTTTGGATGGAAAAATTGAAAATTTCGCTCGTATGGAAATAACATTTAAATTAAACTTTGAAAATTTTAACTTTGATGAAAAAACAAAACGCGATATATACTTCAGTTGTACCGATACAGATACTAATTATCGGTATCGGCAGATACTTCGCCTATTACCAAAGTATCTGTATTGGGTATGGTATAAGGGCGATACTTTAGTATCGGTTGTAAACAATGAAGTCAGATTATTACTTTCTTTAGGCACAAAAATTACCATATTTTGGTTTGTATATGCCGCACATTTAACCAAAAATAAAAATAAGAACAAATACTGCATTTACTTGTGTATAGTGCACTCCCCTAAAATAAAGGAAAAAATTTTCTGGGGTACACACTATAAACAGAAGAAAGAAAGAAAGAGAACATGAGTGGTAGCCATAAATTGTACGGGGATGTTGAGGGAAGTGGCGGGACTGTCGTCTCATCTCTCCCCCCCCCCCCCACTTAACGATATCCAGTCACATCACAAACCAGAGCTGCGACGTGTTTACGCCCCCCCCCCCAAATACAACTCATGTTGCTGGTCGACTATTCCTACCAAGTCCTCTTTCTTTCCGTGGCAGAGGCTAGTGAGCCATGTTTGAATGGAAAGGGTGGGGGGTGAGGCAACTTCTTTTTAGATAAGGATAGTGTGACATCTCGCATGACAAATAAAGAGAGCTGGTCAAAAAAAAATGTTGGAAATGTTTAGTACTAAGGTTTCAAAATTTTTTTTTATTTTGGCTTTTTGCACCAAAGTTATTTAATTAAAGTATTTTTCAAACATATCACAATCACCACACATTAACGTAAAAAATAATTTGTTCCATACTTATTAACAGGTTGTCACAAGATTTTGGTGTAATTTTATTAAAAATTCCCCCCCCCCCCCCCCTCTACCTGTGGAACTTTTTTTAAAAATCATGGTGTGCGCTATACACGATAAAATACGGTATACATCGCTCAAAATAGTTGCACCTAACATCGCTTGTATTTCAGAGCAAATTGTTTCACCTGAAAATGTTTAAAGATGTTTTCTTTTGTGTTTTAAGGTTGTTTTATCTGGTAAGGTTGGTGTGTCATTGTATATGGGATGAAATTAACATGACTTTAAATCTTAATATTTAACTCAAAGGGCAGCATCTTCACAAATAAAATTGTATGCCCAAAAGCATATACTCTACCACTTATCAGCAAAAAATTGTTTGAACATCAAGCGACTTGTGTTATAAGTGTTCATTTTCAGTAACTTTTTGTGGGAAATTGGAAGATTTATATTAATTTATTTCGATAGACATGCGTCATTGAATAAACTAATATGAAAATGCCTATTCGACACCTTTTGCAGTCTAATAATGGGTAGGTAAGCACCGAGCAGAGTGCAGTGTAAATCATGACAGAAAATCACAGGATGTGGTTTTGAATGATTAATTATTAAAGACAGTGAAGAAATCAATTATCTCAATTGTGTCACAAAATTACAAGTTTCCTTAGCAGTAAAATATGATTAATTACTTTAAAAGATAAACATTTGCCACGCGTGCAAGGTGTCACCAACTGGTAGCGGTGTGGAGAGGTCCTCCTCCCCATCCCCTTTCCACACATAAACCAACAGACATGACAATGCCCAATCAATAACTTCTCCGTGCACTCTTCGCTGATAGTGCACGCAGGACATTTAAAATTTGACATGCATTTGGTGTCATATTATTTGCATTTTCAGAGGGTTTGAAAGTTTTAGGTCCGCTTGCATTTTGTGTAGGATTACAAAATTATATACAGTATTTTAAGGAATTATTTTCTTATTTAAATGAGTCTAGGAGAAATGTTTTAAATGTATTATAACAACTATAATACATATGTCGCTGTTCGTATTCGTACAGATGCAGCAATATATCCACGCACACACTTTGACCGAAGTTAACCCTACTCTCTGAATTTACGATATAGACAAATAAATATTATTCACTCACTACAAAAGTGTTGAAAGTGTGGCTTTTTCAGGCCACATGCATTTCAATAATCATGTTAACAATTTACAAATACATTTTTAATTAAATAATTTATTTGCTGAATCATTCAGAAAAATCAACACTGCGCACTTTTCCTGATACGTAAATTATATTTGTGTCACTTCATTGTGGAAGGCGCAAAAGGACGCAGTAAACACGTGCCAATGCCAATGTTACATATCACTCAAGAAAACGCACAACGGTAACATTACCAACTATGCTTGGAAAAAGCAAATAAAAAATTATTAACTACAGATTAAATATTCCGACAACATGATGATAGTATAATAAACGCTATGAGAAAAAAAAAAAAAAAAACACAACAACGGCCGTTCCCCGCGCTGGAAACTGGAAACACAAACATGGCTAGCCGTTGGCTGGAAACTTTTACTGTTCCTACGTGTTGGCACAGATGCTGCAGCAATTCATCAGTTGATACAATACTGTACGAACGAGAGCATTTACGGTTTACATAGAGTGTAGGTTGGTCACATTGTCAGATTTTACCCCACTTATACGAAATGGACAATACACAAATACACAAGAGAAAGTATAAAAACACTAACTGTTATAAATCCTGAACACAAAATTTAAAAAAGTCTCAATTTCTTGTGTACAGGCAGAGCTGAATGGAAGAATGGTAACTGTTTACACAAGTCACGCACTATTCATTTGATTAATCGTTTTCTCATATGTCACACAAATACAGTATTCCCCTTTAACATAACTGTATATATTTCAGGCCTGCCATCTACATCACGAAAATATTCAACTCCATGAGCTGCCAACAATATTTTAAAATACATTACAGAATTATTTTTAAAACCATGTCATAAGGGAAGTACAAGACATTTCCCTTCAATAATAAAGCAAAGAAAGAAAACTCAAGAAATTTTAAGGTAAAAACAAAATAATGTTATATTAAAAATTTAAAAAAGAAACATTCACTTTATTTTAAAAATTATGTTCATAACCTTCCTGAACACTTGTACATACTTTTTATCTACATATACTCCTATTGTTAGTAGTATCATTTAGAGCTGCTTAATTAAAATCTACAAGTGCAGTCACATCATACAACTAAAATGAAGTATTAGCGAACACTTACACTAACACATAATAAAATTTACACAGTTACAAATTAACTGTAATGTATAGAAAGCCATGACATAAAAACAGAACCATCATCAAGTTGAAACTTAGTCAACCGTGAAGGCATAAATGAAAGTATGAACAGAGCTTCGGGTAATTCATTCAACAAAATACTAAAACAACAATTCTTGAATATGAATTCACATTGCAGAAGTGTTCATGTTGCGCTGCTGCAAATGGCAAAGGAAACCTAAAGATTACGGAAAGTAGCTAACACAATACAGGCCTTGACACAGCCATACGAAACTAGCTTTTCATGCCAACAGTATCAAATGGTTATAAGAACAAAATCTCAGACTACATTTTTCCTCATAACTATACTGTAATATTATATTATATTTACAAAGACTAATAAAATTTTCATTGCTCTATTCCTCCCAATGTGTGAAAAATTATAAAGAATTTCAAATGAATTACATCACAAAATTAAAAATGAACATCCTGTATCAACGTACAACTTCATATTTTTCAGAAATAAATGATTAAGATTGTTGGAAACCTTGTAAGACACTGAGTGTGTTCACAGAAAGTACATGGCTCAGGTTTCACAACATTAATGCTGCTGCCTATCACAAAAGACATACTCAACACTTTCTTTTTAGGTTAACCACAATTTTGACAGGATAACGCACACCACATTCGTCGTTCCTACCAAAGAAGCACAACAATAGTGTACCATTAACATTAAAAACAGTTTCAGTCAATATAGTTTATTCTAAAAATAAAATTTATGCTGTAAGGTGAATTTTAAATTGCAGGTACCCAGGTTCACACCGGACCGCTGCAATCACCTCATGGTGATATTAACTAAAACAGAAGAAAAAATATACAAAGATGAAAAATCTAATGTCTCACCACTTTAATATTAACAATAATAATTAAATTTACTCATATAACTTTTCAGCCCCCAAATAGCAGCAAGCCTTGGTTCAGGTACACAGATGCATAAGAACACAACATAAGCAAAATACACAAAGAGTCCGGGAAGGGGGGGGGGGGGGGGGGGGGAATACAATATACCAGTTTAAAAAAAATTGCCACCATACAATAAGAACAAAACTAAACCATTCACATATAAAATGAGGATAACGAACATACAATAAATTTGCACTAGGCCTATGGTCATAACCTACAAAAGCTAGGGTAAAACCAGCAATCAAATTTGCAAACTTGCCTACAATCAGCAAGACAACTGCTATGTAAACTAAATTGAAATAATATTTAATCCTTTATCAAACGCTACAACTTTTTTTGTGACAATTATCAAGTTATTTGTAGGTATACTTATTCATTAAAAGTAATCATCTGACTAAGAGATGTTGCTGAAGCCAACAAGACTGTCTGTCCGAATTCATCAAGTTGGTGTCAAGGGTAAGTAAAGTATGCAAGAAATGCTGAGAAAATTATTCTCTTTACTATTGCAGTGGTAACAGGCATGTAACATGTCTGATGGCGGTAAAATCAAACATTACTGTGACCTCGCGGTCAAGTACAAAAAGCATCAATTACGTGAAAAATACAATGAACACTGAATAAAATTATTGCACATACAATGTTACATAAATAAGTACTCAAACACAACAATGGCGTATACAAAGACACGGTGTCGGCCGGCCACGTGGCTATACTGATGTTGCTGTAAAATATTCAAACACGAAAAATACCCTCAAATACATACATAAAAAGAAAGATCTTAAAACTGCGCATAGCAATAACACAGAAGTTACAATGAAATGCCATAAACATAGGTGGATGGCACCGGATTCAAATTGTGCAGCATATCAAATCCAAAATTGGTAAATGTGGACAATTTGAAAATTTCAGCGACCACTTTGTGTGTGATGCACATTTTAGCGAAGATTGCAGTAGCCCAGGAATAAAGAGGTTAAATAGAGGATCCTTGCCTACACGTGGCTTGCCAGGTAAGCATGGACTAGGCCTACAACTGGTAATATTTTAAAAATATTTAAAGCTTTTCTTTATTTTACAATGCCCAATGCTGGCATTTTACATTAATCACAGCACTATTTTATGTACAGAAAGCCTAAACATTTTTATTGTGTTGAAAACATTACAGAACTAACAACATTATTTAGAATTGTTTTTGGCCCTTTGTTGCTTTACAGAAAAAACCATTCACCTCTTATAGGAAAAAGAATAAAATGGTTACAGCACATATTATGTGAATAACTTTTTAAAACTATTATAATTTTACTGTTGCACCATTGCTTAAATTAATGTGTACAAAAACTATCTTCTTTGCACCTATTTGCCTATAAAATCTTAGAAAGGATGTTAACATATAGAACTACACATGCCACTTTGCTGCTAAACTTACAATAGATGAAACAGTACATTGTGATTTTTTTCCAGATATTAACTTTATAGGTGCTTGATTAACAGCAAACTACTAGTACAAAAATATAACATAATTTTGCTCATTTCATTTAGAGCTGATTCCACATGATGTTCTGATAAAGGAAGAAATGCTTGATCCATCAGCTGAAGAGACAGCTGACCTACTAGTCATGGACCAGCTGTTTGAAAGCATTAATGGGAATTGTCGTTTTCCTGTAGAAGGAAAACATTAAGGTGTTGACATGTCCCACATGGTGTCCCCTCAGAGACCGTTCCGTCACGTCGCCAGCCATAGTGTCCAATAGTTCACTTATTGCCCATGTGAGGGCAGTGCAACGATAGTGTACAGTGTTCCACGTGTGTGTTTATGTTATTTTTCATGGCCTTTTAAATTTCTATTTTCAGTACTTATTATTTATGAAGTGTTTTGTTTATACTCGCTCACTGCTACATAAAACACAAGTACCAACCATAGTCCATGTGCAAAATTGCACCTTTTACTTGCTTGTTTAGATTACGCATTTCTTCAGAGTTTTCATGTGTGGAAAATAAATGTGTTAGTTTTTATAGTGATTTGACGTAACGCACGTTAAAAACATTGAACTAGGGTGATACACCTCAAGGCAAAACTACCACAACATTGAGGTTACGTGTTATGTCAGCCTAATAAATGAAGAGGGTTAATGTTTTTTATCCATTTATTTCAAAATATAAATGTCTTTTGATTAAACATGATTAAGTGTTATTTGTTAAGGGTGAGTGGTGTCTTTTCTGAAAATAATCTCATGTTTCAAATTTGAAGCCTGTAGGTTACCTTGATGTCCCACTCATTATTACTGAAAAGTATTGCAGCTTAAGATTTTTGTGCGCATATTTATAAGATCCTTTTAACTTTTATAAACACACCTATACAAAAATCATCTGCTGTACAGCTATTTGTACTTGCATATTCAAACGCAAGGGTTGTAATTCTATAGTGGTTATACTAATAAAAATTCAAATTCTCAAGTATTAATGAAGTTCTATTTGACAGTTGTTCTAACTAGGCCTACAATTTATGTGAATGACATTTTAAAGTAGTACCTGTATGTTTTAAAATAAGGTTTCAGTGTGCAGTGCCAGAAATTTGTGTGTTGTGCATATGTTTTGTTCATATTTTCATTGTAACAATGAACACATTAGTATTTGTGATTGAGGTAAACTTTAATTGGTTTGTATGGTGATTCACCTTAACCAGCCTTTTTAAATTAGTAAGAAACGTTACCAATCAGTATTTCTTACAAAGTTTAAAACTTATGATCTGTGGAACCTACAAATTTTTCTTAGGGTTAAAAGATTTACTTTTGTCTGTGACATAGGTCTTTACATTTTGTTGTAAGTTTTGTTATAAATCACTGACAGTGAGATACACCATATTCACGAATCTTTAACTGGGTAGAAATTTGTAGTGTTGGTCTCTGAAAAGCACATCATCTTGGATACAAGAAATCACACAAGTTTTTTTTTATTTAGTGGTTCACAGTCTTTTTAAATCTAAAGAGTGCATTCCACACTGAGATGCATTGGATGATGAACGAGTAAGTTGAGTTACGCAGTCTTTTACCTATAAATTGTGATTACAGGTCATGTTTTTCATATACTTTGGTAGCAGCCACAGCCAGATGACACTGGCCAGCTGAATTTCAGTCACTATTAATCTTTTAAAAAGAATCTCGAAATACAAAGTTGACTATATGAGATACTCTTGCGCTTCAAACCATAAAGATGAGGTGGACTACTGTAGGCCTATACAAATTATCATTACATTTTTGTGAGATAATCTCACATCCTTTCTGGAAAATGGGGAAAAGTCAGGGAATTCCATGTGACAAGGAAAAGTCGGGCAATTTTCACCGGGATTAGGGAAAATGTACACAATTTGCTACTATACAAAAGTTGTTAGTTGTGTAAATACAGGTTAGTGTACTTATAAGCATATGAAAGTTAAAATTTCAATTTTTAAATTTGTGAACTGGCAATAGGACCTATATGTGCAAAATAACTGATTTTTTGTGTGTGAAGTCTATAACGTATGTCGTGAGAAATGTAGATGGGCTGAATAAAATGATGGAGCTGCTTGTTTTGTCTGTGGCAGTGCAATTTAATTCTGCTTCACTGATTAGGAATTTGTTCTGTCAGTGATGGGAAGAAATATGGTTTTGGAAGGTTTTGACCCTGAAAATAGGTCAGGGGAAAATGAGATTCTGCATGAAAAACACGGAAAAGTCAGGGAATTCCAACCAAAGTGGACACCCTGGTAAAAGAAATCCCAAAATATCAATTTTTATTTTATGTTTGTGAACAGGTAATAACACATCTCTGCCAAGTGACATAGGGCCGTACTTACAAAATAAAATATTTGTGTGCTTGTAATGGGCACTCGTGTGATGTCAATACTATGTATCATAAGAAATATTGATGGTCTGAATAAAATGTTCGCCCTGCTTTTTGGTCTATTGCTGTGTAATTTAATTCAGCTTTGCTGATAACGTATTTGTTCTGTCTGCAGTTTTGATAACGAGTGAGGGAAAATACGCAATGAGCATACAAGTAGATTGTACACAGGGTTTCTACCAGTGTTCAATTTACTGTGAACAGCCTGTAACTTTCAGTACCCTGAGGTTTATTTACTGTAATTAAAAAATAACTTTTGTTGTGTGTTTTTATATGTTTTAGGTTATTCTTATATGAAATGTAATTATTTTGTATGTATTTATAGTCATTATTGGATTCATTTCTAATACAATTTTTGCACTACGGAGTTTACTGTACTTACTCATACAGAGGAAGAGTTTGGAATACAGACGATGTTGGGATAAGATATTTTCATTTTTTGTGCTCATACACTTCAATGAAATGTAATTGTTTTTGTTGTATCTGTTAATTTGCCTTGAAAAAAGATCACATTGATAACGTTATTGCAACAAGAATGGACTGGATGTTTTTTTATATTTACCTTGACGCGTGCTCCCCTTTGTGGATAAGTGGTTAGGACGCTGACTGCCCTCTCATACCTTACAAGTTAGAAGGGAGTCAAACACCAAGGTGAATCAGAGAGAGAGCAGTCTTATTCTCCGTACCATAAGGGATGCCAAAATCGGGATGCCAACTGTCCCAATAAAGGTGAATGAGATCAATCAGATACGAGATATGAGTGATTGTGGGGGTGAGCAATCTGGCTTACACAGACAGGATTGATCCGCAGCGGCCTTGTGGGTTGTCGAGCGGGGATGAAGTTGGCTACGGACTGTTTTGGCTGCGCGTGGGGAACTGCCTTGGGAAGGATTTGAACCGTGATCACCCTTCCAAAAGCCAACATTACTGTGCAGAAGTTGGGGAGTACTTCTGTTCTCGGGTGTCGACCAAAAGTATCCTGCCAGAGCTTAGTCTCACAATGCTTGATAGGCTAGAGGGGCTCTGTGTGTTGGTATTCGAGTTTGATGCCTGTATAAGGGTTGGTTGAACGGGAGTTTCCTCAGTCGGATTCTCCGTCTGGTTCACACCAACCTAACAAGTGTTTTAACGGGGTTTTGAGGTCAGGGGGTAATATATTGTACTCAATAGGGCCATTCTCGGATTCACTAGTGGGCAGTGCACTTGGGTGGGAGTCATTAATTATCTGATTTAATAATGCTTGTTTCAATGAGGCACACCTCTTGCGTCTCCTCTGACGGCTTCTAGCACCTCCGTGCTATTTGCGCATTCAGCAGTGAAATATAACAATAAAAAAAAAGGTTGTCAACAGGGGTTGCGGACGAGCAGTCTGGGCAGGACGAAATCTACAGTCACTCCCGCAGACCTGCTGTCCACAAGGGCAACCCAAGTAAATAAACCCTGTGCCTTGTATCGGCGGCGTATGCACTGGAATCTCAGGTATTAGGGCCTTTGTCAGACCCTGTCTCCTGAGGGATACAGCACAATGCACAGCCAGATAAAGACGTGAAGTTAGATGGAATTCACTGCGCATGAATGACTATACAACACTGAATTAATAAAGCAATAAATGGCACAGGATCTAAAATTAAAATTACGGTAAGACACACACAAATAGGTTAAGTTTGTAACGTAATATTTTATTATGTTTAAAAAATCACACTGTAGCAAGACCTGGCTAATTAATACACTCTAATAGCTAGGTAAAGAAATATTAGAGTTCAGCAAAATATATGTATCTCAATCTACAGGCGAAGGCAAGCCTGGGAGAAATTAATATAATAAAAATTAATTCTTTTTAAAATTACTAATTAATGATAAAACCAAATGTACGCTATTTACAGCACGAATGTAACAAAGGGGCTCTATCCAGTGGGAAGTAAATCGTGCAAAAACCTGTTACCGCGGGAGTCAAGGGAAGTTGACTGAGGTAAGGGTAGTGGGTACAGGTGTGGGATTTACCAAACGTTGAGAGCTGTCCTGGGCGGTCAGATGAAGAAAGTCTTGTCCAAGCTGGGGTTGGAGTGCTGCGGCCTTCTGCAAGCTGCCGGCTGGGTGTAGAGATCTGAACCCTGCCTCGGGCTGCTGAAGTGAAGGAGGTTGAACCGTGGGTGGGCTGCAGGAGAGGAGAGAGAGTTCCACAGACTGTAGGAGACTGACTGTGTCAGCGATTTTCTCGGGCGGGGGGTAACGTAACCTTTAAACACAGGGGCTGGTTTCTCTGCTGCGGGAGCGCCGCTTGATTTATTATCTCCCCTGGAGGCAATGATATTTTCATTCACCCGGACTGAAGCAGGCGTGCTGTCACTTCAGAAGGTCACAGGGTGCTGCTATCTTGCGGGCTGTTTGAAAATTCTTGGCCAGGCAGGGTAGTGTAGTATAATTTAAATAAATAATATTACTTCATCAGGATTGCTCTGGCACGTTCCTTCTTGATTGCATGTGGAAGAATATAATTTCAGATGTAAAGTTCAGTTACGCAGTTGACTCACTAATGTATGAAGTCTTTTTAATATTATTATTTCCAAGTCTCAGCAGCCAACAAATCTGATTTCGCCCTGCGCTCGGCACTCAGATGGGGCGAAATCGGCCGTAGAGTGTGCAACTCGGTAGCACAGAGGCTGGCATGTGTCAACCTTGGTATAGGCCGTTCACGATAAAGTGAGCACTTTTGAAGCCTTAGTTACATTTTTCTCTCAACAAATTTATATCCTTCCACCACTGGTTAATGCAAACCCTACCATGTGAGTAATAAATTGTGTATACATTCACCATGCCTAAAACCAAAAGTCAGAGGCCACACTGAAATGTATTTATTGGTTATTATGTCTGATGAAACAGCTTCAAAAAGTGCTCACTTTACAGTGAATAGCCTGTAAGAAAATAGCTTACACGAAAGGTATATCAGGAAATTGTACTCCCTTATTATAGACCTACTAGTATATTCTGCATCTTGGAAATCTTAGAATATGTATACATAGACATACCTAGCAGAGTTAGGATTTGTCATAAAACTAGGGATATATCAGAGAATCGCATGAAAGCTATATTTCTTGCGAACTTGTGAAAATAGTCTGCATATCCAATACAAAATGTTCTGAATAATATGTGCAATTTTATTCCGCTAATTGGTTTAAATTTTACATGATTACTTTATTAGCACGACTAGCTGTTGTATTGCCATGCTGTGTCCTTAAGGCATTTAGCAAACATTATTATCTAGCCATTTAACTTCATTTTGGTAAAAGCGACAACCTTTTCTTCATTTGATAATTTTCAGTATTAATAACTGCAGTAGACATTTTGGAACTGAAATATTATAGGATTTTCACAAGTGATTCACTGTATACTACTAATACTGTGTGAAATGAAGTATACGCAATATGCAAGTATATACATGTGGGAAATGTTAAGTTTTCCTTGCAATATACATTGGGTATTTGTTTCAGGTTCATTATGCAGTAAAATCAGAATAGTTCTTGCAATGTTGCATTGTAAGGGAGTCTTTAGCAACATAAGCAAATACTATGTATTTTAAAACGTTACTGGGAAAATTATTTTTGTGGAACATCTGGTTGTCGAAGGAGGGAGTGGTTATAATATTTCATATTAAATTTGTTCAATGAAAATTAATAATTCTTAACAAATTGAAACTATCAATTTTACTGAAGGCAAAATATTTTTTACTTGTTGAAATTATAAATAAAATACTTATCCCTAAACTTTAATAATTAGAAGGAATAGCAAAGAAATTTTAGTGATAAGTATTTTGATCACACACAATTTTTGTTGTCAGTAAAATAAACTGATTCAATATGTTTGGAAGTTTGTTACATATAAATTTATGAATTTCAAATTCGGCACCACTGCATGTTAGATTCAAATAGCCCGCCAATTTTATTGGCAGTTATTTCCACAGCCACACGAGAGCTAGTAGCACCATTTAATGGCATTGAAGTCCACTGCTTGAGTGAGCTTTCTATAATTATTACTGTTCTATGATACAATACTGAGGCTGGAAGAGGATAAACAAAAAAACAGGTCTGAACACGTCTGTGCTTGCTCAAACCATCTCTGATGCACATCATTTATATATATATATATATATATATATATATATATATATATATATATGTATGTATATACATATATGTATATATACATATATGTATATATGTATATATATACATATATGTATATATGTATATATATACATATATGTATATATGTATATATATACATATATGTATATATGTATGTCATATATATATATATGTAGACTCATCCCTATATATATATATATATATATATATATATATATATATATATATATATAATATATATATATATGGATGAGTCTCAACATTACAATTTGGCGCATGTACATATCTAGTTACACAGTTTTTGCAAAATAACATTTGACTTGAAGACTCCTCCCCATTCTGAACAATTTCTTTGTGGAAATGGGACTATAAAATAAAAAAATATAAAAAAATCACCACCCATAACTTAGGGGTGGAATTTCATCTTGTAGAAGTGTGTTTAGGTGAAAATTGTATATAACTAATTTTGTAGCATGTTTTCTATTGAACAATTTTTTTTTTTTTTCAAATCATGTTTCTAGGACCAAGAGGAACTGAGCTATTCCAGTTTCTGCAAACACTTAAAAAGGGCAAATATGCTGCATTGTGCCAAACTAATATGGCCACTACGAGAAAACTAGCAAAAATAAAATTAAAATAATATTTTTGAAGTACCAAAATGTTAAGGTTACAACCAAAAAATTTCAAATAAAAAAAAGGCAGAGCAACAATTTTTTTTAGACCACTTCATTTGGAATGACCCAAAAGTAAGTACACCAGTATGTATCCGAGTTCAGAAACTGCCTTAATTATCGTACAGTGACCACAAAGGGAAATTTAACTGTTTTACTATTTCCGCTTTAGTTATCTTCCCGCTATCCACTTCATTTATAATTTCGAGTTTTTCCTCCAATGAAAACTTGCGTCATTTGCGCTTCGTTACCATTGCACTGCAGCATGTAGAAAAATCACAAAATAAAATTATTAATTTTGCATGCTTTCAGATAAAAACATTATCATTCAGCAGAAAGAGAAACAGCGGCAATGTCATAGGTATTACAGCAGTGTGCGGGAATGGAATTTTGTCATCAGGAAATATCCTTGTTGTTGGTGGATGGGAGGGGGGGGGGGGAGAGAAATTCTGTATATGCTAAAAATTAGATTCCAGCTAGAAAAGTCTTATTGTTTTATATTTTTATACACTTAGTTGTTGTATACCGAATTAATCACTTGGGCTTGGAGCATTTATATAAAATAATTGCTTTAATTTTAATAGGAAAATACCTTACAACTTTTTTTTAAATTGTAAAAAAATGTTTGACTTACTACACGATACAACAGAAATGTCACTTTTAATTTGTTTAAAAATATAGGCTTGATGTTTTTAGTTTGCTGCTATTTTCTATATAATTTTATGACGCCTAAGGAACTTTTGAATTATTTGTTCCATTTTTGGTACAGTGGAATCCCGAAAATACATTTTTCAGTGGACCAAGAGGAAAAAAACGTTACAAGTGGGAAAACAGTGGATGAAAACTAGATTTTAAATCTGAGAAAATCATACATAACCTCAAAATGCATGTGATTGCACCAACAGCCTAAATACAGTAAAACCTTGTTAATTAGAAGTTTTTATTCTCCCCAAAATGGAAGACTAGGATTTTATATGCTTTTTCATGTATGGTTAATTCAAAATTTGCCTTTTATGTAATTCGAAGTGGGATTTCATCCAAAAGTGTATATGAAGTTCAGATTCATTAATCAAAGCTATAATAACTATACTAAACATGCATCGCCTACACTGCCACGTGTGCCAGCACAAACCTGCAATTTAAAACTTCAGCATTAACGAAACCTGAGCTGCACACCGCACAGAGTCCAAGAAAATTTTGTTGAAACCTACACCATACGAGACAGAATGTTCCACGTATGTTCAAACAATCATCTGCTCGTGCTCGTATTGATCCAGTGTCCCTGTTCTAACTAAATGCCACTGCCCCAACATTATAACGGGCATCTAGTGAAACATGGACAGCACACCAGAAGCTGATACAATACTCTGGCTGTTCACTTTAGTTGTCTGTGCTAGCGCAAATAAAACATATTTTTTCAGGCACAAAATCTGTAGAAAGCTAACAAATGCTGTAGTCTTAAGGGGGTTTGACGTCTTATATTACTATTAATTATTCTACTGACATTCTTTACAGTTACGCATGTATGCATTAAGACATTTGGTAAAGGTTTAGAACTACTGGGGCAAATGTGCTGTAGGCAGATGTGCCCTTGTTTATAGTGGCAGTTATTTTAGTAAAATAAAGGTAGGAATACAAAGCACGTGTTATTTTCACATAAACAATGTGCATTTAGGCCTCTAAGTTTTTTATTTACTCGTCCAGTGTTCTCACTTCCTTTGTCGCCCAAGCTATGCTCAACCCAGCGATGAATATTGCCACAATTAATTTGCACATTACAATTTTCGCCAACCAATACTTGCTGAATAAATTTTCAAACCCTTACAATAGCAAACAAACCAGCAACCAATTGCTTTCAATAATAACGCCTGTCAAACTATTGCCACGTCCTGCCAAATTTTTTTGACGCTAATATCAAAATCATAGAACGCTCAATACATAGTCAGAGATTGTGTAATTTGTTCTCATTGTTTCTAACCGAAGGGTGCTGTAAATGTGCAAGAAGGAGAATGTGAGATGTTTTCTCATTATCACGAACCTACAGGTGTAGTAAACACAGAAAGGTAGGAAATAGAACCGGAAAAATTGCTACGGGACGTAAACAATACTATCAATAGTACCAGTTGTCGATTATCCGCATTATTTTGCGTAATCTGCTGCGAATGTACCGTCTGTTTTGAACGGACGTTACAGGAAAACTAACTATTAGCAATAGTTGAAAGCGGATAGTAATTAGCACTGTTTATATAGGAATTTTGGCAGGACCAAAATAAATTAATGAGAAATATGGTAAAATGTGCATAAAGGGAACAAATGTTTGAGAATCCACTGTAGTAAAATATGAGTACATTAATACAAATTTACTCAAATTAACTCTACTGGAAGTTTTACCGTCTGTGAACACACACATATCGAATCACAAAGCGCAAACGCAATCACAGCCAAGTAGCATCGGGCAGGTTACGACTGTAACTTACTGAATCTTTATACTAACAAAGCTATGTCCTCTATCGATAATGGAATGAAAAATAGCCAAGTAAATAAATTATATTTTCTCATAGCAAATTTGCTATGTTTGGAGTTTTGACGTGTCTGCGACGAGTGAGCCCAACACAGAATTAAAAACAAACAAATTCCAAACAAGAAACAAAAATAATTTGATGGCACGGTACAAATTGTTTTAACAAAACCCATATTAAAAAACACAATGTTAGGTCTCAGTAAAATTGAAACAGAAAAGTACAAAACAAACATCAGCTTGTAAAGCATTCACAACACATTGTATGTAAAATTCTGATAATTTATTAATACTGCAGTATTTATACTCCTGTTATGTAACAAAACAACAAGCATAGCAAACTGCCTCGTTATGTAGGCGCATCAGTCACTGCCACCTTGCACGTTTGATGGCAGGCGGCAACACCTAACAAGAATCCCCCCCCCCCCCCCAATCCATTTTATGTATACAAACTCCCGCCAGTCACGCTGCCATTTCCTGCTTAGTAAATCTTTTTTCTACCCGACCTTGTTTATGAGAGACATGAAAGAATGAGCAGTACAGAAGTTCTTGTCATAATACCCAGGACATGGGTTTAAAGAAAAATCACTGCACTCAATATTTTGAGCTGTAAGACACTTCGTTTGAGTGGTTTTGTGTTGAATAACAAGACTCCGTAATGTCTGGACAGTATCTAACGCTTGAAACAATAGCTTGGAAAATGAAGGGAAATGACGAAATGAGGTAAGAGTAAAAGGTTTTGACAGCTGCCAAGCCTACATAAAAAAAAGGGGGGGAGGCAGGCTTTGCATGGGGATTATTTTCAGTATTTGTTTGCAAGACACGGAAAGCTCATGGCGGAAATTTTCTTGTTTTACCTCCAAACCTACACCATATTATTCCCCCCCCCCCCCCCGTAGCACTTTTGTGATACGTTTTCATGAAGCAAATTTTATTTTAAAACTGCTCCATTTCTTTTTGTATTTTTTTTATTTAGATTGACGTATATGAAACTTTTCATGTCCGGAGATTTTAAGTCATTTTAATATCAGTTTTTCAAAACTGGGAATGGTAAAAACTGGTGTTTTTAAAGTCATAAAGGATGTGCATCTTTATTATTACGCCATAAAATTACAGTCGCCGCTGGAAGCCACAGAAGCTAGTTACAGATGGAAAGACTGCATACCAGTTGCCAGTTTTAGCGGCTTGTGCATAGAGCACCTTTCTGGAGACCTTACTTTTGAGAAAAAAATTGCAAGAGGCACGTGGGTAAATACTGCATATACTAATATTTAGAACGTGCAATAGCATCACTGTTTTCTGAGGAAAATGCATGTTCCAACTAAAAACACTAATAAAAACTTTCTAAAACTCAAAATTATGTGATTCGAAGTCAAAAATTTCAGCTCCGGGCATTTCGAATTATTAAGGTTTCCCTTTAATGTTTATAAGCATGTTTACTTTAGAACGAATATAATGTAATGCAAGCACTGTTACACAACTATTATCCTCTGTTTACCATGAGTTAAGAGAGGGACACACCTTAATAGTCACTGTACCGTACATTACGAAACACAGTCGCATGCAGACTGGCATGACAGCCTGCGGCAAGTGGCTACAGTTGAGATTGGGCGAGTCCATTCGTCCGACCGACACGCAAGTATTTTGCTGTGCGTTATCAGTACTGAATGACAGGCGTAGAACGTCAGCAGTAAAACATCAGTTGATGCAATAATTACAAGATTCACGAGCAAGGCTTCTTCACCACAAAGCATTTTGGCTTTCATGACCACATTATAGGCTTTTGGAGAGGAGGAAGGGAAACAAATTCCAGGACATCTGACTAAAATCCAATGCAATTTCCGTAATTTTCCCGAGCAGTGGAATTACTGAACAATTCCCATTTTTCCTGGTTTCCCCGGTCAGTAGACACCCTGTATTGTATACAACTATAGTGCCATGGTTGTTTACATTAATTTTAACAGTTACGTTTTTGTCTGTATTAACCATCCAAATTAAATAAGTTGTTTTCTGCGGAACATAAACAGACTTTGCACTATATATTAACTGTATTTCGTACAAAACAAATTACATAGCATTAAAAGGCCTAGTGTATTTTCAGACACCTCAAAATTATTTAGTATTAACGGGAACATCATAGTAACCGGGTTTGTACCAACGAGATTCAACTGTATTAATATATATAAATTTTCTTTTGTTTAGAAAGTTTATAAAAATTATTCTCATAGATGTGTTAAGTTTACTCTGCATTTAACATTATTGTATTTTAAAACAAAGGCCACACACTAAAAATGACACAATTTGTCTGCTGGGACATTACATCACATTATTCCCATAGTAAAGCACGTGGACCGTGAACTGGCCAGCAACGAGGAATGCTCAACTGTGCCTGGTTTCATGTCATGAGCAGCCTGATAGGTATGGTACAACTTTTGTCAGCTGGACAGTTTTTTTTAAATTCACACCACAGCTCTGGCCCAGGACCTTAGTGTTCTACTCTCTCAATGACCCAATTCAGGACTTACAGTAGGATGCACTTGTTACCAAAAGAGTTAATTTTTTAATGATTCTCCCTAGCAGCTTGATGATGCACTCTACTGTATATCGTTGCACACACTACTCCTTTCGCTCTCGCTCTAACTAATCCTTTCCTCCTGCTACCTACTGGGGTTTGCCCTTTACCTATTCCTCGGATAGAAACGGAGTGGAAAGGGGGTGAGATATAGTTAATGTTAGGTAATAATTCTAAATTAATTATATCCAGTGTGTTTGAGTGCTGATTCCTTCCTCTATAACGAGTTAAGGGAGCTTCCTCCAGAAGTGTAGTTTGTATTGCCTGGCGAGGTCACGGATATCTGGGATTTCTCAGAGGATTTTTAATCGGAGGGGAATCAAACCCCAGGGTGAGTTTGACCACATAGACCTCCTTCCTAGGGAGTTTGATCTTGCTCACCGTGAAGACTGCCAAAATGTGTGACGCCAGCTGTCATCAACTAACAAAGGATAATAACAGGTATGCTCAAACCAATGAAATGAGTATAAATTAAATTCTCCGGCAGTTCCTACTCGGTTTCTCGGGTGCTTCTCGGGCAACTATGAGGGGTGGACTTAGTTGGATTTCTTACGGGGACAAAGTCCGGGGCAATAGTCATAACCTTACGTGAACAGACTGGTTTTGGGGGGACGTGAACAACAATCAGTTTCCAGGTGGCGGTATGTATTTTTGCACGTATTGGTTGGTTTGCTTGGGATGGTACACGATTGTGGTGGGGTCTAGACTCGGGACCTGTTTTTTCATTTCTCTAGGTTGCTTAAATATTCCAGGTTGGGCCAACACCAATAAATATCCAATAAGTGATCTAGATATGAACTGCATTCCTTTGTTATAAGGGGCGGTTCCTTGTGCGGTTCACAAAGGGGTTTAATAGGTTGAGGACCCTGTGGATATTCGATGGACATGCTGTAAGTTACTGTAGTAGCAGATAGGATAACTCTCTTTGTAATGCCAGTCAGGCTAAATGGCAAATCTGGCTACTGCATCCTCCAATCTTTCGTGGCATTAGTAATGCTGCTAGTTAAGAAAAATAAAATGCAAATGGCTCACAGTTACCCATTTTAAACAAAATGGCGCATTCTTGATCCACCCAGCATCGCTGAAGCCCTCCTGGGTTCAGAATTCTTCAGACAATCCAAGATAATGAGCATCTAGCAATCCGGATAGACGAGAACGGATTTCTTGGGAGACGCGGGTGTACTGGACAATACCCAGGTGCTCCCACATCTTATTCAGACTATTGCCTTCTTCAGGTACCAGGGGTCCAACTACGTCTGGTCCACTTGCATCTATCCAGAAGCGCTTTACTTAAACAACCACAATAATCACTGACAATAATTTTACATTTACCCAGAACGATTTGCAAACCGAGGATAAAACAACTGAATAAATGAGAGGTTCAATTTTCACACAAGCACGTTTATTTAAATACATTAGAAATACAAGGTGATGTATATAGCTCTGTACATCAAAAGAAAAAAATTATTTAAATTCCATAAAGTTTACTACAGGTGATTGGGAACCTGCGGGTGAGAATAAAATAAAATAAATAGAGTTCAAATGCTTAAATTGAAATTTGATTTGCTCGTTAGGTGGCAGTCCAAAAGGGACGACGGTACAACCTGCTACCGTGGAGTTTGACAAATAGAACTCAGGTTAAAAGAAAACAGGTGAGGGATGTTGGTGTACCTCTGGCTGCTGGAATCATCATGGACGTCTGACAGTGTCAGACTTCGTGAGAGAGAGTTCAATTATTCGGCAGGTTTCCCCTGTGTGCTCCTTGGTTGGAGAGAAAGAGAACTCATACAATTTTTTGGAGCTAGTTGAAGCCACTTATTCAGTCGACAATTCTCAACTGGAGAGTCTTCTGCAGACCAGAGGGTCTTATGCAGACTAAAGCCCTCCAACCTTACTCAAAGGTTGGTGGACCAACAGACACTGTCGAGCTGCGTTTTTGCATATACTTATTCAGAGAAAATTTCTGCTTGTTGGCTGCCTGAAGAATGCGGGGGTTGCTAGCCTCACCTCACAGGGGTTGTTTAAAATAGGGTTGGGGGCCACACCACCATTCCTTATCTCCCTGTCTGGAGGCTGATGACATATTTACCACCCCTATACAAGGCACTAGGACAGCAGTGACGACATTGTGCGAAGGGTGCTGCCTTTCTGCAGCATCCCTGCCAACTTGCTTCTCTTGCTTTGGCACATTGGATAAAACAATTTCTTCGGAGTGGGTGGATGACCGCATGTCTGCTTTTGAGTGGACAGTACAATTTTAATAATTTAACCACTTGTCTGAGGTTGTTCATAGTGCTTGGCTCAATCCTGTAGGCAGGAGATTTATTGCTTACTGGCATGTGACTTGCCCTTATATGATTAAATGCTTGATGATGGAGCTAAGTTGAAAAGTAGAGGGCGCATATCAATGCGCAGATGTGCGACAAGTGTCAAGCTTAAGCAGATCCTTCTATGCACTAACAGGCAAGATTCAAAATTGAGAAGGGTATTGCAGAATCAAAGTTCAACTCCCACTTACCATCCCCCCTCCCGCACGCAAGCGCGCACACAAACACACTGACTGCAAGCAACTCCAAGCTATTACTATGTAAGTGCATCTGCCCAGATTTGGGTGGAATTAGGACTTGTCATAGCTGTCAAATGGGTAAGCTGGGAAAACAGGAAAGGGGTCATATAATAAATGTTTGAGAGGTTTTTGTCAGCACTTAGGAGCAAGGTATAAGTGAAATGAGGTGAAGATGAAACAGGTTGAATGCAAGGAAGAAAACATGAATGACCCGAAGAAACCAGCTGGCGAACGTTTATACATACGAAAATCCAGGTGACACCACCTGGAGTATGCAAGAGAGATAATGAAAAACAAGATCAAACATGATTTTTGGGTTTCCAATTTTTATTTGATCTAAAAGCTAAAATGTGGTGCTCAACACTAGACTACAACAACGAATGCAATGGCGGGTTGATGCTTTCTTATTGCATTTGTACACCCATAAGTCTGGTTTCATAATTTATCATCCTTAGAAAACTATAAATTATCTTACCGATTTTACTGTGGTTTTGATGAAGTCTTTCTTGTGGGACAGGTCAAAGTCTGGATAATGGCCATAGACTTGTTTGCATACAGTCTTCATTGTGATTTCTTCAAGATTGGCTCCCTCAAGAATCTCCTTCACATAACTCTTGATCTCATCATCCTAAACCACAATATAGCCAAATGAACACTGAACATATAAAGAGATACTGAGCATGCTATTCTTTTACATGAACAAAATCTCCTTTTCAGAACATTCATATAGTTGTAGCTGACGGAAACATACTAATAACGTAACTATTTGTAAAAGGAGTGTCATGAAATTGCAGATATATTTGAATGGCAATGACCTTACCTGAAACCACTGTAAATTAAAAAGCATATAAACAGTTCCATTTATAACTAGACCAGCTCTTGAAATTTGCAAAGTAATTTGTGCACGTAGAACACTTATTTCCCAGGCACGAATTATCTCTGTGTGGCAAAACACTTGCCCTTCATTAAAATTTTTGACTGTAATTATTAAATTATGGCTGTATAGATTAATTATCAAACAGCATGCACTTACGTGAGTAAAACTGTACATCAAAGACAATGGATTTAAGTTGATAACAACAGACACGCTTTCATGGTTCGGCCAAAATTCTTACATTAAAATGTGTTTTGTCTTCAAATTAATACTTCACTGTCATCTGCCAAGCAAAATTCTTAGTCCTGTCGCTAGGATTGAATTTTCAAATTGTTTCAACCAATCATTAACAAAAATGTGTATATATACACACATGTGAATGACACTATATACCTATCTATTGCATTATACTTGTCCAAAATTGTTTAGTATAGCTAATATTACCTGGTCTTCTAACAAATAGGCTATACTTTGAACTGTTCACCAACAAATACCCCCAGTCAAGTTTTCGCTGTTCACTTTTAATGCAGAAATAAGGAATGGACACACACAATATGTTAAAAGAAACTGAACTCACCACAGCACAAGAGGTCTGCATCAATTACAGTATACTCCCGTTTATTCATGCTTCGCTTAACTGGTTTTTGACTTATCCGTGCATGCAGCTCTTTGGATTTTTTTCAAGTCTACTATAACTACTGCGGAAAGGCAATGCTGTAATGTGTGTCATTTAACAAGCAGCGCTACCATGTATGTCTATATTTTGAATAAATAGTGCCACGTAAGTAATAAACACAGTGTGTATATTTCACCACACTCTGGTGTTAACGTATGAGGTTAAATTAAATATATTTAGTGAATAGGATTCCAAATCACAGGGCTTTCAAAAGTGCTCACTTTACTGAATAGCCTACATCACTGTGCTGTGTAGATAATGCTTCTCTCTTTAAACTGTCAGCCTGTCACAGAGACCTGCACAAGTCATCCATTTCCGCCCGTTGAAGCGCTTAGCTGATCGCACTCATTCAGGCAGTGTCCGAAATAGCATATTTTGTTGACATAATGATCACGTGACTCGATTTTGTATACAAAAATGCTGATGCATTTGGTATTTTGTATCTAGCGGAAGTTAGCAAAAATACAGGACATAATTAGCTCCATGTTTTTTTATACCTAAAACACATACATGAATGTGTAAATAAAATGATTTTTTAAATACATGACGTATACATAAAAAAGCAAGCAAGTGCTGTGTTTATATATTTCACTATTTTTTTAAAGTCGTTATTGCATAATTTATTCTTTATTAATGTATTCACAGCATTCCAGTGACAATTGTAGAAATATTACGTCCGCTTAAAGCATTATATTTAGATAAAAAGATTCCTGACTGTTAATATATATAAAAATGTATTGCTGTGAACGTCGATAACATCCAAAGTGAAACTTACGAAATGACAAATTACAATATGATGAATTTGCCAATTCGAACATTACTTTAGTTACCACTCCAACACGACTTGCAAATTAATTGATCAATTTATATGTATGTATGTATGTATGTGTGTGTGTGTGTGTGTGTGTATATATATATATATATATATATATATGCACTCCTATATTGAGGACAGGTGGTTAGGGCGCTGACTGCCTTCTCGAGTTCCTCAAGCAATCCTACAGAGGCATATTAGAATTAGCACTGGCCCAGTGGGTCATGATAGTTACTGAAGGGGGCCACTTAGTGAGAGGGTACCATCGGATGAAAGGGGAATCAAACCCCAGTGTGAGGTGAACCCAGATTGTTTCCCTTCAAACACGAATTGAGCGAATCAGCCTTCGGAACGGGCAATGGGGTTAAAGGCAGAGGGGGATTTTTGGGCTACGACTCAGTGTCCGACCAACCAGCACCTAATAAGTGGTCTAAGGGTGAGATTTTATCACGAGGAATAAATGGTGAGATAGGTTGAGGAGAGTATTCGGTTTGCGAAATTTGGGGTGTGACCTCACTCGTGGTTTGTGTGTCTGCCTCAGAATTTATTTGCCTCTGTAAGGCATGTCACTGTTGGCATTGGGCACAGCTCTTAACACCAACTTTCTTAGTGTGCATTTGGTACAGCCTTCTGACCTTTCTGCTGACGCGCAGTCCTGGGGGTGTCTTATGCAGTCTTACCCAAGGCCCTAACGTTTAGATATGCAGTCCAGTAATAGGACACCACCAAGGGTAGACGAGGACGCACCAGAAACCCAGAAGCAGCAACGTGTCTTTTCGGACTTAAAGCGTTCTGCACGCTCCATCTCCTGTGGAGTTCGGCACATGTCATATATATAGTCCTCAGCGGGATCTTTCTATTGTACAGATAGTATTCACTCACACAGTAACTTATACAATAATTGAATTGGGATCTTAAGTTAAAATAATGGTAGGTAACAAATTCAATATTCATGTAATAATTGTTACATTGATGGAAAGTGGGTAAGTCCCGGCTGACTTATACAAAATTAATTAACTAAAATATTAAATAAAATAGTTACGTAATGAAATAGGTGAAGATGAGCATGGTAAATAATTAATAATAAAACATAAAAGATTTATTCTACGTTCAATTATGCAATTAACAACATATCCTCAGCAAAGTGGGTTGTCTACAAGGGCACTAGTATTGCGATGACCTGCTACTGCGAGAGTCATGAAATTTTACTGGGGTAAAGGATTGCAGGATACAGGGCGTCGGATTACCTCTGGAGAGAGCCGCCCTTGCTGTCAGTTGGTTTGGGCGAGCCTTCTCAAGCTGCTGTGCAGGAGTTCGAAGCCGTTCGCAGGCTGAAGAGAGAAGAGGTCTTTGCAGACCAAGGAGTGCTCACTGACCTATGCGGCCGGTGTGAGCCCAGTGTCTCTGCTGGGGCGTGCTAGCAGACTTCCTTGTATACTGAAAAATCCCTTTATCAGCGATCTTCTAGGGGTTCGGGGTAGAGTAGTCTTCAAGCACAGGAGTAGGTTTATCAGGGTTGCACCGCCGCTGCTCATTTCTCTCCCTGCATGGAGGCAACGACAAATTTAAACACCCAGTCCTGAAGCAGGTGGGATGTGACATAACAAGGTCGCAGTGGTGCTGCTATCTCATGTTGCCACTGAAACTTCTTCCACAGTTAAATGTAAAGCAGTAGTTCATCAAAAATATGTTATTTATCCCCGGGGGTTGCGCTTGCATGCTGGATTCTGGGCGGGCCGTATATTCAACTAATCACGTTAATCACTTCTACGTACAAGACTGTCCAACACGAGAAGTCTCTTTGCTTGGTACAAGAATTTACTTTGCCACTGTTTCTGACTTCCCCATGCTCTCATTGGCTCGAGATGGGGCAAAGTCGCCTGTAGAGAGCACAAGCATGCTGCGCAGCATTTTGGCATGCGTCAATATATATAAATCAAGAAAGGCACAGTTTAACTACATAAACATTGTTTTCACTAATGACTCACTGCACTGGAGTTAGACCTATTTATAATCCATCTCCACTATGAAGAGCAAATTCTTGACAGTCGAACACAACCAAAAACTTTAAAATGTTGTCACAACAAATGCTACCACCTGCAGTGCATATCATAAGCTGGTTCGCAACATACAATGTTTATGTCGGCAGCACTTGCTAAAAAATAGTGCTCAGAAAATAAATACTGTAACGTTGCAAAATAAATTCTGTTATAATGACAATTTACATTGGCATCGTTAGCTGTTGAAATGCTGTTCCACTGTAAAGAAACAGTCAATTTTCCTGGGTCTAATAAATGGGTTCATCTTTTCATAAGACGATTCCCCAATTTAATATTTTCTGTAAAATCAGTTTTTCAACGTATACTAGTGTATCAGTAAATAAATGGTTTGGGAATACCATTTTAAATTCAATAACTATACCATTAAAATGTAGTAAAATACATTCAAAAGATTCAACACTAAAAAAACAACACTGGTTGTATGGACTCTTACCATAGTGCAATGCATCGCATTGCCAGGAGGGCAGAGTAGAAGAGAGTGTAGAGGGGGGAGAGGGGAGGTGAAATTTATTAAAATTTGCCATCACTAGCATGCAGCAGGCGAGCAAGATCACTGACCTGACAGCTGTTCTACAGCACCACCTCCACTGGTGGTTTTTTCCACACTATACTGGTCCCCTGAAATACACATGCACATTCCACACTTCATGCCATAGCAGAAATGCTAATCAATGTTCACAATGACATGCGTGGCAAGTACAGAATGGGAGAAATGAGGCGGTGTGGAGTGTGTGTTGACGCATGCAAGCTTGCTGTGCAGCAAGATTGCACGCTCTATGGATGACTTTGCCCCATCTACGAGCCACGTGCTCAGGGGCAGAATATATAATAAAGCCCACAAGCCTGGGTAGCCGATTACTTCATTGAAAATTACATGCGTAATTAGAATATCCATTACCCACCCAGAAAGGCACGCCCACAATTTGAATAAATATTGTCGAGAATTCTACTACTTGTGGCTAGCTCTGGAAGAAGTTCCTACAATCTCGAGAGATGGCAGAACCCCCGTGACCTTGTGACGTCATGACCAGCCCGCCTCAGACAGAGGTTTGAATTTGTCGTTGCCTCCACGTGGGGCGATAAGAAAAGCGCAAAGCATCTGCACCCCCGCGGTGAAAGGCTAAGCTACCCTCACACCCCAAAGAACAACTGATAACTAAAATTTTAGTATAAATACAACCCCAGCAGCTAGCCCCAGCAGATGCGCCGTGCTCGGCGACCGAAGAAGACCCGAGCCCACCACCAGTCTGCAAAGACTCCCGGCCTACTCTGAATCCGCAAAGACTCTTTCCAAACCTCCTCAGTCCACAAGGACTTACCTATCCTCGAATTCGCAAGAACTCTTCTGCTCACCTCCTTAATCCGCGAGGACTTCTGCTTACCCAGTCTGTGAAGACTTTTCTGTCTGCCTCACCAAGGGCACTCTGCATCCTCCTTAAACATTCGTAACTTAACATGCACCTTAAGGTCGTCGTCAATCTGCAAAGACTCTCTCTCTCAAGACCTGCAAGTGAGACGCATACTCCAGCTACAGGTATACCCCACCTTAAACCAGGTAATGACCAAAAATTCTTCTCGATTTTGCATACAATTGGAAATTTTCTGATTAAGAAAGGTGTCCTTAATAACAAGTTACAGTGTGTGTGCTGTGCAGAGAATGTGAGGAAATACAGCTAAAGAAATACCATGTGCTACAGCATTATCAGTCACCATAGCATGTAAAGGTGTCATCTCATCAAATGAAAAACATACATCAAAGAATAATTGACTCCCACTCATTCATCAGTACGCATGCCCCTGCTGCTCGATTCCAGGGAGTTTGATTGTTGACGAACCATGAAACGTCATAAATAGTACTGTTAACTGGCCGAGCCACAGAAGAAATGCATTGAAATAATTCAAGTACTATAGCGTGTCACCAGATAGCTCTATTAGTACGATCACTGAGACATGAACCTGGATCCAGCATCAGCCACTGACATCACTAAGCGGATCTATGCCACGTCTACACCCTCTCCAACATCAGAGAGGGTGCACCGGCCAGAGTATAAATAGTGGGCCATATTCCCTGCAACGCCAGTCTGTCTCGGGCCTTCACTGTGCTCTTCAGTGGCAAAGGTCCGACCCGCTCCTCTCCTAGTCTGTCCTGTTCTTTCACCGGACTCCTGGTGCCCGAAGGAACCATCAGATCCTTTCTTTGGTCCTAACCGTGCCCTTGGCGCCTAAGACTTTAACTGCTCCAACCAATCCTTACCAGTCTATGACGTTAAACACTAGACAGTGCCGGCCCCTTCAGGGCAATATATTAGAGTAGTCCAATTCTAAGTTATGAAAATAACGCTTGTCTACCTACCCCTTGTTAGCCTACGAACAGGTCGCCTTCACCTGTCATGTAGGTTTAAGCTTCCTAAGCTCTAGCTGGTAGAAGAGTGCTATACAACCATTGTTAATTTCCGTCATTGGAATAAACAAAGTTTTATCCACTTAAGGTATCCATCCAGTAGCACAGCACCTTTCCCCATAAACATCGGCCCCGTCAGAGGGACAGCAGGTGACTGTGGCAGAAATTTGCTGCAACTGCTATATGTTAAGTAGAGTATACACATGAATCTAAGACAGCCGCCCTTTCTGTGCACCACAGTGCCCCGAATGGTAGAGCCCCAACATTAGGTACTCTCTCTTGGGGTCAGCTTGTTGACTTGGTGTTTACCCTCGCCACCACGCCATCTGGTGCCGGTGGGAGCATTCCCTGAGTTAGGAAGACTGGTTCTCAAGGGAGGCTCACCTACGTATCGAGACAGTCAGCCAGTGAGACCAAACTCCTAGTATCCACTGTGCTTCTGGTGCCGGCTACTAAGATAGATACTGCACACCGGAGGTGAATGTGGTACATGGTTCGACACCAGAGTAGGACAACAGCATCACCTGCTCCACTTCCGTGAGGTTCGAGAGTAGGGATCTATATCTCAGGCCTATAGCAGTGGTATCCATAAGAAGGTAAAACAGGACGAGACATATTTAAATACAAGCCAGAGCCTAGACCAATCCCCACCAGACTCTAGCACTTCTGTCCCTGGGATCAAGCAGCAGCCCGACCATGCCTCTTCAAGGTCACCTACCCAGCTTGCTGGCGACACACCTTGTACTCGCAGACTACTTGAACGGGCAGGACAGGTACTCGGCCCAGACAATGTGTGGCTTTGGGGGACGCCATAGCTTCAGTCAACACCTGCGGCGAACAGCACCAACAAGCCCTTGCACGGTAGCACACTGGAAGTCAAAGCTCATTCCAGTCTCATCCCAGCATTGCCCAGGTATACCAGTACGAGGGATTCCATCTAAATGCAAAATTGTACTCACCACACCGGACTTTGTGCCCTGCAGACAGACCAATCGGCCACCATCGGATTCTGAACGTGGTCCAGTACCATGAAAGGACTGGAGTCCACGCTCACCCAGGTTGCATCTAGCCTAACACCCAACAAAAATGCCAGGTGCCTCAACATGCCTCCAGCACCCACATGGCATCACGCACCACAGGATTTTTTTTCTGGTACCAACATGGGGCATTGCACCTTAATTAAGACGATAAATTACGCAGGACCAGGCAAGCACGACCCTGAACTAGCAGACCTAACCAGGAGCCAAACAACCTACCAAACAGACTTCGGGGAGTCTGCAAACACTCCGTGGTGCTCAACAATCTCGCAACAATATCAGAAACAGATGTCAGGAGGCTCCCCTCCCCGCCTCCTGTTAAATGTTCATGTTGTTTAATGGTATTCAGAGACCACTTGTAATTATGTACTATCCAAAAGGTAAATAAAGACAGTTCCCTTAAATAATTTAGTGTTGCATAAAAAAGATCTTTTTCTTCTTCGAAATATTTTATTATTTCGCAATGTAGAAATTTTTAATAAATTATTGAGGTTGTTGATGCTGCCCAAGACCATATCTGATTATAAAAACATATTTTGTGAAATGTACATGAGCATGCAGCTTCGAGAAGCAGGTAACCTGACCGACTCCTTAGAAGTACAGGGTTGCAGGTGGTTCACTAATTAGAAGATGCGCCGCCCGATGTGAGTCGTCAGCGGTGGAAGTAGTGCCAATGAGGTGGATGGATATTAGTGCCAATGAGGTGGATGGATATGTTTAAGGGCATGGCTGCTTTTTGGATTGGTACTAGCCGGGCGGTCGCAGCTCCCTTGAGACCATTTTAATCTTAGCTTAGGCGTGCAATTTGGTTTTCAGACAGAATATCCAATCAATGGATGTGGGTAAATGAATGATTTATGGAAAAACTGATACAGGAAATCAAAATAAACGAGACCTCATGGTCACACTGTATTATTAAAATGCCTATTACTTTTCAGGGACCACACATCTACTTTGCATTAATGGGAACTTCATATTAACCGGGTTTGTGTAAACGAGAATAAACTGTTTATTTACCATCATACACATGCGAACATGACTACATGCACCCAGTTAACATGCTATATGTACACAATTTTTACATTGTGGAGGGGAGGGGCACACATAGGTCGAAATTTGGCTGTTTCGGTTCATACAGGTAACTCAGTTGTACTAATTTTGGGGGACTGTGAGTGTATAGAAATCTAGGTTTGACAGTGTATTCAAAAAGAGAATTAAAAAAAGGTGAGGTGATGTGACAATGGTTGAAAACAGCATTTTTATGGCTTTCTTGTGCAGTTTCAAGTAAAAGAAAAGTACAAAGTGGCATAAATACATAGAGTAATCCATTGACTCATATTGAGACACACATATCAAAACTAACGTACGTGTGCTGCGAGTAGTTACCAAGATTGTCCAATATGACCACAGACTTCATGGGAGTGGACTGGTTTCGCATGTTTTTCTACAAGATTTTACATTTTACGCCAAAAACAAGGTTTACAATTAACTGGAACCTACGACTTAATGGGAGTGTGCTAGTATTGCAAGTTTTTCTACAAGATTTTACATTTTACGCCAAAAACAAGTGTTTACAATTAACTTAAACCTACATCACCAACCTTTGAATCCATGTACGACGGAGGATCTACACGGTGGTAATTAGTTACGGCTAATTACATCTGACCGGCGCGGACGAGGGCAGCATGAGCAGCTTGTCTGCACGAAAGTTCCTTCAAAACTGCTGGTCAAAAATGGCCGACATGGTGACAGGTGTCAGTGCCCATGTCGCGGGAGGCCTTGGAACTAGAGACCCGTTTCCAAGAATTACCGCTCGCTTTGTAGAACTGAGGCAGCTAGTGACTGCCGAGTTCAAACATTGAACATTTGACATCAGTGTTCTGGCGGATGTTGTGTGCCCCATACACTGACTTTTCTATCTGGACACTTCCTCAACACCTTATTGGATGTTCATTTCGGTAACCCCTCCAAGGGGAATTGTGTACTTCGTGTTTAAATACCCTGCAGGGTTGCTGTTTGGAGAGGGATGACAGCTCCATGAGGACGACTCTCAATTTCACAAGTTAAGTAAAACTTTCAGGAAAAATTATAAGAATATAGGCCTTAATGGTGGCAGTTAGGCAGGACAACCTTGTATAAAATTTCGAGCTGAAACTTAAAAATTAATGAGACTAATTTCTTTCTTCAAAATTCAATCAGGGGAAATGTGCATTTTTAAATAATGTCAGCCAAAACAGGAATTTTCCTTAATGTCTCTGGAAAAATAAGGATAAAATAACGAATTTTGTCTTAGAAAATATATCTAAAAATACTGTTGGCGTTTCACAAAAACTGGCTTGGACAGGAAAGTCAAAACTAACTACGGTTTTAAGTGATAGCAGTATTATAAATTCTGAATTAAATGGTGGCCTCTGTCATTGTGAATGGCCAAGTAAGAAATAATAATTTTGAAATATTATTGGAAATTCTTAGTTGACCTTATTTTTGGGTCTGGTATGTAAATAAAATTATACCATAAGAAATACTCTTGAGATAAATTCCTATTGGCCCCTGTATTCTTGTCTGGCCATAAAAAAAATTATTAGAATTTTTTAATTTTTCAATGGGCTTTCTCCAATCAGTAGCCAGCGAAATACAATTCTAACATGTGAAAATTTGAACTGAAGGTGAATATCTCTTCAATTAAAATAAAATGTTGCTATTCTGCATACAGGAATTAATGGGAAAATCTCGTGTGTAACATTGTTAACTCTTTTCAAATTATGGGTTATTATGAAGTTAGTAGCCGAGTTTTCTTATTGACCCATTATATATATATATATATATATATATATATATATAGTCTATTCCCGATTGGAAGTAACTTATGAAAAATAACCTTTGAAAAAACACTCTAGACATAACATTACTGGAAAGCATGTCTCACCAGAGACGCTTTAAGTAAAGTGCAAAATTTAATCAATATTCTTGTTATAAAATTATCTCTGAGGTGAAATGTGTAATCACTTTCTCAAAACAAGTTTCATTTAGTGGCCTTAGCAACACTAACCCCTCTCGAGACTGATAAATTCAATGTATTAACTTTAAGCCTGGCAATAAAAATTCAAACTTTTAAAAGAAAAAATTAAATAAATTTTACTTTTCTCCCAACTAGCTAGAGTTATCACAAAGAGATAATGCCAGGGTGACCGTGGTTAAATTAGCTAGGTTTTAAAGTTGCTTCCTTTAAAAAATAGCTAATTTGAGTTAGCTGATTAAAATTTAATAGACAAAATCTGGGCGTTCATGTAGTTCTGGGCGATCTGGTCTTCATCAGTAGCATCCCCCTAGATGCAGCAGGACATCATCTTGGAGGCGTCCTTAATTTGGCTCTCGAGCCTATAATACTATGTATTGTTGCAAGTAACAGTAATTGTGATGTGTGGGAAATATTTTATTCTCCTATAATTTAGAGGTGAAGAATTTTAAGTCACCTCATACAGTGATGACATACCACATGTGCGAAAAGGGTCAAGTACGTCAACTCCAGTATGGGTGAATGTAGAGATTTCAAATCTCAATACCTACGGTAGATAGGAGTGTCACAAAATGTTAAAACAATGAGTTACAAGACAAGCCCCAATGCCCACAGTCAACACACACAAGCCCTTAACTAGCTCAAGTACGAGGCGGGCTCCCCACATTGAAAGAATGAGGTTTCGGACTGTAATCCTTGCAAGGGTTGAGACTGGATGGGAGCTTGGGGATTGCAACCCCTAGAATAAATTTTATATTTAAGGTTCTGCGATTCATACAGCATGCTTTTGTGATGGTGGTGGCCTTTAAATGGAGCGATGCCAGGGTCGCGGTGAACGTATCAAAGGAGTGCCTACTCACGCTTCGGCAGGATGCCTGTGTATAGTGTAAGTCTGGTTGGCTTACATGTTGATACTAAGTCAAGTGTTACAGGCACAATCACACTTCGCCTCTTTACCCGTTGTTCACATGGCAGCGGCACCCTCCTCTTCTCCAGCTGGCTCTGCGGGGTGGCAGACCACTCAACAGTGGCCGGTACTGGCTGCAGAGTGGTGCTGGTGCTGCTCCTAGCTTTCTGGGGTAATGAGGAGGAATAGCAGTGTAGGATTTGGGCAAAGGGTCGGGATCAAGTCCCAAGAAGTCAATATCAAAGTGTGTCAGTTGCTCCAAAGGTATTCTACCTAGTAGTCTGCTAGGAAGCGGAAATAGCATGTTCTCTTCGGTGCTTTCTGGAATTATCGGTTATGATATCCTATTCTCCAGTTCTTTCAATACTCTTTTCAACTTGTGTTTTAGCCCCCTTCTGTGTGAGTGCTACATATGGCCAAATTAATAAAAATACCAGAACAAAACAACGTAAAGTGAAGTCTGGCAAAAGGTTGCGATCCTAACCTGAGCTCCATGGTACAGGTATATCACGCAAGATCAACCCCACAACTTTACCCTCTGCATTTCTCAAGCCGATGAATGGAACTACGCAGTGAAGGAACCCTACATGGACAGCCAGTGCCTTTTAGTTGTGGTGTGTTCCACTGCGAGTCAGGTAAAACAGATAGCTCTCTCTACTTTATTGATACACGAGTTTTGGAGAATTTTACACAAAACCATATGGCTTAGAAAAGATTAAAGTAGTTTAAGTAAATAAATTTTTTTGTGGATTTCTAGCCTCTAGGAAAAATACATGTTTGATTGTCTGAAATTATTCTATTTAGAACATTGCTAAATGTACATCATACGTCTCCCAGTAAGATTTCAGTGGGGAGATTTTTTTATAATATACAACTATATTGAAAATTTGTTGTGTATACTTGGACTGATTTATGCATTTATTTACTTCAAAGTGATAAATCTTTACTATGTATAAAAACAAGTGGCCATACGGAAACAGTATGTGCCATATACTATGCACTACAGGCAGTGAGTAAGATGCACTACATGTGATTAATTTGCAAAATTAATCACAATCATATTTCTTGTTTTGAAACACAACCAACAATAATTGCAAAATTTTTTTTAAAAGTAAAAATTACAAACATTCATATTATACACACATACTTCCTAATTACTGGATAGTTGAGGCAAATAGCTATCAGCTTTCTTACCTTAAGATATCTTACGCCCAATAACTATTTATAAACTGTTAATACTGTGTGTAATTAATTTCTTGCATTAAATTGAAAAGGCAATTAATTTCTTTTTTGACCCAGGTTGTGCATTTGTTTTAGTTTTTGGATATTAATTTTTTATTCCAAAAATACCCACATGGCCGTTGTTACAATATGCATCTTCGTAAAAACACATACAAGTAAGTATACTGCCATTCACGAGAAGATTTTGAGACAAATTATATTTCAAAACACAACAAGGTAATGGACCTTTTTTGATTGGTTAAATTGTGTATTTGTATTTGTATTTGTCGACTCCCCATCAGTGCCAAAGTTACCCAGTCTGAGAGGGCCCCATCAGCTTGCGCAACTGTTATAAAGTAGAAAACCGCCAATGACAGAGACAAACTGTTCATATTTGCTCTAGTATTGAAATCTAACATGTACTAATGATGTTGAGACAAGACAAATCTCTGACACTTCAGATGGTTATAGCTGTGTTGAGATTATCACTTAGCTAAGAAATAATAAGGCATTGAAACGAAATAACTTATAGTTGCATATTGACAAATATTTTGTAAAAAATTTTTATTCGGAATTCTTTATTAACATGCTGTCATTTGTTCCAGATTTCATTTCTTGACAGAAGCACAACCACAAGAAATTAAAGGTGAAACCTCATGAAATAACACACCAAAAGTTGAACCCTACCAAGAATGACAGTGAAATCATAACTTGTTGGCTTGTCATGCACCTAGTTTGATTTAAAACGTTACCAACAAGCAGGAACTTTTAACAGATGTTCTGTGCAGGTGTATTGGTGGGAAAAGCGTAAATTTTTTTCTTCGAAGAGGTTATAAGATGTGAACTTTTAGTTGTTTCCTATAACACGAAAGGCAAGGAACAGCACTTCATCCACAAAAATGTGACTAATTCCAGCCATGGAAAATTTACCAATAAACAATTGGAAAACCAACAGAAGTCCAATGAAAAGAGAAAGGACCGAGTGAAAAATAGATGTTGGAAAGCCAGCAAACAAGGCAAACTGATTATAGGAGAAAAAATAAAGGCCCCAGATGACCATAAGCATCTTCTTTTGGGAAGATATGTAAAATGAAGAAAACAACAAAGTGTGAGAAAACCATTATATCTATCTTGGATAGTGAGTTCTCTGGCTCCAAGGTGACTAAATATGTTACAAAGAGAATTTAAATTGGAAGTAAAGAAATGTGGTCTTTTTGTTGACAAATCAATCCCATGGTTAGCTGCGACACTTGATGGTCTAATTGAAAACGACTGCAGAGTTGAAGTTAAGTGTCCGGCAAATGCAGCTTCACTTACTCCAGAAATGGCTGTGGAACAGAAGAAAGTAAATTTATGCACTGTAGAGAATGGGCAATAAAATTAAAAGATAACCATAACTTAATGTTTCAAATACAGGGCCAACTACACATTTTCCAGAGGTAATACTGCCTCTGTTTTTTTTTGGACTCCATTAGGAATGCCAGAACAAAAAATTACAAGGGACGACACATTTCGATATACAAAAATAGAAGATAAAATATCAAGTTTTATTTGAATTGCATTTTGCCGGTAATCATTGACCCAAAATTTCCAAGGTGCATATTAGGGAACCATGCAGTGCAGAACGTAAAGAAAATATGTAAATGAAAATGGCATATTACAGTCTTGTTTCTGAAATTAAATACAATAACGTTTCTTGTTCAATATATATGTGATATACACGGATATGATAGCATGTGAAAAATACGATCAAATGTCTATGCATCCTGTTTTTATAAATGTTGTGTGTTTTATTTGGGTTGTAAAGTTTGTATAGACATAATTTTCTATTTTACGTTTTCCAGCAACAATAACGATGATTTTCTTTTTGTATACTACTGTAATTTCTCTCTCTAGAAATTAAGTGGGATATACCAAGTTCGCTAAGGGAGGGAGGTCTTAACCAAATAAAATAATTAATCATAATTTCCTTATTTTATTTACAATAACTACAGCAAAATTCTCTGAACTCAAATTCTCACAATAAATTGAAATCACTTACTGTTCACAATTTACACCAATTAATAACATTTATAATTACGACAAAGAAATCAATAAAATAAAATAAAATAATAAAATATCAGTCCCAATAGACAGTGTTATCAACCTATTCAATTATTTTATCATTTATGCATCCATATTTGACAGTTTGAATATTTACAATAAAATCAGTAATACACTTCCATTCAGTCCCACCTCAGTTCTATCCATGTCCCGCCAGTCACAATGTCCTAGATTCCTCCAAGCACCCTCACGCACAGTAGGCTTCACTCGTCGGTTTCACACCCTCTCGTCCATTCATGCCATGAACACCTCACTGGCTGACACCCACACTTATCTTCGCTCGCGCACACTCTGGCATCCATAGTTAAAGACTGCCAGCCGCTGGGTTGTGGAGGTATATAGGGTCTTAGGACGCCACCTAGAATCTTCCCCAACTCGCGTGATACGTCGCAGAGGGCTGAGGCGCCAGCCAGTCTCGCCAGAACATTCTTGCATCGTCGCTAAACATATAGGAAACGATAGGTCTGCGACACCAGCAAGTCTCGCCGCTGTCGGCATGCACGGGATTCCCAGAAGGGGAACAAGTGCATCGTTCCAGAAAGAGGGGAGGGCGAGGTGGGTCTGCAATTACGGCGGAGGGCAGCAGAGTCGGCGCCAGCTGCAGCACGTAACACTATGTAGATGTGTAATGTGTAAGTCAAATATGAAATATTAGAGAAAATATCTATATTATAAGATGACACAATTTGTTTTTCTGGTTATCTCACAAGGAGTTAACAGTGATAAATTACTATTTATGGAATTCATACCAAATGAATCACAGTGTTCGAGCAATTCAAATAATAACATATATTAAAGGCTCAGTATAACATTTATATTGTTACCTTGTAATATCTTCCTCCCTTCGTGTGTTGCTTCTCAAAAGCGATTACAAATGTACCATTTTTCTGCATTGAAAAGAATAAAAATATTTCCTACTCACCCTTTTTTTTTGTAAAACGCAACGGATTGTGAATAATTATTCTCTCGTGGTTCAATGCAAATAGACGTGTAACAATTTTTAAAGGCTGTTCACAATAAGGTGAGCACTTTTGAAATCAACCTTACAAAAAATCCACTTTCCCTGCTTGTGTATATTTTAACGGGCGAACTGAGTGACATGCACCCAGTAAAGACAGTAATGTAAAATGGAAAATAGTTCCAAATTGTTTATGTTAAATAAAAAAGTTTCACGTAACCATATGTAACATATTAAATGATTTCTTTCACCCTTTTTAATTTTAATGCATTGAAGTATAAAAATAAGCAGATTTGTGAAACATTCACATTTGAAATAATTTCACAGTTTCACTTGACCGACACACGAATAAAGTGATGAGGCCCATGGTAATGTTAATTTTACATAGGACAGAAGAAGAGGCAATGTGCATGCAAGTAGATCTTAAGTAGGACTCTCAAAAGTGTACCGTGAACAGATATTTGATACCACGTAATGCTTATGAGGTATTTAATATCTTGGAGGTCTGTTTTCTCGCAAACCATCCGACGGAGGTTTTCTCATCAAGAAGACTTTTTTTACGTCTTGCAATGGTAATTCATAGGCCATGATCATAATCCACGTAATGATGTATGAAGTCCCTTTTTTCACAATTTGAAGGGACGGCAACCCCCATTTTACTATGTAGGGTATGCGGTAGGTCAACATGGATACTTGCATGTTACAGAGACTGAATTGTTTGGCACACCTACAGAAATTCATCCCTTAATATCACATGGTTTCAGTGTAATTAAATAAAGTTCATAATTGCAACCCCATCTATACAAGGGTTTCCTGCTCTTAAGAGTGGTTTCCTGGCATTCATTGTCAGACATTATCTAACTGAAATTTTGCAAGGAACGTCCTCTCGCAGTTTGTCACAGAGCTGATGACTCACCCTGTAAATGTAGATTACGATTAGGGTTCTGCCTAACGGGAGGCCTGTGAAGCCCATAGCCAGCAGCAAGGGCAATGCTGTACTGGCGTTATGCAATGTGGAATTGCGTCTACTTACAAATAACTAAACTGGTGTTTTTTCCATCGTACTGCACTTGCTATGATAAATTAAGGATGATTTGAGCAGAAAACAATTATTTTACTGTGGAAAATCTCTATAAAAAGTTCACTACAGTTGCTTGTCAGTTTCAAGTACAAAGTCTATGAAAGTGAAATTTTTAAGCAGTGTTGACTTCTTTCAACTAAAATTTATTTGTAGTCTTAAGTTTTTTCTTTAATAAAAAGTTTTGGGGCACATCATAAAATAAGGGTTTCAAACACACATCAACAATGTTGCAGTGCCATGTAGGTGAGCGGCAAAAGCTGCTGCCTGCCGAAAATGAGAAACAAAAATGATTACTGCTGACTGCCATTAATTCTCAAGCTATCAGTTTGCCCAATCAAGCGGCACACCACCCAGGAGAAATGGAAAAGGGAGCAGGAAAAGAGAATTGAGAGAGTGGACGCGCAAGATCATCTGCACTATTGTCACTCCTCTCCCAATCGTAGTTCCGGTGCATTTGCAGTTTGGTGATAGTTGGGGTTGCCTGCTTTACCTTACGCGCGCAAAAAAAAAAAAAACATTTAAATTATCCCAAGTTCTTATAGGCCAACAAAACTGCATTCATAAAATACTAAAAGTGAAAATACTAACATTGATGGGAGTGAAATATGCTTTAATGACGACGTATTCAAAAGCAAAATATTCACAACACGTGGAGTCACATTCGATTGATGACTATACTAAAAGAGCATATAAATATTTTATATTAATAGTGCAGAAGTTCAATAACATTAAATGCCAGGCAGAGGCAACCTGGATAAAACAGTTGTGATACGACATATAATAAATTAGAGTGAGAAAAATACTAGGGATGGGCAGATACCGCAGATTACACCAATGCCGATACAAGTTTTGATAAGTACAATCATAATTCTGAAAATTTGGAAATACTCTATATTACTGAAATTTAAGTATTCAGTTTTATGAATATTTTAAACACTTTGTATTAGGTGTCTATAGCATGGAAATGAAATACAACACTAATTTTAATAATAAAATGAAAAGATAGACAATTTAACTGGGCAAATAAGTAACGCAAGAGGCAAGGAAAAAATGTTACCAGCAAATACAGCATTAATCACAAACTGAGTTCATTTAAAAGACTTGGATTTCAGATGGGTGAAATATAATACACACAATTTTCATTTATTATTTGAAATAATTTAATTTTCTTTTACTACCACTCCCTCAATGGTTTATTTATCTCTGTCCCTTAGGAAATAACTATATCCTTGCTGTATTATGTAAATACATCTTGCAAATAATTACAACTCAGCCCTAGCCACGTTACACAAGTAGTGGAAAACAGCCAAGTTGTGCAAGAGGTCTATAAACCAAATAACAAAGGAAAAAACCAAAGCTGCTAGGTTCATTTCTGCTATTTGAGGTTAGGGTCGTTGCAGCTTGCATATTCACAAGGGTTATTACACTGAAAAGCAAAAGATTTACCGCAGCAGAACACGCGAATGGAACTTTATGGTAAACTCAGCTTGAACATACCTTTCTAGCCAGTTTCTCATGCTGGGAATGTTTGCTTTTTCTAGGGGAATGTTGGATGCTACCATCATATCCACAAAATCACAAACAGATTTTTGTTTGCTTTTCTGCAAACTGGTTAAGTTTTGAAGGGATTCACCAATAGAAACTTGTCTGCGACGTCACTTTGTCGCCAAACTTTTTTTATCTACTCCAGTTACTGGCTATGTGCACGCCCTCCTCAGGCAACACGCTCCCTTCCCCAGTTCTCCCTCATTGTCTTCCCCTCCATCCGCAGCTTGTCAGGCCTGGCAGTCGACGCTGTGACGCTCTCTGCTCGCCGACCTAGCCTGATTAACTTTGGGACTCGTCGCATCTGCTCTGCCAACTTCACGTGCCGATGGGAACATGTCAAACTTCAGCGATCACTTCTGACTGCGCGAAGCATAGGAGCTTAACCCTTCTTTCGACGTGGTGCTCCTGAGCCCTTAACTATTTGGTAAGCTTTGGACATTTAGCCAATGCTGAGGGTTTTTGCATGGAAAGATACCACGGGTGACGAGTTAAATTGGCTAGCCCTTGCAGACTACCAATGGTAGGAGGCATCTTGCGAATGTCAGCAGGGCGTTTGTTGAACGTAATTGCTACGACCATTTGATAGACCTTGTGGTTAAAATGTAGCACTGAATCTGGCTGGCTGTTGTTTTCATGAACGGGACCATAATTAATTTTGCTTTGAATAAACACCTAAAGTTTGCCTGACTTTAGGGACAAGAAATAGCCGCATTGAAACTCCAGTCCAGTATTACGACAGATATGAAAGGGCACTTGGTGTTGTCCGCAGTTTACTGGATTGGAATTTCAGGTTGTGCCACCCTGTTCATTCAAAGCTAGATATTTATTTATGAAGCTATTAAATTAAGTTACCATCAGTAATTTTAATATAGCTGAAAGGAGGCAGCATCACCACTGTTCCTTTTATTTTGAAGCCCCATGTAAGTATTTGTATTGGTTTCCCTAGATCACCAAATTCTTGCACGGTTATGGAACGATATGAATTATGTTACGTCCTTCGGTAATGATTTGTCAAGTGTGTGGCACTCAGCGTTGTTCTTGGACGTATACTGCCATTTCAAATATTATTCAGCTGTACTTTCAGTATATGGGGCAGTCGTACAGCTGATTTTAATTTAGTTTTTGAGTCCTAAATAATTCTTTTGTGGAATGCGTTTTCCACCGGCCTTAAAGCATTTAACGTCGGGGCACTAATTGAAACGCTACATTTATTAGGAAAGTGTTGTCCTGAGTATAAGAGTTTTGAACATTTCAGAAGTTGTGTTGTCAAATAGCTGGGTCAAGGCACAAGCAATTTACAACTGCAGATTTTTTAATGAACCCTGCTAAAACAATGTAGCACTACACTTTTTGTACTAAACTCTTATTGGGAGTAATCAAATTCTAGTCGTTCTCTTAAGAGAGCAAGGAGTAAAAAATAAAAGACATGCAATATTTTAATCACTGGAGGTATCACATAAAATTATTACAGCCAGTTTAAATCATTTGTTGAATGTGAATGCAACAGCATTAAGTCTGTTGAGATTCATGTAAAATTAATTTAAATACTACTGTTATGATATGACATGAGTGTGATAAAAGCTTACTGTGATATAAGAGTGTGAGGATGTTAGCCTGGTTTGTTTGGTGTAATCGGGCTTGTGTGAGATGCCCCTTGTGATTTTTAACGAAACATTTTAAAGAATAGTAGGAGTTGTGTATTTTAAGCATTCGTTGTATGATCACTTTCTTGGATTGCTTTTATAATGGAATAGTAATATATATTAATTAATACACATATATTGAAATGTGCAGATGAAAAGTGTCGAGTGTACCCAATGAGGAAATTGAGAAACCACACATATTGATAAAAGTATTTAGATTAAAATCTCGTAGGATTAAAACATTTCTTTGACCTAAAATAAATATTTGGGCAAGTTCATGAGTGAATTTTATTTGCTAGCCCACTTTCTAGTAAGCCTGGAATGACTCTCTTTCAATTCTGTATAATATCATATGATAAATGATATTGCACACTTTGTGTGCTGTTAAAAGCTGTGAAATAATAAGGGCATGTTCATGAGTGAATTTTATGAGCCCACTTTCTGGTAAGCCTGGAACAGCTCTTTCAATTTTGTATAATATTGTATGATAAGTGATACTGCACATGTTGTGTGTTGTTAACGGCTGTAAAAATTTTGCTAAACTTTTTCATAATTTTAATAATTGGTATCATACTATTCACTGCTTGGGAAAATTATTGAGCGTGCTTGTATGCCACAGGTTATGGTTTTTGAATGTCTGCTTGTAAACACTTGAAGAAAACACAAATAAAAGTGTATTGCATTGTGAACGATTCCGTGTTCATATAAAGGTACCCACCCTTGTTCCCAATTTACGGCACAAGCCGATAATCAGACATTGTGGAACCGGCCCTAAGTCTCTGTCAACTTTGGATGAGTTCATGTGTCCCACCTTCATTACTGTTTTTATTTGGGGTTGACTTGACCATCAGTGATTGCCGCTCAAGATGGGGCAAAGCCTGTCATGTAGAGAACACTTCCCAGAAGCGCAGAATGCATTGTGCGTCAGAGGACAAAATAATTTATTCAGTGTTTGAAATTTGGGATAATAGCAATTTGTGTCTTATTTATGTATTTTCAAAGTTTAAAATTTTATTTCAAGTTGTTCAGCAGTAGCAATAATCATCGTAAGGTGATGCAACAGCATTTTATTTTACCACGAAGCTAAGGGCACGTTTGGACTAACCTAACACTACAAAATTATTTCTGCCAGTGTGTGGGGTCATTCATTCATGGTGCTGGGAGAGAGTGTTTTCTCTCCCACATTAGTAAATAGCCTAGTAATTCAAGTATTTTCAACTGCAGGATAATCAATACTGTTTCTCTCATCTTGTTCCTGCTCATTTGCTGTGAAGTATTTTATTTATCTGCTGTAGTAATTATCTTTCTGTGCCGCTTTTGTAACTTAGTGCAAGTATAATTAAATAAAGTTGAACTATATTTCCAGCTCGCCTGACTGTTTTATTTTGGTACCGTTATAAACTTGAGTGTCACTGTTCATACCAGACTGAGTTGGGCAAGCTAATGTTACACTGTGTCACACCTGGCACTTCACGTAATATTACAACGTACACAGGGCCAGCACATACAGTGAAACCTTGTTGAGATTCAGTTCATGTCGATGTCTTGTATCAGTCAATCCTTTTGGACAGTCCCAACAAATATCCTATATAAACAATGTTAAAAAAAACCTACATGCTACGACCCTTAAATCATTAATTCACCCGAATACATCGATCAGATATGTCTGAAAATCAAAATATGTTCATAACAGTAGTTTATCTGTGAAATAAGTGTCCAAAGTAATACATACAAAACAACTTACTTAAAGAGGCCTAAACGCACTTTGTATATGCGAAAATAACACGTGCTTCCAAACCAATTTTTTTTACTACTCTGCCAATATAAATAATGGCACATGCCAATGAATGATGGGCAGCGGCACATAAGCCTACATCACATTTTCCACACTGGTTCTAAATCTCTTCCAAATGTTTTAATGTATACATGTGTAACTGTGAAAAATGCCTGTTGAATAATTAATAGTGATATAAGACACCAAACCCCATAAAGACTACAGCATTTGTTAAGTTTTCTACAGATTTCGCGTCTGAAAGAATACGTATTATTTGCACTAGCACCAGCAAGCAAAGTGAACAGTGAACAACCAGAGTATTGGATCAGACTAAGGCAAACTTTTCAGGTTTCACAAGATGGCAGTTATAATATTGGGGCACTGGCATTTACTTAGAACAGCGACACTGGATCAATATACAAGCGCTAGTAGATGATTGATTGAACATACATGGAACAGTCTGCGGTGTGCAGTTTAGGTTTCACAAGCTGGCCATTATAATAGGTTCACTGGAGTTTTGGCAAAACAGAGTCGCTGGATCAATACAAGCGCGATCATATGAATGGTTGAACATCCGTAGAACATTTTGCGGCGTGCAGATTGGGTTTCATCAAAATCTTTCTTGGACCCTGTGCGGCTTGTGGCTCAGGTTTTGTTACAGCTAAAAGTATATAAATTGTCGGTTTACATGGGCGCAGCCATGACCGTGTAGGCGATGCACGTTTACTATCATAGTTATTATAGCTTTGATTCATTAATCTAAGCTTCACATACACTTATGGATGAAATCCAACTTCAAATTACATAAAAGGAAAATTTTGAATTAACCAAACTTAAAAAGGGTATAAAATCCTATTCTTCAGTATGGGGGCGAAAAACGCTTTGAATTAATCTACTTCGAACTAAGAAAATTTTACTTACTTCATAATTTATTTTTAACAGGTTTCTATTTTAAAATCATTTTTTAACAATACTTTTATTGAATGATTGAGATATTTTTTTCATCAATTGAGTTATGTTTTTTATGAAGTATTTAAGATATGCTCACTGTTAATTACAGGCAATCAACTCATTATTCCTATGGATGAATTAAGGTTTTTTGAGGTTAGGTTTTACTTTTCGAGGAGAGGAGAGTGGTCCACTTTCCCGCATGCTGAGTTTTTTTTCAGTAGTTCCTATGTAAAACGATTAATAGAGGTTTCACTGTATATGTTCACCACAGTAGATTGACAATTAAATTTTGAAAATAACACGAACCGTCAGAAGCAGGTCTGCTCCTTATTATTCTTGGTTTCGTGTGTGTGTCTTTCGAGATGGCTTGTTTGCAGGTGCAAACTTGTTTCATCATAAAACTCTAAAGAAAAATTCCTGCAGGCTAAACCCACCTGGGTGAGCATCCTACCAATTTGAAGAGAGAAAAAAATGAAGCTACGTAAATAACGCAGTCTAAAACTGACCAATCATGAGAGTGCTAGTGGTAAGAACTAGTCATCACGTCACTTAGTTACCATGGGACACACTTTACATGCACGAAGAGCTGGTGAAGTTAAAAACAATAATGTTACCCTAAAAACCACATCAATTTTTGTGGTTTGAACCAGTATCAAGTAAAAAGTCAAATGTACGAAACTATTATTAAAAGAATCAACATCCATTATTTTGTACAAAAAAATTATACACTAGCATTTAAGTTTCAAGTACCAAAACCATTAATTTATAAACTTCTGTAACAGAAAAGCCCAAATATTATAAAAGTAAGATAACCAGCTTAGTAACCATACAATGGCAATACAATAACTTAATTTGGAGACAAAAGGTAATTTGCTGGGCAGCACACTTCATGAAAACTAAACTATATACATACTGTTGGTGGAGTTTTAGACTTCTTTGAGAGGGGCTCATCTTCAGATGACTCATTTCCTTCACTTTTATCATCCTTTTCTTTCCTCTTTTTGCCAGTCTGTTTTTTCTCAGCTTTTTTATTTGCAGTTTTCTTGGGTGCAGATTTCTTGTTGGGAGACTTTTTCGCATTTACATTTGAATTTGTTTTGGCCTTCTTCTTTGATTTGGGTTCCTATGGAAAACCAATAGCTTTGTTACAGAAATCAATTTTTAATAAATAACACCCAAAACATGAATTTAGCCAAAAGAATAACTATTACCTATGACTACCATACATCAATATTGTAAAACTGACAAGTTAATAATTTTAATTTATGGCACAATATTTCTGAAAAATTAGCTAAAGCAATGGACCACCTGAAATGAAGAGGGCCTAGCAGTTAAAACTGGTCTTAATAGAGTGCACTACTGGTACTGTGCAATGCACAGAAGTAAACGCGTCAGACGCTGAGCAGTGTAGGGACAAAAATAACAAATTATCTGTAAAAGTTTAACAGAAGTTGCATATATGCATAATTATTTTGTAAATGCAGGAGGGAAGAGAATTTGAGAAGGTTGCGGTTAGTTTAAGGGGTGCATCAATGACCAAAAGTAGAATGGATTATTTGTGAATTTTTTTGTAGTATCATTAAGATCTTTTTAAAGATGGTATCTTGGTACTCTGCAAAGACTGTACATGTCAGAAAAACTCACCGTCCCCTTTCTTATGTAATCCAGTAAATAACAGGGAATGAAAGATTTATAATGGAGTGCTTTCAGTGAAGTTAGTGCTTTTCCTATTTTGCTCGGTTAGCACTTGGATTTCTTTGCCTGTTTATAAAATATTTCAATGTTGGTATTGTTCTTGAATTCTCTGATCAGCACTCCTATTTTTTATTCTTTGTTTATTTGCAAAACAGGTTTAACAATTTAAAAAAAAAAGTGAGTATGATTTATTAACTTAAAATTTTGGTTACAGTGAAATTATTAAGCCACAACACGGGATGAGTTCTACAGGCCTACCTAAATGGGTTTACATTTTAAAATACATGCTACTTGATATTTGTCACTGGGAATTTAATTTGTCATTGATGCAATGTAATTTGTGATTTTTTTTCCCATTGATGGGTTGGAGGTACACTTGTTTGTTTTGCAGCATTTCGATATTTCTTAGGGTTAAAATAAGGGATGGAGTCGCTATCAGCTTGCAAATCTTCACTTCTATTCGTTTTGGAAATTGGTTGTAAGAAACTGCAAACTTGTGGTGAATGTGATGGTCCAGGAACTGATGTGGATGGTCCTGTAAAAGCTGTGTTAACTTGCAAATTTTTTCAAATAGATAGGATGTGTATTTTATAAATGTTGTTTCAAGTTCATTGTGTAACTATGACTGACTGTCCCGCCCCTAGAAACATGACATTTGCAAATGTTACACAAAGCTTTGTGTTCATTATGTTTGCTAATGGTAATGTACATATTTCATTTAATACCGCAGCCAACTCAGTTCCGTATTTAACTAAAGTGTCAAATATTACCGACTTTCTAATGCCACACTTGTCAAAAGCAACACTTTTGGCACAATATACACGCAACTTTATTATAAAGGTAACTACACAATAAACATTACAAGTTCTGTTTGTTCAAACAGTAATTAAATTGTTTGGAAGTATCGTAATGTGATGTACTCTGCTGGCAACTGAAAAATCGTATACAGTGCAGTGGAGACTGGAAATAACTAACATGAGAATCCCTAAATATTTCAAATTTATAATTACAGCATTATTATGACATGCTGCTATCTAGTATTTCATATGGTGAGAGTTCTGTTGGCCAACATGTAACATTAATGGTGTTCCATATGGTAAAGGTTGTGTATCAATTTATAAAAATGACACATAACTTTCAGAAATTACTGCAGTTGATTCCTCAGCATTAAAGGGCTATTTGACATACTATTTTAAGATTTTAACATGAAACAATGATCGTCTGACTATAACCACATACATTTACCAACATGTTATACTTTAATCAATAGAGTAACGTGTTATTTTAACATAACGCTTTTCATTGCTAACAATTTAATACATCATTTCGTTTTCCCGAAATTACGAAATTGTCTGTTACTTGTGAAATTTACATACTTTTGCAAAACACCCACGAAATCAAAACATGTTTCGCAACTGTAAAAAACTTTCCATCAACAGCTAAAAAAAGTTTGTGTGTATTAAATAAATGCACTTTAAAATGTGCTAACTATAGATTCCCTATTGGAAGCAACTTTCTCGGAGCCCTGCTAAATATCTACTCACAGGCCCGTCTTTTCCGTCAAATGTAAACAAACATTGTGCGTGTACATATGTTCCTATACTTTCGCTACACCTAAAAATAAACATTGAAATGTGACTTCTACTTTTATAGCTGGCAAATGTGTTGTTTACTGTTTACAGCTTTTCAAAGAATTCTGTCTTAGGTCTATTTCAAAAACCATTTTGTACGAATATTCACAGTTTAGGCCTATAAAATTATTTAGGTAGGCTTTATGATGTTTTAAAAATGACAATTAACGATAGTTCTTACGGTTACGTTACAGTAACATCTGTTTTCCACGACATAGCACATTACACGTAATGCACGTTAATATTTTGCCCTGACTGTATTAAACACTGTTACAACTGCGGGATAATGAACTGTAGTATTTAACCTTTTGTTATTGATATGTCTCAGTTCGAATAACGAAGGAATAGACAGTCCAACAAAAAAGCGACATTAAAATCAAGCACGCAACTTGCGCAGCTCATTTTTTTTTATAGAAACTTAAAATATAGCAGTGAACATGCACACGAATTAGACTTCCATAACTTTTATTCCGCACATATTTATATGTATTGCTACTTACTGTGTATTAGGTTTATTGGAATTTATTTGAGGTGGGCTTGTTTATTTTGTTCATTGGTGGTAAATCATGTTACACCACTGTGTTTCAAACACTCACCAGGGCAAAGGTACAACGCTGTGAAAAATAAACAGACGTGGATGTAAATAAATAACTTCGCCATAAAAATAGTTCACATTTACAACGTATAAATAGTACTAATCAAATATTTGAAATCCCGCACACACAGGGCCAGCGTATCGACCACGATGCACAAAGGCACACCATTTTACAGACACAACGATTAACGAAACACGTGTCAGTATATTTATTACTGCCGTGGAAACACAGATTTATCACATCGTAACTTGCCTAGGTAGGTTAAAAAAACACATCTACAAATGTGATGTATTTTGAAGTATTTTTCAGAGAAAGTATATTTACTCGTTTGGTAAAACAGAAACACGCCACTGTCATGCCTCGCCACGTCTGCCAACTTCACTGTTTCTACCCCGCCATCATATCTAAATATATTAAAATAAGTATTCAAACATTAAAATCTCTTTTCAGTTGTAAATTACAAATTCAAAAAATAATTATTTTGCTGTAGTAAGTATGAAATATGCTGCAATTGGAAACATGAGTAATGTTGCTGCTTACTAGCGAAGTGAAACTTCCAGAGTGTGAAAGAGACAAAAAAAAAAAAGAGAGGCGCGCGACAAGCCTCCCTTAACAGACACTAGCTTTCTCGCTGGACGAAACAACACCATACCATTACGGCCTACTCACAATATTTTCCGCTGTTATTTTAAACTATAAAAACAAGATATGTTGGCATCGGGGCTACCTAAATATTTAAATAGGCACCGTTTAATTTACAAATAGTATACTAAAAAACCAGGTTAAAATAATATTCGAACTGAACTATTTATTTCCGCCTGTTGCTGACACGCTGCTGCTCGCGCAGTTGTTAATCCATATTTAAAAAGAAATAAATATTCCAAGTTATAGAAGATATTATGGTAGTTTCATTTATTCAATAATACAGTTAACCACAGTGTAATATATTTGTGGAACACATGTTATTGAAAAAAAAGGTTGACATGTTATGCCTGGAATGTTTCTTCAAATGTTGATTTTCATAAGTCGATCCAATCGGGAATGGACTACACACACACACACACACACACACACACGCGTACTATTAGCAGAAATGCCACTACAATTAGCAACAACATCTGAAAACTTGCAACTACCATCACTCAATTTAGTACATAAAGCGTCACTATACTCTTTACAACGTAGATAATATAAAAACCGTATCTTTTCATGATCATTAATCTTACAAGACGAAACACGTCTATCACTCATCTGCATATCAATGCTATCAAGAGGAGACAAAATACGTAAACCTCACTTTATCAAATTTATTATAAGGATCCACTGTTACTTTATCATCATAAGAACTAGAAGGTTCATCTCTCACAATTTTAGATGTACCTTTAGTAATGTTGTGCACAATACAATAAGGTCTCTTGACACCATGATGATCCGTATGCTCTCTTAAACGAGCCTCATAATCTTTAGCAGAAGTTTTAACTTGAACAGATATATGCAATAACGCAGCACGCTTCCAAAGCCCTGCATACGCCTTTAAATCATCCGATACAACAAATAACGCTTGGTGATCAGATTTGGTTGTACCGCAAGCTGGTTGGTACAATTGGTGATATGCATATTCATGGTCATGCTGAATTGTGTTTTAATCCATAATAAATATGTTTTGCAATAATAATCGGTTCATTTTGTTCTTTTCCTTTTTTTTATAAACCCATAGATAATATTTCTTCATAGTATGCTGTTCTTGGTATTATACTGGGTATATCGTTAGTGCCATAAAGAAGTGTGAGTATAACCCCTAGCAGTCCCTTGCATAAAACGACCCAGAAATATAAAGTTATAACAGCACCTATACATACACATATGTGACTGACAGTTGACAGTGAAATTACAGTTCATGAGGCTCATTAGGAGGAATTCACCCTTGTGGTGTATTATGGTTGTTGTTTGTGATGTGTGTGACAATCATGCTTCATATTTGCATTTATCAGTGATGGTTCATATTTGCATTTATTTATCATAATTGTGTTGCTGGAATAACAATTATGAAATTGCTGTTTGTTTGACATAATTTGGTACAGTGTCTTTATCTTTTTGGTTTTCTTCCTTTATTGGAATAAAATGTGCGTCACTTTTACTTTGAGTTCTTTCCCATAGATAGCACCTTTCAGTAGTTATCCTCACACAACAATAATGCAGGTGATCCCGGGAAACTTACTCGAATGAGCCAAAACTCTACTTTTACCCACATGCATGCATTTGCCTAGGTTTCCCTTCCTATCAATCCCTTAGGATTGAAGGAAACGAGGAGCCACACAGGTACACTGTCCTGAGAACAGATTGTCAGCTCGGTGTTCGTTGGCCTCTCCACTGCAGTCCGACAAGGGAGGTTGAGATAACTTTCTGTGGTACCATTTTATTCAGAAGATGTATGACTATGGAATTAAATTACAGTAATATTCCATGCAAAAATCATGTACATTTTACACCAGAGACGATGGAACTTGGACTTAAGATGACCTGTGAATCTTAACGTTACTCAATGCTTTAAAAATTTTGGGAGTCAATGGTATAACCTACCTAATGGTAACCATCTCTTGGGTATCATTTGTTTCAGACGTCAACCTAATTACATCAATTTATATCTAATAAAACAAATGTCATTTTCGTGCTACAGAATTAACGCATGACACAACTATTAAATACGACTCCGCCTCATCACCTCGAGCAGGGTTTGATCCCAGTTGCCAGTTTATCGACTGCCATCGTTCACATTGTAGTGTTGTTTTCTCAATGTCAACTAAGCGTAAAACTGCATTTCAACTATCCCAAAGAAGTTAGAAAATTTTTTTGAGCATGGCGTGTTACCAACAAAAACTTCCCAGGAAAAAACTAAAGACTTTTCAATAAAGGGAGAGTTTAAGTTTTATTACAACTCTTCATATTGACGCATGCCACTTATACCAGTTACCATAAACGATTACGACTCATATCATATCACTGCAACCCTAGTGTACACCTTTACACTCGTGAGATTTAAACCACACGCCATTTTGTACACGGAAGTACTGGTGTGCCGCAATCCTAGAGGGCGGCCGGACACGTGGATACGAGGGGCTGCAAAAAGACAGCGGCGCATTACCTTTCCCACCACCGCGCTGAGAGCCTAGAAGCCATCAGCTGCCTCGGGTCATGCATGAGCGGCACCGAGAATACGTGAAGGCCAAAACCCCCACACTGGCCTCGCACCTGAGGAACGTCACACACCCTCCCCCACGGCTGCCTCGCTATATAAGACGCTGCGGTCCTCGCCAGTTGTTCCTGCAGTCTTCTCCGAACACCTGGGTGCTGGAGCCTAGACTATTACGAGCCTTTCAACAGCTCTTCCAGAGGATGTCGCCAACAACTTTACAGTCTTCAGAAACCACCAGAAGCTGCCACTATTGACGTCACAGTTAAAGCTCTGCAGACCAACTACCAGACGCTCCAGTGACGCCAATAGCTACCAGAAGCTTCCCATACATAATACATTCCACATGTAATTGTGTCCTAGACACCCCCATATATAGAGTTAAGTTTGTATTTAAGTAATCTTCGACACTTTGTCAGGTAACTTCTCCACTTAGCTTAGGACCAGGTCACCTACACCTGGATTCCGTAGGATTACTTCCAATCACCTGGCAGGAGAGCACGTGTCACCGTGTTTAATGTCTTTAACAACCACTGCCTTGTTTCTCTTACCCTTGAGTCTAATTCATAGGGTAATATGTCACCAATTACTGGGAGAACCTCGAATTGAGTACCGCGGGGAAAGTATTCTTATTTCCGCAATTAGCTACAACTGGAGACTCCCCTCAGGCGGCTCAAAGTTGAAAACACACCCATTAGACGGCCAGCTATTCTATTCCTACCACGTATACAGGTACTGGAGGAATAGAAAAGTTGAGCCACTACCACTAGCAACACTTCTCAATCAGGGAGAGATGGTACATCCGAGTTGTATCCCTACCGGAGCACCTCTGTCCTGGCAGGGTATTTGCTTAAGTGCTACAGCCTGGCCTTGGTTGGAAAACTCATACCCAGTGATAGTCTTGGTAACCCACACAGCTCCAACACTTCTGATCAGCCTGCAACAGTGGGGGATCTTCCGAAGTATCAGAGGTTGCGTCCTGGATCCGTGGTGCTTATTTTGAGTACTCCACAATTACACCCGCTCTATGCCATTCAAGGTGAGGCACGGCACCAGGAGAGAGGAGCAAAGAGTTGCACGCCTTGCTACCAGACAGCTGGCTGGTCTAGCCTCGCTTACAGATAGCCGACGAGACAGTGCCGCCCTAATTCGTTCATTGGCACCACCTATGACGACTGCCATCAACCCAGCTATTTTCCTATCAGCACCGCTATATACACACCCGACTCCAAAGCCACACGACAGTGATCCAGCCTTTACTATCGAACATGCGTCAAAATAAAGTGTTTAAATGTTTACAACAAACGTAACGTCTCCCTAGTTTAAACTTTTATGTATGCGTAAGTCAGTAAAATTTAAATAAACTTCTAATAATAGAAATTGTACTGTATTGTTTAAATGCCAAGTTGCCTCTTTTAAAGTCCTGTTACAGTCTTTGTTGAATTACATTCTAAACTTTCAATTAACTCTGCCATGTATAGGATGGGTCTGAGTGATGCACGTTGAGAAAGTCACATACACAACTACGCACCACTTATCTATGTCACCCGCCCAACGCGCCGGCACCGGCGCAGGCTGTGTATACTTGATGCATTGTCAATTAACTACACTCGGTGCAACATAAATATAAGTTAAAGTATCGGGTACTTTAAATCCTGCACATACAGCAAGTGATTTGTGTTAGCTTTGAAATGTATAATAGATCATTTGTTTTATCATGATTTTCGAAGCCAATATCACAGTTCCATTAATAGTAAAAATGTGTAAATTCGATTATCCGGGTTTTTAAAATACAAATGCGCTTATTCGTGTTTCCTCCGACCCGATTAACGCTGTTAATCGAGAGTTTCCTGTATATACGCCAGCGCACAGCTCCAAAACACCAGTTGATACTCCGCAACTCGCCCCTCCACCTTATGTAGCTCTCTGCCTACTGCCTTCCTAACCGTTACCCTCTGTAGACCTTCACCCAGTGGCCCCGAAGTCTTTGTTTCCCCATTTACCCTTGCTACCACTTAAGTAGTGAACCTAGAGTCCCTTCTGGACAACAGCATAGATCAGTTAGGGTCAGTTGTTATCTTAACTACCTAGTCTTTTTCTGCTCTTGTTTAGTTTAGCCCCCAAGTTCCCTTCACCTGGTTTACCGTAGCTTACTTTCACTGTTACAGTTCATTGATTGCTAGGAGCAACTACAGGCGACAGTGTCCATTCCTCTGGGGAATAACCCTGAGTACTTATTCGAGGGTGATTGCGACTTCCGTCCCCGTAGAAATCAAACCTACTAAGGAAAAACAGAAGACAGCATCTTGAAACTTCTTTGCAAAAACTAGAGTAGGACTGCGGGCTAACCTTAACCAGGCGCACATACTTCACAAAACATACCTGTTAGACGGACACCCATACCATGGACCTGGTACGCAAAGGTACCTAGTGCACACGTACAGCAGAGCCCCAACCACTAGTAACACACTCCACAAAGTGGTTATACATCCACATCAGCCAACGTACTCCATCTACCATGTTACCTATGCTGCGTGGAGTGACAAGACTGATTCAGGTTGGCCTAACCCCCTTCTGGACCACACACGACATGGCCGGACATCCAGATCCACCCACTGCTCCATACACCATGTTATCTCCGCTGGTTGGAGTGACAAGTTTGATTCTGGTTGGACTAGGCCCGACTGGCTACACTCATAGTTGGGACCACAGAAAATGGTAAAATAGAATGCTTGATTTAGGTGCAAAAAGTAGTGAAAAGCGGAGTTAAATTTTGGTGTTTAAACATGAAAGAGCTATTAAATTTTGGTGTTTAAAGATATAAGCTGTGTTAAATTTCGGTACTTAAAAGTGAAAGCGGTGTCAAATTTCGATACTTAAAAATTGAAACGGTGTTGAATTTCTGCATTTAAAAATGAAAGCAGTGCCAATTTTGGTCTTTAAAATTTAAGCGTTGCTAGGAAAATTAGCATTTAAAAAATGAAATTTAGCATTTTGTAGCATTTAAAAATAAAAAAGCAGCAAATTATAGCATTTTGGAAAAAATAGGGTTTTCTAAAAACTGGTTTAACATCACACATCAAATTACAATAACAAAATTTTCACATAAGCAGTAACTAGCTCATTACAGTATTATTATTGGTTAACAATAAACGAGTTATGAGTTATTAAAAGCATAAGTTTTCATTTCAAAATTATACTTTGAAACAGGCAGTGTTCTGTTCCCTACACTGATGCGGCAGCTGCATAACCTCCAGTTGTTCCATTACTCCATGCGTTTAATGCTGGGCTGGGAAACTGAACAACTTCCATGATTTATTTTCGGCGCATAATTTGAGTGTTTTGTTTACGAATGGCAAGACATTTACATATACGGCAATGGTAAATCTGTGATCCCGTCATGCAATTTGACAGGATTACTTGTTTACAATTGTCATATATGTAAATGGGGCATAATAAAATTAATCTAATATTAAATATTTAACAGCCACCACGAGTACATATTTAACCAAAAAGTCATACACACAGCAGATTAATTTGCCACAGGTTGGCATTTCAACCCGATTTATTTTTGCCTAGCTACGTTTTGTGCGTCGGGCTTCAGATTAACGTCTTTCATGAGACTGCATTGTTTTGAGGAGCAGTGTAAAATTTTGTTCATATGGAAATAACATTCAAATCATTATAACATCGAAAATTTTAATTTCAATAAAAAAACAAAATGTGATACATACGTTGTTTGTATTTGTACAGATGCAGCAATACACACACACACACACACACTTTGGCCGAATTTAACCTTACACTCAATATTCACGATTTAGGCAAAGAAACAAATATTATTTACACACTACAAAAGTGTTGAAAATGCAATTTTTTTTAGGCCATAGACATTTAAATAATTATAGTAACATTTTACAAATAAATTATTAACGAAACATGCAAACTTACTGTTAGTTAAATTCACAACCTCTTAAAAATGTGTTTTCCTATAGAAAGTCTTACTTCACCAAAATAGATTTCTTGTCATTACCATTATATAATTTGGTTGCAGAATCACGCAGTAAAATTAACACTGCACACGTTTCCTAAAACCAACAAACTTGCCCTTGGCCGCCGCCGATGCTAACCTACAAATACGCACGTTTCAGGTATTTTCCCACCACTGGTCACTGTGACTAAAATAGTGCCATTGCCTACACGTCTACAAGCCACAAAATAAAATTGTGTCATTTCCTACATGTCTACACGCAGAGGATGTTACTACATGACTGTTTCGTAAGAATACCTACCATTTCGCTATGCAGACGTACATTACATACACGTGTTTAATCATAATAACAAAATATGCTGCCGCTGATTACAATTAAAATGTAAGTGTCACATGACATAGTTGAATGTGTTCACGTTTTTCATTGTAATAATAACAAAATATGCTGCCGCCGATAACAATAAAAATATACGTGTCACATGAAATAGTTAGAAGACTGTCTACATGTGTCATTGATGTCAAGTGTGTAGTGTTGCGGTATTCAAAAGCGACACTGCTAGCGCTAGGGCCATAGCTATGGGGCAGCCATTTAGGATTGAGTGCTGCAAGCGTGTCTCATATCTTTGACGCCTGAAAAAAAAATCACTGTTTACAACACGTTTCCCGTGAATATGAACACAGTCCACAAGTATTGTTAAGTCTGGAAATTAGTTAAATCTTTTATTTTCATTGAAAACTAACAAAGTAAAGAGCATATGTGATTTAGTGCATTTACAGAAATGTTTCACATTTATCGCTAGATCGTAAAAATTTAGCATCTTATGCTAGTGCAACTTTTCACATTTTATCGAGATTATTTAGCATTTGCGAAATTTCTGAGACTCTAGCAATAATGAATATCTGTGCATCCATATTTAAAAATAAACCAAATATTTGTGTTTGAAATTAAAAAATTTGGTAACTTACAATGTTTTGAAAGAAAAGCAATACAAATGTTCAGTTTTGGAATAAAAAACAGAAAAATAATTATTAAATACAAGAAATAGTAGTACTACAATTCATTAATTTAAAAGAAAATGCTAAGAAAAATGTAAAAATTTATACAATCTAATTGACTGACATACCTACAATACTTTCCACCTAATCCATTTAACCTCAAAAACTAGAACAGCTGCATAATATTTCACAACAAAGTATTAACCTCCAATGTTTTTAAAGAGTCAAACTAAACACTAAAAAATATGCATGCTTGCATTATGAAATAGTTATGTTGTACTGCACTGTGCTATACTGAAATGAAATTGTGGTTAGTCCTGTTTTCTTAAAACTGAGTTAAGAGGATTTCCAAGGTGTTCGGCTTCAAATTTGTACGAAGATCTGAGAAAATGTGCCTGTATGCCTAAAAAAGTTCGCTCACCATCGGCATCGGAAGGAGGTATTGCAATAAGAGAGAGACTCTGACAAACTTGTTATGCTGATCTTGTAATCCAAGCAATACAATGGTGACAACATTCGTCATTGCTGTTTGGAGACCCACCACTTGGTTCTGAAAGGCTAGGTAGCCTTCCAGAAACTCTTGACAAGAAACTTCAGCAAGAAGGGGAATATTTTTGACACTGGAATAAAAAGCAGCATCAACTGAGTTGGTAGCAATAATTCTTGGATCAAATAATTTGCTAACACCATAAATAAATTCTCTTGCAGGGTCTTTGTTTACTAACGGAGTAAGTTTACTATGGCACTTCCAACCTAATGCGACCAACATTTCGCGAACCCTTTGCTTTATAATAACAGTGGGCACTTGGCAATCAGAGAATTTGTTTCTTCCCCAATGCACCCTCTCCTTACAAGTAGATACTGATTTTGTAGATCAGAAAGTGCACCATGGAGTTTGTGCACAAGTGCATGTCCATATTCTGACCCTTCAAATTCAGTAATGGCCTCTGTTGTTGCGGAGCAGTGTTCAAACAAAAACAATGCTGAACACTTGATGACACCAGTGCTTTCTTTGGTCAAATTTTTGAAAAATGTGATGGCACTACTTCCTCCTCCTGGCTAAAGAACTCCACCTTGTCATCTAAATATTCAGCAACATACTTGGCTGAAACAAACCAAGAATTCCATCTTGTCATTACTGGACTTGGGAACAACAGTGGTTTCTTTTCTTCGTTTGGATATTTCTCCTTCAAAAAGGAAATATACCCGTGATTCCGCTTTCATGCACTTAGGAATCCATGCTTTGTATTTAGGATGCACTGATTCAGTTTAACCAATTCAGAGCTCCATAAGCTTGCGACTAGCTTCAACTTATGGGCCCAGCACTGAACGTGAACCATGCAATCAGAAAGTATTTCTTTCAGTGTTGAAATGCAAGCCGTCATGTACCTAGCAGTCACAATTCCCACATCATCATCATCATCATCATCATAATAATAATAATACTACTACTGTATGCCATAAAGTGCTAGTGTTGATAAAATGGCTCATGAGCACTCTGAACTTGTAGTAGCTTGAAGCTCTTTAACCCCTCCCACGAACACTGTCTGCTCCGAAACTGAATAGTAGCAATTTATCAACAATACAAAAATACATCTACCAGTACTGTCAGTGGCTTCATCACACATGAGAATGACCTGATTTTTAACACAATTTTTTATTTCTTCCTTTTCGATTTGACCTAGTTTCGGCAAGTAATTTTCACGTAATGTATTTGCCACTGGAAGATCTCCTGAACCTGGAATTTAAAAAAATACAAAACTCAGGATAAGATAGTGAATTGGCATTGAATGTGCCAATTAATTAAAATAATGATGGTGTGGAAATCAGCAGGCCTGAGATAAATGTGTACATACAGGGCTACAAGATAACATAATTTGCTTTCATGGTAACTTGGCACATAGGCAACCACTCAAGTATTTTTATTTCCTTTGTGTATATTAGTTGAATCAGTTGTGGGACAAGTTGGTAATTGTGAGAGGGGTGAAAGATTTAGGCAATGTTTGAAAAGGGATTGAGGGGAGTTAGTGTTTGCCACCGAGCATTGGCTCAACTGCAAACATTCTTTATTATTGTTTTTATTAATACAGAACACGGTCTCTGGTATTATTTCTTGTAGGACTAATGTTCTTAATGCTTTTTTTTACGAAGCTATAGGCCCTACATGAAAATCGCTTGTCATGATGGCTAATGTTTTCGATAGGGATTACAAAGTTTAGGGTTATTTTATAATAGTTTTCATTGGTCCAATGGCTACTGCAAAAAAATATATATTAACGAAGCATAGCACCTTGAACATATTTATTCAACCAGGTCCTCATGTTTGGATCGCCTCCTTTTTCCAAAGGAAAGTTTGCACCAACCATCATTTCTACTACGTCCATAATGAATTCTTGTTTGTTCAGGACAGCACTTTTAGTATTCTGTAAGGCAGCGCTGATAAGACGCCTGTTTTGCAAGAGCAGTTGATGAAGATGATGCATGTAACTTATTACGTCCGTGAGTTTCGTTAGAAACATGTTTTATGCATGTGTCACTACGCATATTACAAAACTTGCACATCTTTACTTTATCCTGTTTGTCAAAAATGTAGAATGCTTCATCTTCCGTTCGTGATCGGAAACAATCTTTTCAGCATCTCTGCACATAAATAAGAACTACAAAATACTACAAAGTTGATCTAGTTGTTATTTTACCATTAAAAGGACTGGTGCACACATGAGAAAATATTACGTTTAGCCAGAATGAAAATGTGTCGGAACTGTTTGGTGTAAATGTTACATGCTTGTGTCACAACTTACTATTCATTTCTGTAGCACAAGATACTAACGCTACGAAAATGTGTGTTACGCAGGAACGATTGTACAGGTCAGTTTCAGTCATGTTACTACCTAGCAGCAAACAGAATTTATTATGCAATCAAGTGCAGCTCACGCCACCTGACAACTGGAAAGGCCTCACTTCCCAGCCCCTACTAGCTCCCTCAACGGCAAGCCGCACCCGCTCGTAGTGCATACACAACTGGGGCTTCCAGTATCACTGGACATCACCAGCCTAACTTCAGGCCACCTCAGGACAGGGCTTCAGTTCCAGCCAGCAGCAGCAGCAGAGCCGGGATCTACCCGGGCGATGCCCACTCTAGGTAAAAGAGTGCAATTGTCCACACTACCAATGCATATAGCCGTCCTCACCACACCTGACTTTTGTGCTGTGCCGTGGGGCTGCTCACCCCAACACATACCACAGTAGGGTGACCAAAAGGCAACAAACCACCCTAACTTAACCACAGTAAATTAGTTAGTGCTTCTGTCGGGTACTATAGGAACCTTATCCGACAGTGATGTCATTTTCATTTCTAATAGACGTTACACATCAGACTATTGAACACAGACTTCATGCAAAAATTGCCAACCTTGATGTACAAGGGATTAGAGGTGGGTCAGAACTGGTCCAAAAATCACACCAAATCTTACCAGGTACCCACATTCTTCATTTGAAGTCTTCTCTGCAAGTAGATTCTTAAATACACGCTGTAGCTGCTCACCAAGTTATAAAGTCTAGTTGCTTATTCTGCAGCCTGCAATTGCTGTTTGGTGAAAGTGGTTTGATGGCAATGCTTTTCCTTCAAAATCATCTACATTTTATGTACCAAAAGATAACTATGAAGTTATGCATTCATGTTTGCACTGAATTCTGTAGTGCTCTATCTACGCTAAAAACCCCTTCAGTTGGAGTGTTTCTGCAGAATGAAGAGAACTGCCATTATTATTTTTTGCTTAGTGAATAATACTTTCTTGTTCCAGACGCATCCACAATATTTGAGATTTCACACCATATTTTGTCAGCCCTATCACTGATGCTCACCAAAAAAACTGAACTTGTTTTGTGATGATTTAATTTATTTTTCTGTCAGTACCTTCAGAAATGGATCAATCATTTACTCAACAGAAGAAAAGATTTTGTATATTCAATGGAACACCACAGCAACTCCAGCATGATCTCAAAAGTGACCCATCATTGGCCACTTTTTAATAATCAAACATTTCTGTGTAAAATTAAATTCAGCCTCATCCACACTGTGGCAACAATCACCTTTCAAATACAATTCATCCATCCATCAAGCAAAGGTTTAACCTACTCACTTGACAACATGAACATGGATTAAATTGAATGACTTGCCCAAAATCTAGACCTCAGTCTTACTGGAACAAATTTGGGATTTTTTGATGACTGATGAAAGACCAAACCATCTACAAAACTCCAGAGATCCACCCTGACATACAAGAAATGGGATCAATTTTTTGGCACCTACAAGAAAAGATCAAGAGAAAGTCTTCCTCACAAAAAATGGACTACATAAGTTGATACCATACTGTACCCAAGCAATGGTATGAGCTGGATGGGACAAAACAATCAGAAGTAAATACCACCAGGTCCTGTAACACTCACTCACACCTAAATCAGTAGATTTTAAAACCAATGTGCACTCACCAAAGCCAGCAGTGAGCTGGAAAATATGGTAGTAGCTAGAAAATTTAATTACAGCTTAATGATACGTAAATGAACCAAAGACTGATCAATCAACAAAATACTAATTGGCAAAGTTAACACACTAACTACTGGCTCAAATATATATCTGTGTATGTGGGTGTGCATGCATGTGTGTAATTCTTGTAAACAACTTACGAAAATTCAAAATGCTCCCAACACTATATGAAAGAAATGCATATAAAAAATAAAACACTTTACACTAACACAACATTTGCTTAAAGTAATGAACATATAATTATGCTTCACTTTCTTTAAGTTTAAACCACAAGAGAGACTAAGCTTAGAGGTTCATGCACCAAAACCAAACTTGCCTATTTTCATAAATAAAAGAAATAAGGTCTTACATCAGATTCGGCACCACTACCGCTTTCCTGCTCCGCGTCATCCTGTTCCTCCGCTTCTGCCTCGGGCTCGGCTTCAGGCTCCTCCTGTTCACTTTCCTCCTTGTCCTCCGCATCAGACTCTGTCTTTCTCCTGCGACGACTGCTAGTTATTTTGGCATTTTTCTCCTCAGCCTCCGAGGATGACTCCTCCTTCATGTTTACATGCTTGCCACGGCCTCTTCGAGGCTTTGGATGATGCTCTTGCTCATCCTCAGACTCTGAGAAGCCCCTCTTGTTTGCTTTCTGTGCACTACTCCTCTTAGGGCGAGGGGTGGGGGCAGGTCGGCCAGAATCTTTGGGGCACACAAGAAACTCTACTATCTTAGTGGCAAGTTCTTCTCGGGTACCTTTCTTCTCCAAGTCTAGTACACCACCAATGCTCTTTATGGTTCGCACATCCAACCTATAAATGATCACACCAAGATTATAAAAATAATTTAAACCATTTCACAGCACTTAATAATGTAACATTTGTGATATTTTTATCAGCAACGTTTTAAAACATTAGTTTATTTTTAGTTACATTGCACACAGGATAACTGAATGTGAAAGATGGGAGTCGAGGAAGACTAAAAGCTACCTACAGCAGCTTACCAGTTGCCTACTACTACTACTTATCACTGCCCTTGTTCAAGGACACTGCCAACAGTTGCAAAGCATTCAGATATCCTGCAGTAAATCACTATGCATTTTAATTCAATAATCACAAACAAAACTAATTACAGTAGAACCCCAATTTAACAAAATGTCACGACTCCTGAAAATCTTTATTTTGCTGGATTCATTAAATACAAATATACCTAGGTTCTGTCAGGGTAATTTTGGTGTATCTACTTGCCGGCCCATTTCGTATTATTCCGCCAAATCTAAACAAACATTGCCAAATGACTGCCATGTAGAATCTGTTAAAATCCATGTTTACATTCCATTGAGTGTGTACATATGTTCGTATACTTTCGCTACACCTAAAAATAAACATTGAAATGTGACTTCTACTTTTATACCTATCAAATGTTGTTTACTGTTTACAGCTTTTCAAAGAATTTTATCATATTCCAAAAACCATTTCGTACGAATATTCACAATTTAGGCCTCTAACATTATTTAGGTCAGCTTTATGACGTTTTAAAAATGCCTGAACTGACGACAGTTATTACGGTTATTTTACATTAACATATTTGTTTGCCACAACATAGCTCAATACATGTAATGCACGTTAGTATTTTGCTGCGACTGTGTTTAACACAGTTACAACCGCGAGGTAAAGGGTTGTACTAATAAAAGGACGGCCTCAGTTAGAATAAATATTAAAACGAAGGAACAACCAGTCAAACGAAAAAGGCACATTGAATTCAAGCATGCAACTCGTGTTTCTCATTTTTGTCATACAAACTTTAAAAGATAGCGGTGAACATGCACACAAGTAAGCCTACGATAACTTCTATTCCGCTCATATTTCTATGTACTGCTACTTCCTGTTTATTAGGTTTATTGAAGTTTATGGGGCTGAACTTAGTATTTGTCTTCTGGGATTGTGGCAAATTATGTTACACGACTGTGTTTCAAACACCCACCAGGACAAAGGTACAATGATGTGATAAGTAAACAGACGAGGATGTAAATAATTAACTTTGTCATAAAAACAGTTCACAGTTAAAACGTATAAATAGTGCTAATCAAATATTTTAAATCACGAATACAGGGCCAGCGTATCTACCACAATGCACAAAGGCACGCCATTTCACAGACACAATAATTAACTAAACACATGTCACAGTATATTTATTACTGCTGTGGAAACACAGATTTATCACAACATCGTAACTTGGCAAGGTAGGTTTAAAAAACACAATGTCTACAAACGTGATGTGGTAATTTGAAGTATTTTTCGGAGTAAGTATAATTTAAGTTTAGTTTGGTAAAACAGCAGCACGCCATGTCATGGCGCACCACGTCTACCAACTTCACTTGGTAACTACCCACCATCATATCTAAATATATTAAATCAAGTATACAAACATATTTTCAGTTGTATATTACAAATTCAAAAATTATATTTTGCTGTAATAAGTATGAACTATGCTACAATTGAAAACATTTATAATTTCTGTGCTTACTAGCGAAGTGAAATTGCCAGAGTTCGAAAGAGCGAGAAATAGACAAGCCTTGCCCAGCAGACAGTTTTTCAGATGCTTTCTCACTCGATAAAACAACAAAGTACCATTACGGCCTACTCACAATTTGCAGCTGTTATTTAACTGTGAAAATGATATATGTTGCCATTAGGGCTAAGTATTTAAATATTTCAATACGCACCGGTTAATTTACAAATAGTATTCTAAAAAAACTAGGCTAAAATTATATTTTTACTGTGAACTATTTCCTACCGGCCATTGCCAAAACGCCGCTGCTCTCACTGTTGTTAATTCATATTCAAAAAGAAGTAAATATTACAAGTTACAGAAGATATAAAGGTAAAGTTTCATTTATTCAATAATACAGTACTCTAAAGTTAAACACAGTGTAATAAATTTGTGGAATACAGGTTATTGAAAAAACAAGTGACATGTTATTCCCAGAGTGTTTTTTCAAACGTTGATTTTCAGAAGTTGCTACCAATCGGGAATGGATTATAGTTATATACACCTTAAAAAAATATACATGATCATCACCAACCTATGGTATGTGTAGGGAACACTGATATTGACATCACTAAAAATTTTATTTATTTTCTACAGATGTTAGTGTAAACAGAAACAATAATGTGCTTTGAGATATGTTTTCTAATTTAGGTACATATGTTTTCTGTAAGTTGTATTAAGTTGAGCCATCTATGTTTAATGGTTTTTATAATATTTATTATTTCTAAAATATGGGGTAATTTGGGTGTAATTAGAGTACAATTAAAAACTAACCAATTTTTTGTTTCAGATGAGGCTACACATATGTATAGAGAAAACCTGTCACACATGCCCTGATGACCTAAAAAATGCCAAAGAAGAAGTTGAGAAAGGAAAACCAGTGTATGCAGCTACAAACACTTACAGTATACATTATGAAACATTGAGGCGATGATGTGAAAATCCTCCAAAACATCAAGGCGCTGGCAGGAGAACAGTACTGTCCAAAGATGAGGAACAGTACATAGTGGAGTCTTTAATTTATACAGCATAATGTGGATATCCACTAGACAGAGTTGCAATATATGGTGCACCGTTACGTACAATCAGTTAATTAGAAGACGCCATTCAAGGATGACACCTCGGGTTATGATTTCATTGTAAATTTTGAAAGAAGATGGAAAGAAGAACTAGTGAGGCGAAAGCCTGTGATATTGACTAAAGCAAGGGCTGAAAGACTTTATTTTGTTGTGGATAAAATTTTTAAACTTTATCAGAATGTTCTGGATGAAAATAATTTAAATGGCCACCAGAGAGGATTTTTAACAGACGAAACTGGCTTAAGTACTGACCTTACAAAGGGTAAGGTGTTCGTCCCTAAAAGTGACACTGTAACCTATTCACGTTCAGGGTGCTGGCAGATTTCAATAGTGTTCTTCTTGTGGCACCTGCAGATGGTTACAGAATCTGGTTGGATGCAAGATTATATTTTTGAAAAGTGGCCAAGTGCATTTGTTAACCAAATAAAACATCCTGAAAAAACCAGTTCAAGTACTATTTGATGGACATAGAAGTCATTTGACTTGTAATGTAACCCGTACAGCAAGAGATAATGCCATTATCCTTTTCTCTCTTCCTCCAAATTCATCATATGCTCTTCAGCCATTGGACATTGGCGTATTCGCTGCCATGAAAAATTACTGGAAAGATACCTTGAAGACCTGGTGCTGTGAGTCACGTCTGAATAATGTAGATAAGGCAATTTTTCCAAGCCTTTTAAATAAACTTGCGGCAACTTCATTCAAACCTAGCCACATCATTGGTGGTTTTAAAGGGTCGGGTATGTACTCTGTGAACAAATCCGTTCTGGAAAGCAGGATTGTTTCAGTCCAGTCTGCACAGACAGCTAGGCCTTCACTCCAAAGTACACAGGCCCGGTCTATAAACAATTCAGAGCCCTGGGAAGCAGAAGCTAGCCAACTGAAGGATAAGCCTAGGCATATTGTACATGATTTGCGACAAGAAAATACACAACCACTAGCCAACAAAGCAGTTAGTTTAAGTTAGTGGAAGAAAGGTTAAAAGAAAAGAAATTGAAGAGGGAAGAGAGAAAAAAAAAAAAAAAAAAAAAAAAAAGAAACGGAATGGACCTACGAGAGCCTTAGCCATTTAAGTCAAACAACAAAAGCTAAATTTACGTAAGAAAAGGGCTACTAAGCCTACTGCAAAGAAATCTCTATTTGAAGGTTGAAGGTTCAGAAAATGAAAACGAAGAGGATAGGCCTACCCTTGCCCAACCAACCCTAAGTCATAGGCCTACAGGCATACCCGTAGGATCATGGGTATCTATCCACTATCAGAGTGAATGTTGGAAAACAGTAAAGGAGTATAGGGGGCAAATAACTGCTCAGGATGTTCAAAGAGAAGAACATTATTCTGTCAAATTTTTAAAGAAATGCAAAGGTGAAGATGAACGCTATATTTTCCCCAGACAAAGACGACATTGATTGGGTTGATCCAGGACAAATTTATGATGTGTTTCCTGTTCCTGACTATAATGGAAGGATTTTCAAGTATATTTAGAGTCCTGTCACAAAGAACTACTTTTGAACAGATAAGTTGACGTTCTGTGCTATTTTAATTTAATCTGTAGCCTATAGTCAATCACAATAATTTTTTTTTGTGTTCCTAATAATTTAGGCTATCTTGATGTTTCTACTGTACCTAAATTTAACATAAGCTGGAGTAAATAGCTGTTAAAAGTTTGTTTTACTTTGAAAACATATATTATACCGAAATTCCTACATCCATGGGATAATTTGGATGTAGTAGAACTAATGGTTACCATTTGTGTACTAATGGCTCAATTAACATTAAATTTGCATTAAACGATTATAGAAGGTCGTAATGCTAAGATGGAACAAGAAAAAGTTAAAATTTTTTCAATATAAATTTATTACATGACTTAAAAGTTGAAAATGAGTCCTTTTTTTTTTGTACTCAAATTACCCCAACAGACCCTATTTCAACACCTCAATACCAACAAGTTGTTACGAAAACATGTTTATTCACAGTAAGACAGTGCTTCATCATTGGTGGTGCAAATAGCACCTTTATTTAAATTAAATACTAACACAATTGACTAGGCATATGTTGTACAAATGAAATGGTACCCGACAAGACCATCATTAAGACCATAAACAATCTCACATTGATGAGAAAAAAGTTGAAACATCGAAAACCCTCAACTTTTGACAAGTGCAAAATCAATTCTCAACGACACTTTGTGCAAAAAATCAAAATATTTATTAACTAATACAAAATTATTTCAGAAAGCAGAGTCTTCCGGAGAGTAATATACACTCCATAAGGTCGTGCACCTCCACTCGGTCACAAAAACGTTAACATTGTGACATGCGCCACCACAGATACATTTTTTTACCAGTGTTACTTTTTATCCAAAGCAAAGAACTTTCATACTAAATTGAAATAAGTTAAGAAACAATTGTTTGCACACTGCACCACTACCATGCTTTCATTTAGCCAACACAATGACAACCCAATTATCAAGGTCAACCATGACAAATCAGCATTATTGAAAAATGTATCCCAAAGCTAAACACAGCGCACGAAGAACATAGCGTGGTCACGAGATATAAGGTTCTCTCATGGCAGGGAATGGGAAGATCTGTAATCCACGCTGTTATTTACTACCACTGTTGCTATGCACGCATGATTGAAGGGTAACTATGTGATTAGAGATGTGATAGAGGAAGAGCCAAGGAGGAGGGGAGAACAAAGGAGCCCTTCATGACCTCATGTGCCGTCTGAAGTCACTAAGCATGCACCATGCAGCATGCTTAACTCCATGTCACTGCAGCCGTAGTTGGCAACAAATTTTAACCAATTAAGGTGTGCGATTTTTTGACAGTTCCTGAAAAACTTTACCCAAGATAGCTGCTTTCGTTACTAACATACATGTGCATTATATCGGGGTTCGACTCTACACTTGGCAAAACCACAATGCTTGAACATCAGCTAAACAACAGGCTACAAAACCTTTATCACAATTCACATCGCACATTACCTTATAAAAAAATATACATACATGTAACTGGAATGTACAATGTGCTGAAATAGATGGCATTGATCAGGCAGGGATCAAAGTGAGCTTTTTACGTACAGTAGAATCTTATTATAACAGGCATGGTAAGTGCGAGAACACTGTTGTAACGAAGCCTTTTTGAAAAACAGTCAAAACATTGCGAGTTTATAAGTAGAAACATGTACAGCAAGATCGTGAGAAGCAGGCTTGCGGTGAGTTTCGCAACAGCATGAAGCGTGATTTCATTACCTGTCTGCAATAGCTCCAACCCCTCACTTCCTCCATATGCCTTTTTCTACTGTTGTGTAACATTCTTCTGCCTTGCCACCCCTCCTTCCACCGGGCCTCACAAGAGCATTGCTCTAAAAATAGAATCCTGCCCTGTCTTCCTTCCCCCCTTTCCACTAGCGATCCTGTCCTGTATTTCCGTAGTTGTTCATGGTCATCGTGATTTCAACTGTGTTTGATTTTATACAACTTGGATTTTCTGCTTTGATCCCATGTGAACTCCGTATGAATAAATGCAGCATGTGCTGGCGGTATGTGCGTGTGTAATGAAGTGTCAGGCTACAACAAACAAAGTCCTTTGATTCTTTCCACACTACTGCACCCCTGCAAGAACAGCTATCTATAAACGACACACACATCTGTATGGGCATGCGTGTGACTTCATGGTCACAGCAAGCACCAGCTTCAAGGCCAAGGTAATTATTCTACAGCCACAAAAATTACGTATTTACTCAAATAAACTAAACCCTTAAGTTACACACCCCTTGCTATTTAGAGCATAAACCATTTTTAAAATTTTTTGTTTATGAATGAAATATTAAATTATTTCAAAAGGCAGATGTTTTCCAAATAAAATGATACCCCAGAATATGAACTTCCCTTGTCCCCAAAATAAGTGCAAATAGGATGAGGTGAAGAAAGAGTAGCGACCCTCACAGCCTGGATGCCAGTATCTTTGGGGCCCAATCTGGCTGCTATTGTGACCCTTTCACCTGCGAAGGTAGCATGCGAAGGCCGACCAAGGGCGACAGACATGCCTACACGCCGGCCAGCTCACTTAGCTCGAGCCACCTAAGGCTCAGTTTTAACAGAATTTCACATTTGCTTTTCATACTGTGACATACCAATTAAAGTTAGTGACACAACTCCTACATTTTATTGCTGTGACGTTATGAACACCTTTTCAATAGATTCCCATTAAGTTTACTTAAATTTTTGCTGGTTTTAAGTAAACCTCCCCCCATGCATTTTCAACAATCATTTCACGAAAAACTGTGTACAATTTCATAAATAAAATGAGTGTAAAACACAAATAGTACATCACCATCATATGTTAGGGAAATCTCATTGCTGCCTTTATGCTAGTAATTGATCATGTAAATAATTTAAACACTTGTGGGGGATTATTTTAATCACCACATGTCTAGGTAACTCACAAACACGTTACTTTATTCTAATGTCAAAAAAAAAAGCAATGTCAAAATGATCTTATCCCAGAGTCTGAGCGGGTCGGTTTTTTCAGAACTTTTGATGCAGCCTATAAGTGTATCTGCCTGTGGTGGATATGATTTTAATTATAAAGATACATTATAATTAAGTTTACAGGGTTAGTTAATTGAAAACATATGACTTTCCTGCCAAGAGCTCTTTTTAGGCAAGAGCTGTAGGCTAAGCTATGGTAATTTTCCTTTCCCCACTTTTGAACATTTTAACGCAATGAGATCATATCTCCCCATGAAAGGGAGGGAAACTTCTGAGCTTCATGTATCAAATTAGAACACAATAATATTACGTGTAGCCTGACACATTACTTTTTTTTTTTTAAAGAAAAAATTAGCTACTTACCAAATATTCCAACACTGTCTGCACATTACGTGAGTTACAAAATCAAGCACATGAACATAAAAATTCTGGTAATCATTCAAAAAAATTTCCAAACAAAAATGTTCACTTTTAACATGATTTGTAATGTCACTTTCTCCACCATGACAAATAGTTGTCACAGCGACACACAACAGCAGCTACTGAAATCCTGCATGTATGGACATTTTTTGGCAGTCCCCTGAATAACGATACATCGAGAGTCAACTGAAATTAATTTGTAATTAAGGGAGTATGTTGTAACTATACAAAACTATAAGCACACAAAATTTCAACATTTTTTTAAAAACCTCTTTCGCTTTTACAGAAGCCTGAAATTGAGGTATTTTCTAAGGATGGGCTGATTCCGATACCGATTAACAGACATACCACGACCATCGGCATCTGAAGATTATTTGCTGATTATTATTCACAGATTAGTAGCATTAATTTATTACCCGGAATGCTACATCTCGCAAAGCATCAATTTGCAGCATCCATCAATAAGATACTCTGTCCGAACCTACAATTCTTTCGGAACAATTATTTTTCGATACCTGTTCCCGCTGTTTACATTTTACTGTATTTACTGTTTGTACATTTGCCAAAGATTGTGTACATCATTTGTTTTTGGACACTAAGTGAATGCAAAATAACGCAGTTAATCGACAACTATTGCTATCAATAGTATTGTTTACAACCAGCAAGAGTATTTTTTAAATTTTCGTATGCGTTTACTGAACTCGTAGGTTTGCAGTAAAGAAAATGAATCACACATTGTACAACACTGTTGTTATTGCAAACTCGGCAAATAACAATTGGCAAAATTTGTTGCAAATAAATCAGATATTTTAATTAAGGGATCGAGTATGGCTTGGACGACGAACTGATGTTAAGAGAAAATATTAATATAAATAAAAAGATTTTCCATAATTTCAAGTAAATATTTAAAATTAAATTGAATTCAATAAGTCCTTTTTAATGTTATCTTTAGGGTGTTGGTTTAAACAAACACATATGTTGAAATTATGCATGGTATTTCTCACATCTAAAATACAATCCGCATCAAAATGCCTGAAGTTTTGAAGGTTGTCTTTAATGACCTCAGTTTTTAATGAATGCTGTATTGTCTGGTAAAAGTTTTTCTGTGACTGTTAAGTTACTTATTTTAACAGTTAAATTTTCTATCTTATCATTTATTATTAAAATAAGTGTTGTATTTCATTTCTATGTTGTAGACACCTAATACAAAGTTCTTGAAGTGTTCACAAAACTGAATACTGCACTTAAATTTAAGTAATAAAAAAGCATTTCCTAATATTGGGAATTATGATTGCACTCATAAAAACTGGTATTGGCATCGCTGCAATTGGCAGTAGAGAATAGGTATTGTTGGTACAGCAAAACCTTCTGTACGAAGTTTCTAACTAGCAAAATATTCCGTAGAACGAAATATAAATTTGGTCCTGCCAAAAGCCCATGAGGTCAATGCACTTTTTACCCCTATTTACCGACACTTATTACACTTTCAACAGCGAAATTTTCTTTACCACGAACAACCACTTTTGTCACTAGTATATAAAACACACACACATTGAATTTATAGTAAAACTCTGTTAAGATGTTTTTTCAAGGGAAAAGCTTCCAAAAACTTCGTAGTTGGGAAAACTTACGTGGGGAAACCTAAAATCTTAATCTATCTGAGACAGATATTTGTAGTGACAAAAACACTGTGTAGGCATTAACATCAAATAAACTACCATTTTTGGGTATCGTGTAATGTTAACATTTCAAAGTGAGGTTATGTTTATGTTATAGTCTATCGGCAGGAAAACTGCAAAGTTTTCATGGTTATTATTTAGGTTTGCCGTCCATTTTGAAACACACTGAAAGTTTTCGTTAGATTTGAATGTAATGACAGGTAAAGTAATACAGCGATTGTTTGATCTATGCAAGTTGAAAAACACAATAATTTATGTTAAAATGTTAAAAGTTTTTATAAAAAATTAGAGGTAATAAATCAATTACTCACTAAACTTTTGTGTTCTTTTAAATATTGAGTCACAATTCTTTACAAAAAAAAAATTCTGACCCAATTTCTCTCCTACAAAAAATTTGTATTACGACGCAATGTTTCACGTCATGTGGTTACTATTCCACAGATGGTAACGTCACTTCAGAAAGCAAAACCAAGGCAACATACTACACAAAATGGCATCTATCGAACAAATTTGTGGTGCTCGGAAGGTGTGTGAACTGCTAATGTTGCGCAGTTTAGCTTAAATGTCAAGAAAGATTTCGCTTTTGTCAGAACTTTTTATTTTGTTGGCTACCCTAGGAGATACATTTTTGTGCATAAATATTTCTGACCATATTTTGCAAGGGGAGAGAGAGAGAGGATCCAATGGCTGGCTTGCTAAATTTAAGAGTTGGTGGAATCTCACAACACTCAAGAGTGTGTGGTGAGGAAGCTGGTGTCAACTCAAACATTTTGGAAAGGTGGCAACAGAAGCTTGAAGCTCTTTGTACTGGTTACTCGGCAAAAGATATTTTTAATGCAGACGAGGCAGGTGTATTTTACAACTTGTGTCCTGACAGAAAAGCGTCAAGGGTCAGACGTGTCACGGCGGTATTAAAAAAGAAGAAAAAAACGCACACCAACCTCCCTTGCATATAGAAAAACAACTCCAGTTCATGAATGACAAGTACTGTTTTTAAAGAGTGGCTCTTCAGTTTGGATGCATGCATGGGTGTACTGAACCGCAAGATTATTTTGTTTCTTGATCAGTGCAGTTCACACAATTGCCAGACATCCACCGCCTTGCAAACGTTAAGGTAATATAATGTTTCCAGCAAACTGTATGAGCAAAATGGAGCCCCTGGACCAGGGATTTATATCTGCGCTGAAGCATTTCTACAAGCACCAGCTGGTAAGATTCCTGCTGAGAGAGACGAGTTGTAAAAAAGATATTTCATCATCAAAGTGGAACATTCTGCAAGTGATGGTTCAAGAGAGCAGGATTTCCTGTTTCATCGGAATCAGAGTTGATGGTAAGGATGTTCCAGAAATCCCAGAAGAGTGGCTCCACGTATCAACAATACTGAACTGCAGCTAAGTGTCTGTTGAGGATTTCGTCGAGTGTGGCAATGCCCTGGCCATCTGACCCTCAAGTGAAGACCAAAGTGGCACATCTGACACTACATCTACTGTTGAGGAAGGCACCACACAAAAGTCTGAAGATGGTGAGCCAACCCCAGGAACTGAAGATCCAAATATACAGTATCCTAGAATTGCTGAAGTGAACAGTGCATTGAAAACATTAAAGAATATTTCCATACTTTCCAATGATGAGGAAACCATGGTGATTTTCAATCAACTTGAAGGTGCTGTTCAGGCAGAGTTCAGAAAGAAGTGCAAGCAATAAAAAATCTATGTTTTTTTTTTTAAAACGAAGCAAGAATAATGAATGCAAGTTGCATAAACAATAGACTTACGCCAACAAAAATTTATTTAAGTGCTTAACGTAATTCCACTTTTTTTCTACCGTTAAAAGGACATGTGATTTATTCATATACATGATACTACCAAGGTATGTAAAATAGTGTTATCAGTTAAGTTAATGGTCACTTGATTGCTTAAATCCATGTTTAAACTCTGTGAAATAAATATTTGAATTGAAGTTCTTCTCTCTTAAGTATTACATGTATTGCGGAATGTTGCCAATATAAAACCTCCCTTTAACAAACCTCCTCAAACCAACATGCCATTTCGTGGTCCACTCAGTTTTGTCAAATAGAGGTTTTACTGTTACTGCAAAATGTGGTATAGGCACATCCCTAGTATTTACAAAAAATTTCATTTACCAAAATTTTTTTTTCCTCAAAAAGTGAACACACAGTATTTACAAAAATGATCATTTTTCAAAATCCTTTTTCTAAAAAAGAGAATACTTATTGGGGGGGTTTGGGAAGCTGATCATTTACAAATGTGTTCAAATAATAAAAAAAAAAAAAGCTAAGTTGTTTGAAATGGTGGGGAAAAAAATAGAGGAAAACACTTTGCTTATTTTTTTACTTTTGTTAAGATACCTAATGCTTACTTGGCTTTCTTAATATATCATGATCTTTAGTGAACCAGTATTTGAATTGTACTAAAATCTGTCATAGGAGCTGAGAATGTAAGAAAACTTAAACCCTTGCAGCCTATTTTTTGGCTGCCCCTGCCCTTCTCTGACCCCTCTCACCAGTAAACTATTCATGTGAATTTTTTTTAAACTGATTTTGTAACCTGTCTGAAGGTAGGAACAACCTACATTTTTCTGAATTTCATTTGAAATGGTGCAGCAACCATCCTTGGATGATTTCTCATGGAATGACCCTATGACATTGCCACCACACAAATGTTTACACTTATACTTGGTTATAAGGATGTTTGGCAATAAGAATTTAAAAAAATGCTTGTTAAATAGTGGGGCTACATTTTCCATTCGTAATGAAGAGTTTTACATAATACAAATGTTTGTAAGTATGGGATTTTTTTACTGCTATCTGCAATTTTCCACAGGTCTTTCAGAATACAAAAAAATTGCCCAAATAACACTTTGAATGAAAAATATATACATCAAACAATTGCCATTTTAGTTGGAATACACAAAAATGTTGCATCTATCACAATTTGTGAATTTTTCCACTATTATTCATGACAACAAAATTGGTAAGTGCCACTTTTGTTCAAAGACAGTATACGTTCACACAAATCCTAAACGGTTAGACACTGCTGTACAACATTTTTGGGACAGGTTTGATCAATGTGGCGATTGTGGAGGAAGGGAGAGAGAGAGAGGAAAAAAAAAAGAGGGGGGGGGGGAGATGGAAATGCTAGCTAAAATTTTAGCATTATTTTTGTGTGAATTTCATACAATAAGTATGGGTGGTTGATGCATGCAAATTTGGTAATGTTCCACTGCACTTTAACACTCAAAAATGAATTCATTTAATCACATGACTCACTTGGTTATTGCAGTCTTCTTCTTTTCAAACTGATCAGACCCTTTGGCAAATTCAAAGCCATTGAATTTCTTAATGTTCTTTTTTATCAACGTGGCCTTCCCAAGTCGACCAAACAGTAGTCTGTGTAGGGGTTTGAGATTGTCTGTTCTATAACTCTGAAACAAAAAAATATTACCATGACTTACAAAATTTTTTCACGTAAGTGCACGAATGTTTATTAGCAAGCTCAGCAAGTACAGTTAATTTTGAGTTATATAAAATAATACGTATCCTTCCACCAATGAAAAAAAAGGTTTACAAAAAATTGCTACAACTCCAACATCCAAACATTTCTCACTTTCTGCTCGGGTTTCTCTTTATAGCAGGCAATGAAAGATGGACATTAGCAACTTCGGCCCCGTAATCAATGCAGAATATAACTAGGTAGCCATTCCAGGCCAGTTTTATTTCTGTTATGAGCAAGTAAGGCTGCTGGGGATCTGTTTTTGTTTTATTGCAAGAGGGTTAGAGAGCACTTAAATTTTTCTTTCATGAGACAGTATTGTTTTGCAGTTCTTACAAGGCACTATCAATTTACATTTTCCTTTTTTTTTAGTACTACAATTTTCTTTTTGCAAATGAGATCATTTACTGTTTACATACTGTGTAGGTTAGTCAGTAATACGTTCATGGGCGGGATTTCAGCATTTTGTTTGGGAGGGAAAAATTATCCAGTGAATGAATACACTGATCTCCCTATTGAAGCAAGGGGTCTGGGGTGTCCTCCACCGGGAAAATTTGGATTTGAAGGTGCAAAATGGTGCGATTTAAGAGCATTTTTGGAACATAAACATTGAATATACAGCTGGCAGATATTGTAATATTTTAGAAATGTAATTTGATTAAGTGAATATTTTTACAAAAATACCTTTATCAAACCCGGAGCCTTGTACCTGGCCTCTCAAAATCAGTATGAATTCCATATTAGGAGAAACATAACATGGATTTTACATACTGAAATTTAAATAATTACAGTGCTTTGCCCGAAACACATTTATTTATCAAATTTAGTTACACATGTAATGATAATTCCGTTAATTTTTCTGTGTTGATATTTACATCTGTGTGTTGATTTAATAAATTTGAAATGATAATGTTGAGACTTAACAATTTTGTTTTCTCGTAACAGTAGTATATTTGGACGGTCCCAACAACCACCCTATATACACAATGTTCCAAAGAAACCTGCAAGAAATACATAGGATTTTCAATGATTCATTCCAGTTATTTACCTTGTACCATTTCTCTTTGGTACATTCACCAAAGATAGCATGCATCATTTGTTTTTGAATGCTATATGAATGCAAATCAGCACAGAAAATCAATAACTGTTGCAATTGGTAATAT